>UFQX01000098.1:820180-906949 GCA_900497675.1 Arapaima gigas
CCCCCCCCCCCCCCCCTCACTGAGCACTCAAGCACAAAAATGCAGAAATTCTGACATCTAGACGCCAGTTTTCAGTACTGCAGCTGCTGCGCAAACAAGACTGTAGGATCATGAAAAGGAGTCCTCCACACACACACACACACACGCATGCGCAGAGCCAAAAAACATGACCATTTGAGTTCCTGCTGAACAGTGCCAATATTGGAGCCAGTGGCCATGAGAACTCTGCAGCATCTCAACATCAGTAATGGATAATCTTCACTATGGCCTTCCTGGAAATCCTAGATACTCTGAAGTGTGTGTGTTGTAAATAGATATTTTGAAAATATGTACGTTACTTAACCAGGGGGAACCTGATCACCTGGTCTTAAGACATTTCAGCACTTCACTGACTGCCTACCATGGGACTTTTTTGAAAATATTAAACCTCAGTAATTGGTTAATCAGGCTAATTGAGCCCCACAGGAGAGCGAGAAAGTGGTGGTTATTGGGCCTGAGGGATTTCAACATCTGAGATCATTTTCATCCACACAAACCAGCTGATCCCAGCCAACTGAAATAGACATCTTTTCACATGTGGGATGCATCCCTAAAAAAGGCATCATTGCAATCAGACAAACTAAAACAAGCTCTGATCTCATCATCTCATGGGTCATCTCTAGTCCTAAGCCCCACACACAGCCCCCTGAGAGAACATGCATGTACCAGAGCAGTCACCTGCTCATAGCAGGTACAGTTTGTCTGAAGGCCCCCAACAGCATGACCAGCATTGAGAGACAAGGTTTCCAATTCATTTTGACAAGTTTTTCACAAACCTGTGGCTAAAAAAATTCATAATAGTTAATACCTTTAAAATAGTGCAGCAAAATACATCTATGAACAGAAATACATTCTGTTGCCAAACATGCCAGAGTTAGACAGAATACAGGTATCCATCAATACATCACATAACCTGGTTGGAAGATTATATCACACGTGAATATAAATATGGGCGTGATGGTCCACATCGTTCTCTATTGATCAAAAGGAAGAACACAACACCTCTGCAAAACAGAACTGCTATTGATTAGAATAATAATATTGCCATGCAGATGAAGAGCTCTGTCCACTTATGTGGCAAACGATGATGACAGCAGGCAGGACAGGAGATGATGACACTGTTTCTATGGGAGCAAGCTTGCTGATGATATGATCAACACCAACAGCCATCCCAAGAGGAGAAATCAGAGACAATAATAAAAAAAAGACAGCTAACGTGGACGACATTATGAGTCACAGTGGCACCAGCAATGACCTTATGCAACAATCTTGAGAGTGCAACTATGGCGATGACAATGATGTGGTTTGATGATGCCACGCATTGGGCTTGTGCTCTTACCAAGGTGGAAGTGGCTGAGGTGTAGAGAGGGGTGTGGCCTCCTGATAGCATCACTGGCTGCAAGACATCAGGAAGAAGGAGATAATTCCACAAGTGGAAGCACCAGGACAAATCAGCATCAATCTCACTGAAGTGAAAGCTGAGAAAATAGTACTTTTAGGGGTGCAAAGGAGGATAAAACACAGTAAGGACTAAGTACAGACAGTTGTGTAAACATGGAGTGATGGAGTGGAGTATAAAAGTTTGGGGCAGCCAGGAGTGGGAGATGGAGGAACATGGAAAAAGAGATGTTTCAGCATTCAGAGAGAAGTATCGCAAGAGAGGAAGAGGAGATGGTTAAAGATCTGCTGCCACATGGGTGACTAAGGCTAAAACTGTCTGGTGACCATAAAACAGAAGTTTGGTTGACTCTTGGAAAAGTTGGTAGAGGCAGAGACAGTCACGGACTGCTGTTGCAGAAGATGGAGATGATGGAGGAAATGAAGACAGAGGAGATGGAGGACATCGAGGAGACGGAAGAAATGGACGAGGACAGGAGACTAAGTACACACCCTCATGTATCCATAAATGAAAAATCATCATGAACTTCCTGGAATCATTTTAATTAACTTGAAATGCAGTCCCCCCTGTTAACTGTTTATAGGGCAATGATTAATTTATTCACACAATTAAAAAGAACAATTTTACTTTAACATCAGAAAAAGATTAAGTACTTCTCAAAGTGAAATGTATTTCCCAGAAGCCCCAGGATCCATTTTATAATGAGACAAGAGTAGAATGTTGTACAAGTGGCCAGCTTGAGTTCCCACTTCACAGTCTGGGTATATAAGAACATGCCTGAAGGACACGCAGGAGCATACAAACATTGCAGGAATAAAGGACAGAGGAGGAGGAACAGGACAGGTGGGACAGGGAGGGATGTCCCATCACGACCACTGTCCAAAGACCCAATGAGCAAGAAGGAGATTTATCACTGACTCCCAATCTTGCCCCAGCACTAGGTGGGTCCATGTCATTGACCACCAGCACCAGTGGACCTAGAGGGACCAGAGCCAACCTGGGAAGACATATGGTCATGAAAATGTCACACAGCAGGGTGACATGGAAGTACAGATATCTCTGTCCCATAAAAGAGGGGATTAGGTTTCAGAAAGGAAGCCCATGTCGTAAGAGCATCATTACCACAACTATCAGCAGTAATCAATAATAAACATCAATAATATATTAATGGAATGTCATTACTGGAACTGTCATTATTAATCACTCACTTATTGGAAAACTTTCTTCAGAGCAACTTATAGGATTAGGTTTGTACACTAGGCTACTTAGAATAAAGCATACATTTATGCATCTGGGTAATTTTTACTATATCAGTTCAGTGTGTTACCCAGACTGTTTCAGTAGATATAAGGTAGTAGAGATGAGTAGTATTACAAATGGCAAAACAGACTGTATACGGACTGCATGTGTCAGTACTTTTTATTGCTGTTGTGTTGTGATGCTGAGGACATTAGTCTAGTGGTCAGTGGAGCTGCAGATACTTCTGGCGGCCATGGAGCTCAAACTGGCCACAGTTGTTTCTCCACACCATAAGGGGGCGCATGGCACGCACTTGTGCACAGCACCCTCAGTCACATCGATGGCGGATTTAAATGTCTCCCTAAGCGGAGACAACAAAGTAGGACAACATTCCAAAAATAATTGTAACTCCAGACACTAATGTATCCTAGCAGAGGACCTCACTGTAACCGTCATTTATAGCCAAAATTTGGGACAGATCTGCCATTGGTCAGGGAACAAAACCAACAACCTTCTACCAGATGGAGATTCGGCAGAAACTGTAGGAAATATTGATGAAGTCAAATTCCACAGTCAAATCAGGGAAGCGCACTTGTTTACACTGTTTACCCACATAAGGACAACCTCTACCCACAGGGGCTGACAGTGTCCTCCTGGGTCTCATTCTTTTAGCAGGTCACACTATTAGCATGCCAACTTAACATGAAGTACAACAGCAGGGTACTTTTTCAGACTTAAACCTGCAACCACAAGGCCTGTGAATGGAATGCAAGGACTAGCAGCCGCAGGCAACTAGAAGGCATGCCTGACCCCACCCATGAGGCCATCGCTTCAGTCTGGGTCTCTTTTGGACCCCAGCGTAAGTCATCTCCCATGCAGTGTCCATAACCAAGAGATAAGCTCTCCTTCTCTGCCAGTAATTTGTGGAGGGGAGTGAAGGCAGAGGATGAAGACACTTCTGCAAAACAAACCACTGCTCGAAACACTGTTGGCAAGATGGGTTTGGGGGGGGTGTCAGTACACAGAGTATTTTTAAAAGCAATGGGAAGTAAAGGAGCAGGACAGACAAACAGGTGATGAATGATGAAGAGAAGAGATGACAGAGAAACATTGCTGGATATTGTCACCACAGAAATGGCCTGTCATTTGTTGTAAAGTATCAGGGAATCATATGTGTTTGTGTATGTGCATGTGTGAGAGTGTGTGTGTCTGCTTTCAGTTCTCATCCTGTCCTTCTGGTCCCTATCTTGCCTCATGGGGTGATATTCTGGGACCCTACCATGTTCCTCAGCAAGGTATCACCGTACAGCCTGCTGCATGCTGGGGTTGAGGAAGAGAGGAAAGAAGTGGCATGGGTTGGACTCAGCACCACCAGCAGAGCTCTGCTTTCTGAAAACTCCATGGACAGACAGATGGTCCTGCATAAAGTGCCTGGCCACAGGCAGCGAGAAGGAATGGAGCTGCAGACCCCCTTGCCACTGTCAGGGGGAGTGGTGGTGTTTGAGGAGTTAAGAATTAAGAATGAAGGAAAATTAGTATATAAAACAGTGAAAATAAATGAGGATAAAAAACACCGTTCTTTGACCACAAGGTGGCACTCATGCACACAGAAGCAGATGATCAGATACCCCATGGTCTGGAAGTGTGGGTATGGTTAACACTGGAACATGTCTCCTCAGACCCCCAGATACAGCAATTGCCCTCTCCCACCTCCCCCTCTTGGTGGGTGCCTACCTTGATGGGGGAGAGGTGAGTATGGGGTGTGTATCCATGCACCGAGTCCATGGTGGCCAGGTTCTTGTCACTCATATGCAGGAGCTCGGCACTCTTCCCAGGGGCCAGGTGGGCAGGGCTGTGTTCCAAGGGGGGGGTCTCTTCATCCTGGTATCTGTATTTCTAGAGGGGAGGGTTACAAATATGTCTGTAAATGTTAGTGTAATGACCCTGGGCTCAATTTTAATCCACTTAATGAAACTATCTGTTCTAGAAAAGGACATAGTCCCTGGTTCCAGCCTGAGACACACACAGCTTGATGCTAACATATGTCACACAATTCAGAGCCCATGTCTTATCCTCTCATTTGAGAAAGACCTCATGTCCATTTGGTTCTCTTTCCTGACAATAAAACAGTGCACTAGAAAGGTAGAGGAAAATCTATTCACCATTTCTGATCACATTATTATTCTTTATTAGTCTGACACTTTTGATCAAGGTTATAACAAAGGTAGATAATTAAATTTACACTGATTTACCCACTTATACAGGCAGGTATTCTTACTGTATCTATTCAAGGTAAGTATTCTGATTAAAGGTACTACTGCAGGAGTGAAATTTGAACCAGGAATGATCTAACTGCAATAGATAGATTTTAGTTTTACTGACAGGAATAGACATCAACAAATTCCTGACTGGGGAACTAGTGGGGGTGTGGGAATAATATACTTATATGATGCACATCTCAAAGGGGGGGGGGGTCATCAAATATTCATTATACATTCATCACACATTTATTGTATATTTATCATGCTTTCATCATAGATTTATCACACATTCATCATACATTCATCTACAGTGCAGCCAGCAGGAGTCCAGCTGGAACTGCATTGCTTTTGACTTTGTGGGGGAAACAGTGTCTTGTCACACTTTCTCGATGGTCAGGCAGCCAGAGGAAGTGTGATTTCAACCCAGTGCCTGCCAGGGTCCTTACACACAGTGCACTGCAGGCAACGTGTTATTTTTGGAAAACAGCCTCCAAAAACTCCACTGACACCAGTGGCACCATGTAGAAACTGCCATGGTCCACCGTGTGCTTCTACTGTATACTGTCACTAAGTGGCGCCACAGTCTCGGGTTGCTGGTAAAAACAAGTAGACTCCGCTATTCAGTGGGAGCCAATCAGGAAATGCGTGCTTTTTGTGACCAGAAATTTACAAAAGGAGAAACACACTAACTATACCAGTGCTATTATGTTTTAAAATTGATATAAGCAACTGTGCATCACATGCACAATTACACACATACACAAGCACACTAACACATAAACCACACATAAACCCATAAAATAATGAGACATACACACAGAAACACATACACGTGCACACGCACACACATATGCACAAAGGATAGCATGTGGTGTGATCATTGCCTCCTGCCTGAGGAGCAACACCCAATGCAATGCAGAGCAAGACAATCACTGCAGTACAGACGGTGGGTATGGGGGAGGGGGCGGGGCCAGTGGGAAGGAGTCAGCACTCTGGCAATATCACATTGCACTGAGACAGCAGCAGGGAGGGGCCATTTTGGGGGATAACAGAATGGGGGGCTTCACTGAAAAGTCAAAATACCTGCAGATCACACAGCAGCATCTGCATCTCACACACACGTCATATTAAAAATCACCATACTCTCTTTCTTACTGTTCAAATAGCATTTAATGTTTCAGAATACAGAAAATGTTTTAGTAGTAGTAGCATTAGTAGTAACAACAAAAACAAAAACAGTGCTAATAGCATCTGAAATATTTTTACCAAATTTATAGAGACTGAAAATCTCCTTAACTTAAAAGCCTGCATACAGATTGAACACCAGCCAAAGAGCTTGTCAGCATGTAAGTCAGTGGTGTGTGGAATAGGGGATGAGGATGGTGGTCGGGGAGGGAGATAGCTGAGGGGCAAGTGATCACTGACATTTGTCAGTTAGGTATTTAGGCAAAAGCACATTTAATAAGTAATGCCAATACAGCCTACAAGCAATTGGAACAGAGAGATATGAAGAAGGGGGGTGAGGTGGGAGGTCTTGGAATGAGGTAGCGCAGCTCAGGCTGGTGGGGGGGTGGATGGTGGGGCAGGTTAATTCTGAGGCTTTTGCAGTCTCTGTTAGCTTATCCAGAAGAGGGTTTAAAAGATTAAGTGAGAGAGAGTCCTACACAGCACTATGGTGTTACCCACCACACACATCCTCCCATTCATACATTCATCACACACTGAAATGAAAACTTTTTATTACTCTATAATTACATATTAAACATCAGGCACTGTGGTAGACACTCCTGTGGTACATGGGCTGCAGGTAGGGAGTATCTCTTGTACTCTGCTGCATCTGCTAAGTGATATTCTTAACCTGGATGGCATCAGAAGCTAAGACACATTGGGGAAGATGGCACACTAATACTGAAGAGTTTTACAGAAGCACATGCGCGCACACACGCACACACACACACACACACACACACACACACACCTACCTACACAGATAACTAAACAACAGTGCCACAATGCAGTGCTGGAAGCCAAGCAGCTAATGAGCCACCGTGCCGCCTGAACATAAACAAGGATGACCCAAGAGGCCAGAGCAGAGAAGCTTGGGAAGGCATGTAGGTCTGCACTCGGCAGAGGCAGGAACAAAAACACTACAGTGACATACTCTAAGGTCAAGGGGTCATCCAAAAGACTCTCTATTTCTTTGCAGCAGTCGCTGCTTTGCTTTTTACAATAGCAACTTTCTCCTTCCCAGAACTGAACATGCAGTCTTTTGGTTGTGATGATGCCGCATCAGCTCCTGTGCCTCATGTTGGGGATGAATGGGTGGAGCCTCTTTGACCCACAATCCAGTGAGCAGCTGCTCATCTATCACATTACAATTAATCTCCTGAATGGGATTTGAAAATAACATAAGTCACAAAAAACAGTGTGTCAGTTTCACAGGGTGGCTCAGTCCACTTTGTTCACAGTAACTTCCCCCACCCGAGATTCTAATAAGCAGTTTTTCTGCTAGAAATATGCTGAGTGTCTCACTTTCTGGTTGCTTTATTTAATATTTAATGCTTACTTGACTGTGTTAACAATAAAATCTAAGCTGTAGAAATCATGACCTGAGGACACTGTCAGTTAACACTTCAACACAAATAAAACTACAAACAATTTTAGTTAAAGTACCAGCTTTTGTTTTGCTCACAAGCACAGCAGTAGTTCTCAAACTATAGGGATTCAAACCTACAACCTACTGGTGAATTGGCTGTTGTAGTCTTGTTTGATAACAGGAGGTGAGTACACTGTATGCTGGGCTGACTCTTTGTTGCTGTAATCTTGCATGCCGAAGGGGGAACACATTAGTTCATTCTTCTCACAGACAAAACAAGTAACAGCATCCAGCTGCCTGTCACTCAGTCATTTACCACAGTGAAAATATGCTGTGTGTCCTTATTGATCAGTATAACATCTGAACGCTGCTAAACATTCAGAGGCTGCAGAATGTTAGTGATGGAGCGACTGGATCAGATTCCTTCCAGACACCAAGTATATAAATGTGTGTGTGTTTCTGTGTGCTCTGCATAGTAAAGGGAACTTCATTGGTCACTGTTAGGATGTGCTGTGACACACCGATGTCCTGGGTTTGTCCTCTGATGCAGTGAGTGGCACAGCACCGGATATGAAGCGTCACCAGCTGGGTATTAGACATGTGTCCGCTGAGTGTTGACAGGGACAGTGCACCATGAGAACCCATGTTGAGCTTTAACCCACTGAACCACAGAGAAATGAGAGGCATGAGGGGGTGATCTCTCACACAAATGAACCCATATACTGCAGCCCACAGGATAGATTTGAATGCTCAACCATCAGTTCTATGGAAAAAAAAACCACAGAGTCGGTTCAAACCCTCAATCAACAGCTATGGAGAACAGCACACAGAGCAAGATTTGAACCTTTGGCCCTGGGCTGTAAGGTGCTGTATGAAGGCATACAGCAGTAAAATGCTGTATGAGACCGTTCTACTGGCTTCCTCTTGAAAAGCTAGACTGAAAAGCAGCTGATTGTAAGGTCAAAACCAGATCACAGATCACAACCAAGGCTTGTGCATCCACTGCTTTCTGTAAAGCCTCATTAAAGAATTCCCAGGTGTCCCACTCTATTGATCCAGCAGGGGTCAAATTGCCTTCGATCTGCAGACCATTAGTAATTAGTCACACATAGTGACACGTAGCAATGGCTGCTCCCTGGGCCATCCGGGACCAAGGCCTACAGCAAGATTGGAAGGTGCTGTGTTTTTCCATGAGCTTGACTTTACATGAAAAGTAACATTTTCAATTTTTCACTTCACCAACACGACACAGAAATTAATTTTTCGGTTTATTATTATTAATAACCGATTACCTGTTTCGGCTACATTTGCTCCAGCTTCTGGGGAGATGAAGCAGAATATGGAATCTGCTGTGTGAAAAAGCAATGCCTACTGGGCATTGCAGGTTCAGATCGCAGATCCACACAGAGACCAGCTGGGGGCAGAGGGCTCAATAATTCAGCTGCTCAGTACACACTTTTTCCAAAGTGACTGATGCAGCTTCACATTTCATCTTCCTGAGTGCAGCTGAATGATTTCACTGAAGCACCTCCTCAAAGGTACAAGAGCAGGTGTCCTTCTGTGGCCCAGAGGGACAGTCTGTCAGGAAAATGGCCTAACAGAGTAAGAGGCCTGGATGAGACTTTGCACAAATTGTTTGGTAGTCCTGCTGCGGCAGATTCAGCTCCGATCATGCACTGCATGTTTTCATCTGAACAGGAAGATGTGAGATGTACAAACTTGCTTTTATACACTGGATATTTTAACAGATCATTGAATATTCTGATCTTTAATCACTGCATCACTACAGTACATCCTCAACTTACAAACATTCAGACATACAAACAAATGAGGCTGTATGTCTAATAACCAACGTTAGAACAGACAGTTGTTACCAGCAGTGCCAACATTCACAGCCAAGCTGCTCTGTGACTCCTGTGTTATTTTTTGTTACTGTGTGTTTACTAATCCAGTCCAGTGTGTGTAAGAAAAGGTGTTCAGTTACTGTGGAAATGAAAGTAAAAACAATGATGCTGAACATGGTGAGGAAACTGCATGCAACCCTGTGCTCTTAACAGGATTTAATTGCTTATTTTGCATACTGTTTGGAAGCAAAAGAACTAATCTTACAAACAAATGCACTCACAAACAGATCTGTGGTCCCAGTCACACTCATAAATGGAGGACTTACTGTACACCTTCACAAGTGAGGCAACACCTTGGTTCTACTTGGGATTCTAGTGCAGGTCCCCTGTGTCTGGACTCCAGTTCCTGTCCAAGTAACTCTGTACCTACATTACAGTGCCACCCCTGACTCCCTGTAGCTGAGTACTAATTCTAGCCTACATATAGTGACCGCTGACAGGGCAGAAGCTAACCAGTTACAGATAATTTAAAAAAAATTCAGCCCAATCAGAAGCTCAGAGTCCCCCACTGAGAGACCCAGGGGCACAG
This sequence comes from Arapaima gigas, assembly GCA_900497675.1. Taxonomy (NCBI): domain Eukaryota; kingdom Metazoa; phylum Chordata; class Actinopteri; order Osteoglossiformes; family Osteoglossidae; genus Arapaima; species Arapaima gigas. The sequence goes on from UFQX01000098.1 coordinate 830,148, forward strand.
AGATCATACATCGTGGATCAGACGATTTGTATCACACCTCACAAACACACACACACACACACACACACACACACACACACACACAGAGCCATATTGTGCCTCTTTTACATGCATTCATTGCTACATACAGACACAGAGCAGTTACAGACATGAACAAGGCCCTTTAGCACAAACTGTCACTTGATGCACATTTTCTAGATCTATTTTATTCATGAGGCTCAATCTGCTGGTTGTGCCCCTGAGTAGCACAGTGGGTAGTGCTGGTGCCTCATAGGTCCACACAGGGTTTGGATGTTTGGTTCAGTCTCTGTGGATTGAATGCTCCCCTTGTGTTCATGTGGATTTGTTCCAGAGGCTTTGCTTTCCTCTGATAGTCCAAAGATACACATTTCAGGAGGATTGCTGACTGTGAGGGCACCACCAGAACCTTGTACTGGAGAAATGCTTATAAATAATGCAGGGAGGGATGAATCTGCTGGTCGACTTCATTGCCACGTTTTCAATTCCAATTACAGTACATTTGAATTACAATTAGCGCATAAATTTGCGCAACTTTCAGCACAATGGGAATCATTCAGGATCCTCCCCCCCATGCACACAGGTGGAGATCACGGGCTTTCCATTCCCTTTTGGGAGCTTATGTTCATCCTTTCCACTGCAGACTGAAAGAAACTTTTAATCATCTATTAAACTCATTTAAAGTACAAGTCTGAACTAAACGACCATTTAATTTAACAGTGAGAATATATCGTTTATTTCAATCCATAACTTTGGCAGCTGCATTGTTGCAAGTTAATAATTCATCATTAAACCCTTCGGCAGTAGAAACAGAGTGATTAAAATGAGACATAAAGTGAAAACCGGACATGATCTGTGTTGTTGCTGCTCGGTCTTTATTTCAAGGTCGGAACGACGAGTAACAACATAACTAAGAAACAGCGCGTGAACAGGCCGCCCGTTCAGACACCCCACGAGGAGGGTCTCCGAATCGGGTCACTGGGTCTAACCGGTGGCGTGCAGGACCTCTGTCCGCTGCAGTGAACAGGTCGAGGACATCGCAACGACCCCGGTGTCCCCCTCGTCCCCCGCTCATCCGTCTTACCTTGCAACCGAACATGAGTGAGAGGGTCCGCTTGCTGCAGACCACCTTGCACTGACACATGACGGGCGAAAAACAGCGCAGAGCCCGCGCGGGCGGAGACATGAGTTCCACGCCCATGCAGCCGGACCTGGCACGCGCGTATCCGGCCCCGGTGTGCTGGTGGTGGGGAGGGGGTTCGCTCCAACTTGCTTCGATTGTTTAGGGAAAATGATGCAGCGATCTTACAGCACTTTAGAAGAGCATGTGTGCGCGCGCGTAACCCGGGGTGCTCGCTCTGCTGGTGAGCCTTATACTGTCCTCCTCTCTTCGCGCCCCCCCCCCTCTCTCTCTTCCCCCTTCCCACCTTTTCTCCCGCCCTCTCGCTCCCTCCTCTTTAACAGAACGGCAGAAAAAAACAAAGGATTCTGATCGGCCGTAAATACTCCAGTATGAACGCAACTTCCATTCAACCTTAAACTACAGAAGGCAAATCGCAGGAGAAAAACAGTGTCCAACGTGTAAGGAGAGCAGGGCGGTGTTGTCAGTCTGTGTGTGTGTGTGTGTGTGTGTGTGTGTGTGTGTGAGCGAGAGAGAGAGACAGAGAGACAGAGAGAAAGACAGACGCGGCAGGAATAAATCAACACGAGGAAGGACAACTTCGAGTGTCTTGCTGACCACGAGGCAAGGACCTCACGGAGAGCTTGACTAGTCCGCACACGTGGAGTTGCACCCGCGAGGACACGGAACATATACGCACTCTCTTTGAGACCAAATAAAGGTCGCGTGGTGCCCCAGTTGGCCGAGTACCCCCCGCAGCTTCTCTCACCGTAATTCCCTCTTTTAGGTTCCTCGCTCAGCAGCACGTGAAGCGCTTCCACCGTCGATGAAATAATGGCTTAATAGCGAGTCGCTGTTAAAAGCGCGCCCTCTGCTGGGGGGCTGTGTGCGTAGGCGGCTGTCCATGGTGCTGAGTTGAGCGAAAGTACACAACACTAAACTACGCTACTGTATTGCATGTTTAACACACTGTAATTTTTCTCCGTTTGCGCATTTCGGCCACATGCACAACTATTCCCGGAGTTAATCCAGTAATTGAACAGCGGTTATTTTAATGGCTGCTCATCCATCGTTTTCTCCACTCATTTTACTTACTGCATAAATGCTGGCATAAATGCCACCTATTGACTTTTGAATGTCCTCAAATACAAAAACAGCAGACAAGCAAAGAGAAAGTAAACTTGTGTCGGCTGAGTGGCCACAGTTTGTGGGGGGGGGGGGGGCAGCAGGGTGCAGGATGTAACACTGTGTAAAGGGTGGTAATGACCATATGAATCGCGCACAGCGTGTGCATATCAGTGTGTTTGATGTACTCAGCATTGACCCTGCCATCCTCTACTCCCCGAAACCGAACTTACAGTCACACTTATGAAGGTCAATTCCTCCCAAACTCCATGTCAGTCCTAGCTGTGACTTCCCACAAGAACTGTGTATGTGTGTGAGTGAGACAAAAAGTCTGGTGTGATTCCAAATCACGGAACTGCTTGTGAGTGCAGTTGTTTGTAAGATTAGCTCTTTTGTTTCCAAACAGTGCTCAAAATAAGCAATTATATCATTTCAAGAGCAGAGCGTTGCATGCAGGAATAGAAATGATACATATCTTTTTTGAAGAAAAACACAAGAATGAACAGAGCGGTACACATACACACACATGTATCTAGACGCAAAAAGACTCAGAATCAGATGGTATAATAGCAACACACACATAAATATCTTACTGCAGTGAAACATTTCATACGTACAGGGCTGTGAATGTTTCCTGAACTCTAATAAGGAAGCAGATTGCATCACGGGTTTGTTTCAGAACAATAATATTGTGCAGTTTACATTACTATTTATTTATTATTATTTATATAACACAAGTACTAGTATTATATTTTTCAATATTATTGTTTTCTATTATTAATATTCATTTATTATCTAATCTTTTCTCTAAAGCAAATTATGGTCTTGAAATACTTACAGTTATTTGTCTATTTATACAGCTGGGTCACTTTAAGTACATTCATTCAGGGCAAGTATCCTGATCAAGGGAACAACAGTAGAATTCAAACAGGGTCCTCTGAGTGGAAAGTTCCCCCAGTGCCTGGGGTCTCTGGCTTCAGGAGAGCAGAGGGATCCAATGTCTCCCCTCCACTGTCACACTGCACACAAAATGCAATGAGGATGACAATGCTCTGTTAATGCATTGCCTTGTTCTGGTCACCAGTACATGTTTCCATCCAGATCTAGACACAAAGCTGCTGGGCCCTGCACTGGTACCACTCTGTATCAAAACGATGCAAAGTGTCCCTTTCAACAGTACAAGAGCAGAATCCCACCAAGGATATAAGCACAGGATTTCAGTTGGCCACAGGTTGCGCACACTTGGGCAATTCGTGTTAATCAGTGAAAACATACAAAAGCAACACATCTCTGTCAGAAAATGTAACTCCTGGCCCAGAGATGAATTTGCTATTGAAATTTCAGTAGAAATAATGACAAATCATGATATTATTATCTGAAATCATGCAATAGATGTAGATGTCTTGCTAAATACTGCATAGGGACGTCATTTGGAATGAGACACAGATATAAGCTGTTTATCTTATAATCTGAATCCCTACAATATTTCACAAGTCGTCACCTTCCCCATACTCAGCAGTTCACAGTTATTACTTTCTTATTATTTATTAAACAAAATGTTCCAGAACCTGGCAGAAACACAGAGCTGTCTCTACCCCCTCTCACTTCTGACCCAGGGACATACTGTCCATAGGTCCAGCACTTCTACAACCACAGTGACTGCTGACTTGATGAGCCAGTCAGACAAAGCCCTGCTATTTAACCTTTAATTGGCTATTTGAAATAATGGCTCTGTTGGAAACAAATTTCCATCATGCCAATCTCCACCACAGTAAACAGTCCACTGTACGCTGCAAACTGTGTTGGCTATTTTGACAACATCTCATATATATGCCAAATTGATTACTGTCAGCTGCATATAGGACTCTTCAGTTGGGAGATTAAATGAAATGAGTGGATTTCTCAATTGGCTGAGCATCTGGCCAGATCTGGGTGCTTCCAGTAGCTGTCTATGTAGCTGGGTATGTATATTATAGAAATGTGTTCGGACCATTTTGCCTAAGAAGCTACAAATTAATGGCATTTTGCTGGAAATTCATAATAGCTTTATTTCATTTGGAGGATTTTGTGGGAATACGAATAGCTGATGGGTTGTAAGGTATCTCCCTTTTACAGTGGAGCTCCTCAGCCACCAGGCGGGGATAGAGAGGCACGCCAGGTGCACTCTATATTGTGCATTCATCTCAGGACAGACTGCGGCGCACAGAGCCGTGCTCTCTGGGGTGACGTCATCCTTAAGAGAGTCACTGTGCCACAGGGTTGAGTGAAGGCATGCACTGACCATACCCCTTCCCCAGTGCCTCCCCCATCCACATGTCCCCTGGACCACCTTCCCTTGATTCACTGTCAAAGATGGAAGTCAAAGTTTTATTATCTGAGTTGTCTGGAGTCAAGTCACGTTTGCGATATTTTCCTCCTTTAATTTGCTTTGTTTTCCTGAGAGACCAAGTTATGGCTCCATATGTATACACATTGACTGAGCAAACAACGGAGATAGCCGGTCCGTTTCCTCAAACAACTCATCATCCATCTCATCTTCTGCCTCCTCAAACATTTTATTCATCCATCTCCAAAAACATCTCCACAAACATCTCCTCTTCTGTCTCCTTGCTCATTAGCATTGTTCTCTCCATGTTCATCTCCATATCCACCTCCTCTTTTATCTCCATATCCATCACCTCAACCATCTTCACATCCACCTCATTATCCACCTTACTTTCCATCAGCTGGGTGATACAATAGTACAATAAGTACAGAATAACTGTAGTACCTCCAAACTTTGAGAAACTGTCCATCAAGATGATACTGGCATGTCATGTGCAAACATTCAATAAAAAATATTTTCCAGTTTTTTATTATTTTTTGGATTTTCCACTATTTTCTGATTTTTTTGTCTTGTGGGGCATAAGTAGTCTGCATTTCTGCATCTGGCTGTTAGCTGGCAGCAAAATGCACTCAGAACCAGAATGTAGGACCACTTAAATTCAACTCACTTCCACACTGGTTACAGACTGCGTCTGACGTTAGTTTTAATCTTAGTGTAGCTCAATGCTGCTGGATTTTAGCAGTTTTACAAGGGCGCTAAACAAAATCCCACATTTCTGGTGCCATGACCAGGTGCTCAAGGTGGTGGCACAGTTTGTCAGTGTGTTGAGAACATACAGTAGGACCTGCTGTATAAAGCAGGCTATAGCGTTTGTTCAGTTCAGGGCTCCCGGTAATGGTAAGAGATCATTTTGATACCTTTTAATTTTAGTTTGAGATGTAATTTTAATGTAGTTTTAAGATAAAAAATAATAAAGTAAAAGTGTTACCCTGCAATGCTCTGTTGTTCCATCCAAGGTGTACCCTGTCTTACATTCTATGCTTCCAAGACCACTGTGGTCCTGCATTGGAAAAGAAGTTAATGATGATGAATGGAAATGTTGTGGAGCATTTTGATTTATTATTGCTTTAAGTGAAGTTTTTTTAGTAAAACATAGTCATAGAATAAGTGGTGATAAAGCTATACTAGGTAACACCAGTGCTTTACCATACGCACCACCATAGTGGACCACAGGGGATAGAGAAGGATAGAAGAGGGACTGAGAGGGGGGCAGAAGGTAATAAGTATGTTCAGAGATCAAAGGTTGACTACAAAGACAATGCAAATGCTTGAAACCACTAAGCCAGCCCCTCACTCTCTGAATATGCTTTAGAGAAAAGGTCAAAATGACATTAATGAGTTTTTATTACTAGAATTTGAACATTTATGTCTACTTTGCTGGACAAACCAGAAAGTACATTCTTTGTTTCTAAACACTTCTGGTTCAATTGTGGAATGGTCTCTCTGTGCACAAACAGACACACTAATAAAGCCCCATTGGGTTAAAGATCCTGTGCTCTGGAGTATCACCATGATAGAGTAGAGTAGATACCTCATTCTTGTCTTTTCCTGCAGCTGTTGCTTGCCAGTCCTTTCTGTAAATCTACTTCAGGTATCTGAACATTTCTTCATCTTCTTCCAGTCTTCCATTACCACTCTGACCCCATTTTCCCCTCCCAAATTCTTGCCAGGAGTCCTAGCAAAGCTTCAACCCCTTCATGTCAGGAAACTATTGACCTTTGCTTTCACACCACTTGTTTTCTTTCTCCCATTTCTTCTCCTCTCTTTCAGTCCACTTTCCTCAACTGTTTTTTAAAATTAATTTTAGCTTTAGTTCCTCACTCTCTTCTGGCTGTTTGCCATCTGTCTTTAAAAGTGCATGCATCTCATTGCTGCTAAGGAAACCTTTGCTGGCCCCTAACTAATTTCAGAATTATATGGTCTCTTATTACAGTCTCTCTTCTCCCTTTTCTTTATAAAACTCTGCAATGTGCTACCTTAAACTAGTTATCAGTTGTGCTTATCAAGAATGAGCTCTTTGACATCTATCAGGCTGGATTTTACATTGGTCACCTGACTGAGCCTGTCCTCCATGCTGTGTCAGAAGTTCTCCAGTCAGTTACAGTGGTCTTTTCTTCAGTTCTCATTCGCCTGGATATGTCTGTACCAATTAATACTGCCAAACACTACATTCTGCTTTTTTCTCAGTTTAGAGAACAACTTGGAATCAGAGAAATAGTATTGGAATGGTTCTGGTTTTCTCTAAAAGGTAGCTCTTACCCTGTAGTATGGTGTGGCTCCTTGTCTTCCTGTCAGTCTCTCCAAGATGGTGTTTCACAGGGCTTGGGACTGTGCTAAATACTTCTCTCCATCTACACCTCTTCTCATGGCTCTTTCACTGCCTCTCACAGGTTCTCGTATCATTGCTGTGCCAGCAATACCCATTTCTTCCCCCAACAGATGCAGGCATATTCTCTTGCCTCTCAGACATCTCTACTTGGATGTCTGATTACTGTCTATGCCAGACTGAGATCCTTCACCTCCCAGCAGTTCTATAAACCTATCAAGGACTCGCCATCAAACTGGGCAACTCACTTTTTTTACCTGCTTTATTGGTTAACAGTCTGAGAGTATGAATTAACTCAAGTTTCTGCTTCTACCAACAATTCAAACCCATAGCCCTTTCTGCAGATACATGCAGTATAACATCTGGAGAATCAGTCCTCTCCTTACAATACAGTCTACACAGCTTCCTGCCTAGGCCATGGAAGTAGTTCCACCTGGACTTCTGCAACTCCAGTCTTTCTGGCCTTCTAGCCTCTGTCATGAAACCTCTCCAGCTGATCTAGAATGCTGCTGCACAAGTTACATTTGATCTGCCAGTGAGTTTCCATGGTTCTTCTCTCCTTATCTCTCTCCACTGCCTTTTTCTAGCTGCCTGTGTCAAGTTTAACAATTTGGTTACTGCATACAAGTTCATCAATGGATTTACACCATGATATTTGCAGGACCCAGGCAAACCGTAATACTCCTCCACCTCTGGCCTCTTGACAGTCCCACTCACAGCGGTCTCACAGTGGTCCCACTCCAAAACGCAAAGTCCATTAGCTCTGTAGTGGAATGGACTCCTTCTGACCCTCAAGACTGCCAAATCCTTCCCAGCATTCAAGAAGTCTTTGAAAAAACATCTCTTTCTAGCCCACATCTCTTCTGAGCATCTCACAGCTCCATAAATTTGCATCACATCATCTATCAGAATTATCTTTGTATAGCTTATTGAAACTACTGTATATGTAGATACTCAATAGGGACTGGCAAAAACGATTGTATTGGACAAATTGTGGAATGAGAATTGCATCCCTGTATCTATAACTCTGATGTGAAATGCAATTTTGTTTATTTGTAGTTTGAGGCATCTACTAAATAAATAAATGTAGGTGTAAATGTAAACGTTGGTATGCTATGTCTGCTTTGGCACATACGTCCAGCAGGTCTGTAACACAAAACAGTTGAAAACCAATGATTTAATAAATATTCCCGTGTTTACATATAAAAGACATTCATATTTTACATCTCTCATTCTCAGCTACGGACATGGACTCAAGATTGAGTGATTCAGACTTGGACTGTGGCTTGACCTATATTTAAGGCAACCACTTCTGACTCAGACTCACAACTTAAGGACTCAAATACATCTCTGGTGTATAACAGTACACAATGTGCTGTTGAGCCAGGAACATCTGTGGTTTCCATGGATATCGTGGTCTTACAACAGAGCTGCAGCCATGGCTGCTGAGCCACATGATCCACTGAAAGGACTCTGAAATTAAACTTTCTAAAGTCCTATTTCAACATTGCGTGAGAAGTGGCCTATAAAAGGAAAGTTTAAAATGGACTGTTAAAGGCAGACCTGCCTGCTTACAAAATCTGGACCCTGGAATTGTCCAGCATTAGTTTGGCACATGTCAGAGCACAGTAGTGAGGAAACTGGACCGGTTACCACAGAATGAGAGGCCGAAGCCCCATCTGCTGTTGCACCCTTGAGCAAGAAACTCAACTCCATCTGCTTCAGTAAAATATGCAGCTGTACAAATTGGTAAAAAGCAAAAATGTAATATTAAAGTCATATCGGTTTCAACCCTTTACAGTCTCAATAAAGGAAATTTGTTAAAGTGGTTTTGGACAAAGCAGCTTCCAAGATACTAAAACATAAAAATGTAAATAATATATATACTTTCATTTGGTGGTTCATGGTCATTGATCCCACACTGTACCTCTGTTTGTGCAGTCCTCAATTTTGAAACATTTGACAAATGGCTTTATTATTATTATTATTATTATTATTATTAACAGCTGTTGCTTTTATTATCATTATAACTCATTTGTCTGACAATTTTCTCCAAAGTGACTGAATCTTAAGCTACTTACAATTTTTTACACATTTACAGATCTATAGAGCAACCTTGTTGATCCAGGGTACTGTGGTAGGGGAGGTGGGATTGGAACTTCAGTTGCTGGAGGCCAAGGCAGTTGTTATAACCACTACATCACCTTCTGTGCTAGTGAGCTGATACAGCCTTGGAGTGACTGAGGTACAGAACTTTACTGTTGGCTACCATGTTAGGTACTGTCCTGGGAACTGTACCAACAACTGCTCACAAGGTTGTGCTCTCAGCTACTGAGAAGCTGCCACATTGTGACAATGGCATAGTGGGTAACTACTACAGAGAATCACTTGCAGGATCACAGTTTGACTGGAGATCTAGTTAATCCATTTGTGTGGAATGAGAGCCACAAGCTCTCCACCCCTCAGCTGATTTTTGGCCAGCATATCACTGCTACAAACTGCGTTCCTAAATTTTGCCTCTTTTCCCAAGAATGTCTCTCTTAATTTTACATGGTTTAAAGATTCCAGGACCCTTGGATTCAAGAGCATCTTGGCATTGCAATTAAATGGAATGGAAACCCAGACAAGGCCCTCTGGTAAACAGATAATTAATGACTCATAAACCATCACATTACAGCTCCAAAGACCATGAGTCCCACAGAGTGGACCCCCATCTTTGCCCTGTAGGTATGGCAGGCATGTACGGGGTGTCCTGTCTCTTTGTGTCCCTAAAGCCCCTTTCCTCAGAACCAGAAGTGAGTGTAACCTGATCAGACGCAGGCTTCTCACCCGTGTCAGTAAACCCATAAAAGCAGAAAATGAGCTCAGTATGCAGATCCTCCAGCCACCCCCACACACACTTTGACTGTCAATCTTAACAGTTTTTCTGCCAGTGCCGTTTGTGAAATGTTCATGAAGACTGACTTTTATTGGGCCAACTGAGATAAAATATGTTTCCACACAGCGAGTGTAACTCAAACCGGCAGCCACTGGGCAATATCCTGGACACTAAGCACAAACTCTGTGTGGGAGACCGGGACAGTGGCCCCAAGCACTACAAACTCTGTTCTTCCTTATTGCTATGTTGCAGATGGTACTGCATGATGGAGGTTGACTCAACATCACACAAAGCAGATTTGTGTCAACAGCACTAGGGGGCGCTTTCTGAAACACCTCACAGAAGAAACTAAGCCGGTGCAATCCTCTAGTCCTTGCCTTTCAAGTTCAGAAGGTTTCTGAGTAAATCCCATCTGTGTTGCTGGCTTGTTTTGAGAAGGTCCTGTTTCACCAGCATGATCCTGGTTGAATGAAACCATCACAGGCATAAACCATTAAAAGAATGACAGCTGCTTTGAAGATCGTAACACTTTAGCCGTTATTTAGCGCTCCAAGGCCCTGTTGCTGGATCCAGGAAATACATTGTTCCAACAGTGACATCATCAGCAACCAGCAGCAAGAAAGCATACCTTCGGACCCAAACAATACCGCAATGTACCATACAACAGCAGCGCACTGCCAAGGTAACTCCCTCTGAAGCCTCTGGAGCCAGCATGTTTCCATGACAACATCTGCAGGAGGGTGTAGAGTCCCCGATGGCTTGTTGTTCCTTAGCAGCTCAACACACCCTGATTCTTGCTTCGAGAACATCAGTACACGTCCAGCATGCAACCCAGTGGAACAGTGACTGGTTCAGGGCACCAGTTAGGATGTGCATTTCAACAAATTAAAGAAGCAGAAATCCAACTTGGAGATCCCCTGAACTTGCACACAAAAACACACAAACACACTCAATCTCAGTGACTAAATTAATTGCATCAAGAGAGATTGAGCCAAAACTGATAAAATTAGATTCTTGGCACAAGGCAAGTTGGGGACAAGGGACTGCAAACCTCAGGCATGGACCATCACTGCTGGGGGCCATTATGCCCTCAGAAGAACCAGCTGTAATATGTTGCTCATTTATATAGTATAGAGATATAGTCTGTTAGCAATAATGTCCCCAGAGTGCCTTGCAGATCTGCACTTTCCTGATAAATTAAACCACTCAAGGGTCCAATGCAGGACCACCAGTCTGGACACTCCTCAATCTTGAAATGCTTCTTGTTGCTGTATTTAGATGATCTATAGACAGGGCCTTTGAAAATGTCAGTGCCAACTTCCCTTCAAAGTCCTGCTGCCCTTTCTTCACTCCAGAGTTTTACTTTCCATCTCTGATGACTTGCATCAGCTGCTTTTCAAGTCTCCCCCAACGCAGACCTGGCATGGGGGGGGTGTGATCAAAACAAAGAGAATCTGGAAAACCGAGAATGGCCTGATGTGTCCTTAAGACAAGGCCCTGTGGGTCTGGGTGTGAAGGTCCCCATTCCCAGTCTGCCAGCATCATCCTGCTGCCTACACCCCACCCTCACTTGCACCCCCATCCAGGGAAGCCCCCCGTCTGCCTGTCGCTGAACTGAATTGCATCAGCAGAGTTTGGGAGAAAAATGAATATTATATAGTCTGCATTAAGCTTTCTGCTTCATCATGATGGTCTCACTAAGGGGGGGGGTGCATTTGCTGCAGCTCATAAAAAGCACCATGCGGCTGTGTGGGACTTTGCTTCCAAAGGCCTTGCCTTCACCAATAGGTCACACAGCTACCTCCAGGATCCCTTATTAATCCAATCGGTGCACCCACCCTTCTGGGAGGTTCACAGTCAGTGTCTTCATATCTGTGTCCATCTAAGCGTGTGTTAGAACACACTGGATGGGAGGACCTTCAAGCCTCAGATGCAACAGGTGCACCTGGGCCCCTTGCGTTCCAACTACGACCTTCGTGTTCTGCAGCGTTTCTAGCACAATCACACACACGTGACGACCTGTGCTCACACAGCCACTAATGCTTCAGGGAGGTGTTTCATTAAGAACGTGAAGGTGCTAACACACACGTGCGCACGCACAGCAACAAAAACCTAAACGCCAAAACCCGAGGCTCATACGCATGAGAGATTCACTCTGCATGTCTCAGCCTGTAGTCACACAGGTACTCAGGGAGATACACACATGCAAATACGGAATATAAAAAGAGAAAAAAAAAACAAAATGGGGAAGAACACTGAGAGAGCACACAGTGATATACATGCACACCTCTCTCTTTCTCTCTCTCTCACACACACACACACACACACACACACACACACACACACACATATACACACACACACACACACACACACACACACACACAGAGCGACAAGGTCTCAGACACCACAGAGAAACACACACAGTGACTCATACCTGGCAAAGGGAATATCACACTCATGAGTTTACGAGTGTTGAGCGCCACGGCGAAGCGCAATACGGCGACAGGGACCCACACCCCTCGGCGAGCCCGGACCATCATCAGCTGTAGTCACTCCCGAAAATTCATTACAACAGAGACCGAGTCACCGCGGTACGACAGAGAGGCGGCGAGGGATGACAGGAGCACTCACACCACTCTCCTTTGTACGTACCACACACGAACAGAGCAAAGGGAGCTTAGTGCGTCCTTTCATCAGCGAGGGACAGGAAGGAGCAGCTTCCCAGACGACGGTGGCCAGAGGATGGGGAGACTGGGAAGGGAGAGGAAAAGACAGGAGGGGGGCTAGTGTAGAGGATGAAGAGGGAGGCTGTCGCTGGAAGCCAGCGTGGCCGGCGGGCGACGTGTCGGCGTCAGAATCTACGAACAGAGCAGCGACGGCCGGCTGATGGGACGCAGTGTCATGCGTGCGGTGTGTTGCTGATACGAAGCAGCAGAAGAGGGAGGGACAGGCGGAGAGAGCCAGAGAAAGTGGGAAAGAGAGGGAGGAGGGTGGGGTGTGAGAGAGAGACAGAGAGAGAGAGCACGACATGGTTGGGGAAGGAGGGAGAGTCTCACCCACACATTTCTCCATGACCCCCCGCCCCACACTGTCTTACCCCAACAAACACTGAGGACTGTTTATACGCACACACACCCACCTCCCCCCTCGCTCCCCCCTTCCCCGCTTCTTGCACTCATTTGAATTCATCCTTTATGACTCAGGTCTGAGCAAAGAAGCAGCAAGCAGAGAAACAGCAGAGCAGCATCTCGGCTGCTGCATCTCCAAAGGCCTGGGACACACACACACACACACACACACACACACACACACATCTCAAACACCTGTTGCCAGCATGACAGGAAACAGCAGCAAAGACAGACACATGAGTGTGTATTAGAACCTTTGGTAATTTTGGGTGCCAGGAAGAATCAGCATACAGATGGAGGGGGCCAAGGCCCCCCTGGTATTAAAGCAAGCAGCAAGCCTGGGTATAAAGGCATTGACCATCAGTGGATCTGCTGCCCAACAGCTACAGGACCTGATCATTCCCTACACCTCAGCAGGAGCACTGTGCTGCTCTACTTCAGCCTGCTTGACGGTCACCCTCACAAGAGGTATAAAATAAATAGCACAAAGGTTTTTAGTTTTTATCCCCAGTGTAGTGCAATGAACTCTCTCTGTCTCTCAGAGCTGCCAAACCTCCCCCAGCATTCAAGAAGGGTCTCAAAACCCATTTGTTTCTGAAAAATTCCTTACATCACACCTTTTGTTTTGACAAAGAGATCCCCTCTGTATCTTATATCAGTTCTATAAGCAGCTACAACTGTAATGTGCAACAGCAAAAGTGATGCAGGACAAACTTATGGCACTCTGACAACAGTATAGTTGCATTCAGAACTTTTTCTGCTGTGTACTCTGAGCTGTAGCTGCTCTGGAAAAAGCATGACTAACTGAACTAACTGACTAACTGAACAAATATTAATGTAAGTACTTTTGATAATATACATTTGGCCCCCCAATGGCTGACTCTTTTTACCACCACTGAAAGTTGCTGATAACAAGTGCGAACGATGAGTGTAACAACAGTCAGCCGGGTCACAACACCAGCGATGGCATTCTGCCACACTGTCAGACACCGCACACCATTTGACTGATATTACACACGTTACTACCTTCTAATGCTCTGCTGTCAAGGGACATAATAATCCATTTAATCTTCTCCCCACCATCCACCTCCCCCAGTGGGTCCTGTCAGCAAAGCTACTGCCGGCTCCTCTCTCCTCAATTTGGGACATGTTTTTAATTGCGTTATTTAAAGAAGGTGGTAATTAAGCGATAAGCTGTGCTACAAACAGACGCCCACAGGCTGTCTGGGGAAGACCGACTCTACACACTCCAGCTCTGGACGCCCCTGGATGCAATTCAGCAGATCTGGGAGTGCAGGCTGAAGCAGAGTCACTGAAACTCAGCTTTATGAGGTGCTCCAGGAAGCTGAGGCTGGAGGTAGAACCAGCTGGGCCTGACTAGGTTGAAAAAGGGCAAAACAGTGACTGGGAACTAGGTCTTAAACCAAACAGAATGATGGAAAAACTGTGGGTTCAGCTTCTCAACTGTAATTAAGCTACTGGTAATTTGTCAGGTGCTGTAGTCCTTAGTGTTGCTGCCTCTAGACTCAAAAGACCCAGGTTCCAATCCCACCTCCTACTATAGTGACCAAGAGGTATTTACCCTGAGAAGTTAAAATTACTGGTAAGTGAGGAAAATGACATATAACCTCAGTTACGTCCCAATAAAACACTTTGTTGCATGAGCTAGGTGCTTAAACCCAACTATACTGCAAAACATACATATGTATAAAATTATACAATTTCATTCAGTAAGATGATGAGATAAATGAGCAGGTTATAATGAGGCACAGTGAGGAGGAGCTGTAAAAAACATTGCTGACCGTGCTGCCCTTGCAATGGCAGTTTGACTCAGGTTGGACAGTCATTTTGGGGAATGTTCCTGAATGTAGAATCTGCCCCCTCCCCCCAGCTGTTCACATCACTCTTACAGTGAAGCTGTAAGCCAGAATTGCAGAGAGTTGCACTAGAAAACAAGGAGGGGATTTAAACCCTATTGGGGACCCACCCCTTTATCCCTGGACACCCATGGTCCTGTTTCCTTCTTCCTTCATCCCCTCTTTGCTCTCTCCTTCCATCTCTATTCTACCCACACTACCCCTACCACATCGTCATGGCAACAATCAGGCCTCGATGGCTTGGTTGCTGAGCAACTGACATCGCCAGTAAGAGAAACACAAAGATAAAAAGTCAGGAACAAATAAAGCATAAGATCAAAGGGCAACCAAGTGTATGTCCTTGTGATTAAGTTCATAAATGCTTGTGTATGTCAATTTGTACTGCTATGTATCATTTGCCTCACGCCAACTATCTGACATGCAGCAGATTTTAATTATCAAAATACATATAAACAAAAAAGCCATAATCAATTTCAAATGAAATATCAATAACATATATACACACAGTCATATTTTTTCAAACTGATGACATCAAGACAGCATCACATTAAATCATACTGAAAAGCCTGTTCCGCTTTATCCATATATTGCAGTCCCACAATGCTGCAGTGAACATGTACATGCCAAAAACACAAAAGCAGTTTTTGATGTCGTAAGTCATGCTACTGTGAGGCTGTAATCCCTGTGCAAGTTAAAGTGTTCCAGCAAAGGAAGCAGGGAGGAGGAGAGTCCTGCCAGCATCATACAGCTCACACAAGAAAGAGACAAATAAAATTTTGGAGCTGAAATATCAACGTACTTTAAACTACACACTCGCTAAGAACATTAATTAACGCTTCAGTAGATAAAAAAGGAAGTCTATATTAAATTATTTATTTATAAATTACTGGGTATGTGACAATGTTTAATTTTAGAAGCACAACTTATAAATCGGTAATAAAGGTGAAGCTTTACTGTAACCTGTGGAACATGGGCAGCAGGTGGCATAATGGCTAGTGGATGGACTCAGCTGATCCAAGGTTCAGCCTAACTTTGTACTGTAATGCCCTGGAGCAGGAATCTTATGCCATAGTTGCTTCAGTAAAAACGAGCTTTCTGTGTAAATGGCTAAATGACTGTAAATACTGTGACATGGTAAGTTGCTTTGAAAAAATGCATCAGATAATTAAAGGTAAAAAATCTTTAACAGGTATGAATATTTTTCCCATTTATGCTTTGAAATTGAGTCACAGTACATGGCCTTACATCATGGTAATTGTAGAGAACCATGTTATTGATTAACAGATGGTTTTAATCAAAGCACCTTACATATGTCTAGTTTTTTACAATCAACCAATTTCTGAATTTATATATATTTAGCAGAAGCCATTGAATTAGCATCTGCTCAAACGTACAGCAGCAACATCCCTTGGGACTTGAACAAACAACCATCTCATTGAGAGCCTGTTTCCTCCAGCACTACAGCACCTGCTGCCGCTATTTCCCTGACCTTCACAGACCCTTTGTGTTCCAGTCTCTTTGCAGGTGGTCTTGTGGGAACCATACAGTTTGATGAAAGTTGTGTCCATCAAACAAAACGCGGGTGGCTGTCAGTGTGAAATTATACCGAGCTTTTATTGCCATGGCTCCCCATGTGACTGGCCTGTGTTCTGTGTAAAAACATTCAGCAGATCATCATTCTGTGACAGACTGTGGGTGTTAGCAGGTTAGCTCTCGTGCCACCCAGCCCCGATGCTGGATGTGAGTCAGACTTTTACAAACAATGCGGTGCAAAGTAAGGGCCGAACCATTAATTAGGAGTGGCAGCTAAGAGCAACACGCCATGGCTCAAATAAACCATGGTTTTCATAAACAAACATGCAACAAGGTTCCATAACAGGTCACAGGGGAGACTACCCAGGGCACACTGGATCCACAAATTTTACAGAAGTTTAAAAGGTATCTGACAAGGATAGATTTGCCTTATTTGTTTTCCACGTTAAGTCTACAATTTCCATGTCAGCAGGACAAATTTAAGAACTCGCCCCAGGTTTTGAATGGTACAAATACATGTAATAAGTCGTGACCATGAGCATGTTGTTTCCATACAGGCCTCTGTGCTGGACAAAAACTGAGCTTGTGGATCTCCTCTGATGTCATCCTTGAAAAAAATTTATTTAGCTCTTGCACTACCCATTTCCCTAACCATTAAAGACCTCTTCTGAACCTGTATTTTAATAACTTAATAACTGCAGTTTACAGTCTGCAGCCCTGTGCTGTAAAACACTTAATAAAATCTTTATGGGTACAAATGAGAAGCGAGTCCAAATGTTAACTGGAATCTCAACAAAGTGGATTATGAGGAAAAACCCCTGCAGGATGGGTAGTTAATATAAAATACCTAACCATATAAATTGACAAATGATAAAACTGCAAGAGATACCTCTTTGTTTTAGTAAAGCTAAGTTGCAGAATTACACTGCGTAAAATATGTCATGAAACCAGCAAGGCAACCCCCTGCTGCACATGGTAGCCAGTGATCCTCCAGATGGGAAAGACAGGACTCAGCAGTGGATATGTGATCACTATGATCTCTGGGAGTGAAGGAAAATGGGTGCTATCTGTCATGAAAATTAATAAACTGCAGAGGACGTAGTTGTAAAGGATACAAATCTGAACTTTGGCTTCAGCCTTTGACCTGAGTCTGCTGTCATGACTTCAAAGAAGGTGTAGTGGAGTTCAATAAACCCACCTGTGACACATATGCACTCATGTGCAATTGAACTCTGTGAGCTTCACAAGTGCCTGCAATGTCTGTTCAACTTGTGTAAAAGTGAACAGCTGTAAAAATGGGTTTGTGTACAAGTAGGCTGCAGGTAAGCTGTTGTTAAGTACTGGCAGATAAAAAAGGAAGAAAGAAAGGTATTCTATGCTATTGAGCCATAAAATAAAAATGAATGAAATTACAGTTAGGCTAAAACTGTTTAAATTGATTATTGAATGAATTGTGCATCATGGGAGAGAGGTATGGGGTCTGCGTACCAGACTGTTTAGCACAGGGACAAACACACAGTCTGGAGTCAGAAGAGTTAAAGGGCTGCATGAAGGGCTGATTTGAGGTAATATCCAGAACAGATGCAATAAAAAAAGGACTCAAATTCTAGAAACACCTGAAAAATAGCAGCCTTCAGCTTATATCTATTAAAAGCCCTGTAATGCCAAGACGTGTGCAAAGAAATTGGTTGTCTGACTCACCAACACCTTAAAGCCTAAGGACCTTAATGCACAATTCAGTAACCAAAAGGTGTCTGTGAAAAAACTGTGCCACCTACCGGGAAACACAGTGCAAAGCAGAATGGAGCACAATCCACAAACTGGCAGTACACTGCGGTACATTATTTGACCACAGTGACTGACAGACTAAACCAACCAGATCAGTCAGAGTCCAGTGAGGACAACCGGGCTGCTGAACAATGCAGTTGTGGACAAACCCAGCTTTAAGGGTCTATAGCCCCACAGTGACCAGGAACGAGGGGCGACAGAGCTGAACATTTTCACAAACAGTGAAAAACAGCATAGCTCTACTATTTCAGAGTTTGACACCCTGTGGGCAACCAGTGCAGGACCCATGATTTCTGAATTGCTGAGTGTCTACAGACACACACTTGGGGACCGGGTGACATAAGAGCCTAATCATCATCATCACCTATCTTATTCTAAGTGTTTGTTCAGCTCTTATTACATTTTCATCACTCTTCTGTGTTTTGTTTCTCCAATTATAATATTCTCATTAAGTCCAGATCGCATTTGTGCTGTACAAAAGTAGCTGCAGCCTCATCTTATTTGAATTTAACTGAATTAAAAAAATTCCAAGGGGCTTTTATGGGACTTGAACACACAACCTTTCAATCGACTTTTCATTTCAGTTCTCTCAGCTTGATTCTTTGCACCAGCCCACATATGTGCTTACAGTTTCTGACACATGTTAAAGCCCAAAGATTGAAGCACAGAGGACTAAAAATGAACGAAAACCACAAACCAGATTTTAAAAACGCTGTATTACAACACTAAAAAATACCTGACCACACATTAGGTGGTGGTTGCACTGGACTAAGATGTGCAGAACCTTACCTCAGAGGAACAAAAAATAAAGCAACCCAGGGTGCAGTTTCCACAATGTCCACTAGGTGCCAGCGCTGCTCAGCAACCCAGTTTGCAATGATACGAAAGGCAGGTACAGAGTAGCGCAACAATTCGATACGGCAGCTTCCCTTAAAAAACATCCTGTCCACCACAGACAGCGACCTGCAGCCTCTCAGTGCCACCTGCCAGAACATTGGAGCACCTTCAGCATCAGACTGGTCCAGCTGTGCTGTTCCAAGGAGCCACCTGTGGTCAATCCTGCTATTAGTGAGCCCTCAAAGTAAAACTGACCTCTTATTTTCCCAGTGGTACTGAACTGTCTGTACTGCTCTTTACTTTTATTATTATTTGCATTACTATCTATATTTTGCATTAGTTGGTGTCTATATTTGCTTTATTTATTTTTCCCATGGTACTTCAATGTTCTTTCTGTCACTACCTATTGTACATTCTGTCACGGATTGCAATGTCTGCTGCTTTAACTTTGTACGGTTTCCTTCAGGAGATAGATCTCTCTGCTTGTGTACCTGTGCATCTACCTAGGTATGTACATATCTGTCTATTGAGCTATTTATTTATTTTCATTTGTATCAATCTGTATAGAGTTATGTCAAAAAGTTTGTGAACCTTTTTGAATGATTTGGATTTCTACATGAATGGCTCCTAAAATATGATCTGATTTTCATATAAGTCACAATAATAAATAAACGATTGTATCTAAAAAACCCACACAACATCCTCACACAAAATTCTTTTTTGAACAGCAACTAAAAAATTGTGAGCTTTTTTTAATACAGCAGGGCAGGTCGAACTCACTCCTGATCAGAACACCTCACTCATTGGATGGAATACCAGAACCTTTTTTCAATATGTCCTAGAGGTTCATATATTTTTCTCCATCAATGACCTTGATTGTTCAAGCCATTTGTTTAGTAAAGATACAATAATGTGTGTGTTGTTTGTTAAATAAGACTCTTTAGTTATTACGATGACTTGAAGATCAAAAAAGGGAGGAAAACTCTTTATTTGTAGTACAAAAGTGTTATGGGTCCTCCAACATCTTCATGTAGAGCCAGATGCGAGGAGACTAGTGAGCATGAGGAGCTACACTGCTATTTGTACTCCTTGTTCAGTAACTTTAGAACTAATCTCACTTCCAATACCTACAGCTGTCTTTAAAGAGAGTCTGTTTGCCGCAGGACCAGGAACCAGAGAAGGAACTGGATGTTTCCTCTGTGGTGCCTGGCCTTCTCACATCTCACACTGCTAGGATGAAGAGGGAACAGGAGCCACAGGGACAGGCAGGACAGGGATCACATTGCTACCCTTTCTCTCCTTTTTTCCCTTCATTCTCATAAGTCTATCTATATCCCAGATCTTTCTGTCCATCCTTCTGTTCGATGCAGTTACTTAAATTCGCTCTCTGCACACGTAGAGTCCAGACACTCAAAGACCGCAAGACAAAGTGGAAGAGGAGGGAAGAATCCACACCAGGAGGGCAGTGATGGAGAGGGTGTGAGGAGGAAAGAGTATGTGTGAGAAGGAGAACAAGAAGGTCCTACTGTCTTGCTGTCCCAACCTCTGTTTTTCAGTTAAACACATTCACGATAGAAACATGAGCAGATTTTTGACAGGGCTATCAAATATACCCTGGAATTCAATGAACACCACAAGCGTGCAAGGATGTTCAGGGTTTGACGGAACGACAAAATAAAAGAGCACCATGACAACACATTGGTTCACATGGAAACAGTGGTGACGTGCTCTACACACATACACATAGCATGCAGGTTGTACCATACACACGGCATGCATGCACACATTTCTGTTTGAAATTCAGTGTGTACTTCACCACACACAGCGGATAGAGATCAGATCACGATGAGCAGTCAGGAGGAAGAGGAGGGATGTGGCAAAAGTGGAGGGACGTTTGAGGTTGTGCCCAATGTCCACACACCATTTTCTAACATACAAAAAATTTCATTTTCAGGGAACAGGCAAATACAAAACTATTAGAAGATATCGAGGGTATGCAGGAGATTTTGTTTCCCTGAACCTGAGGTTTATTGAACATGGTGCTTTAGCATAAGTACCCAGATCAAATTATACTTTATTTCTTTTTAATAAATGACTGAATTAACCTCTGGCAGGCAGCAGCCTTCCCACACTCAATTCCTGCTAGGACTCACAGCTGCACTTGGTCTGGTGATGTTGGGAGGCAACAAACATCAGGTGGGGCCAGTTCAGAAAAATGAGAGCTTTGAAAGACAGACTGCAAAGAAAAGTTTTGTACAAGAATGTATTGTGAGTGGAGTATGAGCTTCAAATGCTTCAGGACTGAATTTAAAGAGAATTTGAAAACATTATGAAAGTTTTGATTTAAGTTGTGATTATTTATGTCCTTGGCTCTTAACTGGTGTTTCTTAAAGAAAAACCATTTGAGTTGAGTTGCTTTGTTATTATTATTTTATAATAGTGGGAAGAAATAATAAACCTCCATAAAGTGATCCACCGGCACTCCCTGCCTGGTCACTACTTGAACCTAGTATGTGCTGACATGACATATTTCTAAAGCAGGGTGAGTAAATGTGTTTTTTTTGGCACACAGAGAATGCTACCTCTAATTTTCCAGCTGCACTGAGCTTCCAGGAGGCTATTATTACACCCATTCCTTACAGAACAGGGTTAATTTGTGTCCTGAAATCACCCCGTATAGTAAGGGGATCATATAACAGTACATTATTTCTAATTTCTTCAGAGCACCACAGCTGGTGCACACATTGCTCTCTGTAGCATCCATATGTTTGTCCCTGCTCAACCTACTTGGTGGAGTGTATGCAGTGCAGACAGGTATTTCATGTACTAAATGCAACCAGTTTAAGGTCCTGCTGCAACAAGTACCTGCAAAGGGGTCCTAGCTGGAAAACACAGGAGTAACTGTCAAATTACATGTTGAATATGACATATACATCAGGCAGTTGTTTTCTACCCTGGAACAAAATAACAAGAGTAAGGGATGATATGGGGGGTGCTAGAGAATATTTGGAGTAGAAGGCTGAACTGCTGAGAAGCAGGGGTGCCTGGAGGAAGGACCTGAACAGGTGAGAGAGAGGGGTGATAAAGATGGGCTGTGCTTCAGAGAATGGAAAAACACCATTATCATCCCAATAGTGACAGGCAGTAGGACCTGGAATATGTGTGCAAATAAAAGTAACAAATTGTGTGATCTGTACCAACTGAAAATCTGAAAATAAGAAATTATCTGAAACACACATCAGTGACGTAAGGGTGGTAATAATTACTTTCTTTCTTTCCACTGAACAGGTGTGCTGTCACTCTTTGTTTTCTATTTGTATGAGTTCACTAACACTAGTGATGTAGTAAATGGAACTAGTTTAAGGTTAATACAGTTTGGTGATTATATAATTACTTTTTACCTTTCCACTTTTTGACCGGGGCAATCCTGGGTAACTCACCTATTTTATTATATTTGCAACAATATTATTTCTAAATAAAGTTTTAACATTGTATTTTTATTCATTCATTATAAATAACTGCTTGTCCAGTGTAAGGTTTTGGAGGTCAGGAGAAGTGTAGTGGGTTCAAGGGTGGGTGCACCTGAGAGAAAAAGACACTTTAATCATTTGGCACAAGGGTGTTAATAATAAAAAAGAAATGAAACATCACTGCCTATTGTCTTTCACTCTGCAAAGCTTATGGGCTCTATGATGTTAGGGGGACCGTCTAATAATAACAAATCCTTCCCCTGCTATATAAATACACAATGACAACATAATGGAGAAAAATGATGTTGTACAGAGTAATAACCCTGTTTTATGAAAAAAAGGATATACATCCTCATAAGTTTTTGTTGTACATGACCCTGTGTCTGTAGAGGCTGAGTATTTACAGATGCATGCTGTAGTGTCCCTAACTCTCACTCTCAGGGTCTCTCCTCCAGACTCCCTCAGAAGCATTCTGGTACCAGCCAACCCTTAACCTTGACCATGCAAGATCACTCATCTAAGCCACGGGTACAGTGACACTGCAGATCTCTCCACAGGAGTGCAAGGACACAGTACAGGATACAGTACTCCACTTAGCCATTTTAGTCAACTGTATCCATAGCAACCTGCAATGGAGAAGAAGGGATCCACCAGCCTTCTGATCCAAAAGTTAAAGTTATGCAGCCAACCAATGCTTGCTGAATGTGTGTCAGCTGCAGACACTATCTCCTTGGTGGTGTGAAAATCACCAACTTCCTGTAGCCACTGTATGCCACCTTTCCCACTTCCTGCATCAAGTTCTGCCTGTGGGCTTTGGTCAGAGGTAAAAACATATGGCGATGTGGGTTCCAGAGATCCACCTGCTGTGAAGTGACACACAAATACTACCTGTTTGAACCCAGTGCACGGGGTGCTGCCACAGATGGGTTGCCGTGGGGATCCCGTGTTTTTGTGTGAATGTGAACATGTGTACAGTATAACCATATGTACCAAATTCATTTGCTGTATTGCTTCTGTCCATATATGTGGGTCTGCAAATGCCTGTGTGTTGATGGAAAGTTCTTCAGGTTTGCATATCGATTGTATTTGTGGCAGAAGTCAGCGCAGTCCAGCAGAGAGCTCACAGCTTCGAACCTGTTTTTGTGATCCTTTGTCCAAAGGTGCCCCTCCAGTCCCAGGGCTCCTCCATTGTAGCTGCTGGTGTGTATGTGTGGATGCATTCGTGCGGCCATGTGCTAATCTCCGTCACACTCTCTGCAATGTGCGTGTGCAGACTGAAGGTCACATGAACATGCGAGATAGTTGCTGTGACAGCTGGATGAAAAGGGATGGCAGCATGACGGAGAGGAGAAAGCAGGATGACAAGGCATGATGGGAGAACCAGAGAACAGTAAAAAGAGGTGTGTAACAGGCACGTGGTAGATGTCTTCTACAGCACTCACAATGACAGAGCTGTTAACCCACTCTAAAAAACATAGCACTGATGACAACTGAATGTGACCATATGGTTGTGGGTTCAAATCCCAAGGAGAGTTGCTGTCCAGTGTGCACTGAGGTGTGTGTGCATCTGGGTGTCTCAGTTAGACAGACCAGGAAGGGGGAGGTGAGGATTCTTGGGTGGATGGGGACAGAAAATGAAACTGAGAGGAGACACCGAGCGCATTTTGCTCATCTGACGGCAGCTTGGGATGCACTTTGGCAGCTCATCGACCTGCCGGTGCCAGGAAGAAATGTTTAGAACGTAAATGTGAGAAGGATGGAGGCAGAACAGGAAAGGGAGTGGGAGGAGGAGGAGGAAGGCGGAGGGAGGAGCAGCAGCACTGCAAGGGCCCAAGAACAAAAGACGAGGAGGAGGAAGAGGCAGCAGGAAGCAGGCAGAGGGGTGAGGAGGAGTGAGGGGTTTACGAGGGAGAAGAAAAAGGGAAGCTGGAGGAGGGACAAGGACACAGCAACAGGATGAGAGACAGAGAGGAGAAAGTGAAAGAGGGTGAAAAGATGAAAGGGCAGAAGAAAGAGGCAGTGGGAGGCAAACAACAGCTGTGGTTAGCCAAACATGTGGCTGTGCACCTGTATCAGCCACTCTGTCCCACCACTGTCTTGCTAAGGTGCAGGCAGGCATGATGTCCCAGAGTACAGCTGGAATGCTAGCTGCTGTCTTTGTCAGGCTGTTGCAGAAACCCTAACCCTGGTGACAGAGTGCAGACATTGCCAGTGTAGGGTATTGCTGTACCTTTCTGCTCCAGGAAAGAACACAGGGATGAGGAGGTGTGTTGCACTGACACCAGCTATGGCAGAAACATTCTCGGGAGGAGCTTCTGTTCGTAAGGAAGAGTGCTGAGTGGGAGGAGCAGTTGTGCATTAGTGCAATGGAGTGGGTATGGCCTCCCCCCGGCAGTGTGCTGCGTGAATGGGCTCCACCACGCGGCCCGGCTCTTCGGGGAGAGCAGCGTGTCAGCTGGATGAATAATTGAGCTGCATGTGGCTGCTGGTGGGTGGTGGGGGGGTGGCTGACTATATCTCTCTGGCGTCACGCCTGTGCGC
Organism: Arapaima gigas; assembly: GCA_900497675.1. NCBI lineage: Eukaryota > Metazoa > Chordata > Actinopteri > Osteoglossiformes > Osteoglossidae > Arapaima > Arapaima gigas. The sequence continues at coordinate 855,178 of UFQX01000098.1, forward strand.
GTGGGGGCCTTGTGGTGGCCCATGTGCACCTATCCAACCAGCCAGCCCAGCCGCCTGCCCTTTCATCGGCCATCCTCATGAGGCCGTACCATAAGGATGGACCAGGTCCGAAGGCTGGAGCCCTGACCAGAATGCTAATATCCAAACACAGTGCTAATAATGTCATCGCTAACTGCTAGTGTTGACTCCACGTCACCTCGCATCTATAATTCATCAGAAGGGAAGTTAACAAGGGTGCCGGGGGGAGGCTTGGGGGCGGCGGGCGTCGATGAAGGGTGAGGTCACTCTATTTCACATCTGCTATCTCTTTCTCTCTCTCACTCTCTCTTCACCAGCGCGTGGGAACCACAGTGTGATTATGAGAGATGCTACATTTCCTGCCATTAAAAAAATCACAAATTCTTTCACACGTTTATTTCAGTAGTTTGCATGTTCAGATGAAATGTTAACAAGCAGAAGCAAAATTAACCAATCACCACTGAGCTGAACGTATCACTTTCTTTTAGAATTCAGTACATAACCCATCACACCTCACACGTCTGTCCTTTTACCGCAGAAAGTTTACCTGTTATTCTCATTTAGTGGATGTTAATTACCTGCCTTTTTAAGCATAAACTCAAGTCAGAGCTTTCTTATATGTGACACATGACACAGAGGCAGCACAGCAGGTAGTGCTGGTGTCTCACAGCTACTGTGTCTTTGGATGAGGCTCATTCCGCCCAATCTACCCATGGTGTATGATTGAGGGCTTCTGATTCTCCTACAGAAGGGAGGACCTGAAGCAGCCTCTATAATATTTAAGCTGAAAAAAACATCAAGGTCAAACTGCCCCTATGAGCGCTGATCTCAACGCCTGCCCAGTAAGGTAAGCAGAGGAAACACTTTACCATGTTTTCCTATGGAGGAAACCTGCCCCAGTGCCACAAACTGGTCTTTTCCCTACTTGGTGTCCGTGTCCCCTGTCCCACGGCACACTTTCCCTACAGCTCACTAGACCATTCCTCCACCCACCCTCTTCTCCCTGCCCACTCCCACTTCCTTTTGACCCCACACTTTTCTGTCAACCTCTCCATCCAGACTGGGTCCACATGCATTATAGGAGTACCATACAGAGCCGCCCCCGTAACAATGGCAAGCAGTCGCGCAGATGGAGGTGACAGCTGCGCATAAGTGTGTTTGATGTCATTGAGTGGGCACAGGCGCAGGGCATTCAATTCGGGCAACTGCTGATAGGAGTCCTACCCCCCCAGAGGGGACAGGGCAATGTTCACACTATGTTTTAAAGGAATGCTGACAAAATACTCCATTAGATGATATAGAATTTGCAGCATCATGAAGACGGAAGAAAAATATCTATGACAATATATGCAACCAGGATCAAACACCTATATGAATTTTTATGACTACAGATATGAGCTAAATTAAATATATGAAATAATTCTTATATATATGAGAATATGCAGTATTGAACATATACAGCACAAGGTGAAACATGAGAATACACTGATGGAAAGGTAAACATACATAAAGTTCAATAAAACTATCTATATATAAAATTTAAATAAACTATGTTAAAAAACTATGTGTATATATATATGTGTGTGTGTGTGTGTGTGTGTGTGTGTGTATATACATACACATATACATACATACATACACACACACACACACACACACACACATACATACATATAAAATATGTGTATGAAAACAGTGTGGCACAGCAGGTAGTGCTGGTACAACACAACAGTGGGTTTGGGCGATTGTTCTTTGATGGACTAGTGTCCCATTCATGTTGCACTCTGCTTTATTCCTTATACTTCTAGGATAGTCTACACTACAGTGACCCTACATCAGACAAGTGGATATTATCCATCCATAATCATTAACTGCTGTATCCTGAGTAGGGTTGTGGCAGTCGAGAGCCTATCTTAGAATCACTAGCAGCTAGGCTATGAAAATGCACACTGGATGGGATGCCAGTATATCACAGGGTGACCACACACACACACACACACACACACACACACAACCGAGTAATTTAGAGTGACCATTTAACACAAAAAACATGTTTTCAGACTGTGAGAGGAAACTTGAGCACCTGGAGAACACATAGACACATGCAAACTCCACACAGACTAAGCTAGATTCTAATCCACACTCACACAACCCTGGTACTTTGAGGCAGGACGACTGCTTACTGAGCCACAGTGCTGCCATAAATGGATATTAATAATCAATAAATATATCGAAACCCACATATATTAAACATTTGAGGTTAAGATGCTCTAGCAAATTCCAGTGGTTCACCTACAGGCATATATATACAGGACAAATATATATATATATATATATATATATATATATATATATATATTCAGCTTCAAATGAAAGAACAGTGAAGTAACAATACAATTTCATTTGAAAAATATATGAGATGAATGAAACCACAAACTATAAACGTGCTGTATTCCTTGACATTATGGGAAAATAAAAGAGCCAGACATGTCGTACTGGGAGTGTATCCTGGGAAAATGTGTTTTAATTAGACAGAGAGAGGGAAGGAGGTGTGTAGATGGGAGAGACTACCCTCCTCAGCCTTGATTTGCATCGGTCTCTTTTCACCCCATCAAATGGGCCGTGCACTGTCTCCCTTTTCTAAAACTGTACTTGTTTTTCCCCTTTACTTGAATTTCACAAAGATGTTGTATAATATCCACTTGTAAAACTGTTTTCTGCAGTCAACTGGTGCAGCTAAATTTGTGCGTGACTCTGTGGAAAGACGCTGGGGAGCTGTCGATCTCGTTCCCATCGGTGAGTCAGTGAAAGCAAGGTGCACCGTTCTCATAGGTATATACTTGTCGTGCAGGCTCTCTGCTCTCTCTCTTGCCATCATGTAGCTAGCAGTTCAGAGCCAAAATGTTTGACAAGTCACTCATTTCCAGATATCTTGGAGTGACAGGAGGACATGGAGATGAGGACAGGGGAGGTGATGAGTGGAACAGCAGTGCTGCTGCTCACGTCGCTTCAGAGTTTATCCCACAGCCATAGAGAACGAGGCAGGGTACACTGTGGATGGAATGCCAGTCCATCTCAGGGCAAATTCACACACTACAGACAATGACGAGTCTACCAGTTTGCCTGAAACATATCTTTGGACTGTGGAAGGAAACCAGAAAACCTGCAGGAAGCCCACACAAACACAGGGAGAACATGCAGACTGCACACAGACTGAGCCACATTCAAACCCATAACCCAGGATCCATGAGGCACATGCACTACTTGCTGTGCCACTGTGCTACCTTAACTGTTATTATTAGTTAATTTTTGTCTCATGCCTTTGTCCAAGGGTGACTCACAATGTTAGATAATCAACCTTTCAGAGATTTACCCTTTTATACAGGGTATTCTTAAAGTAGCTATTCAGGGTAAATACTCTGCTAAAGTGTAATGCAGCAGGCGCGAGATATAAACTCAACACCTTTACATTGCAACATAAGGGCCCTAAAATGTATACGTTCAAATGTTCCCATAATGTACATACATATACTGCAACATTGTGACCCCCCCCCAAGGCCCCTGTAACAGCTACAGTCAAACTGTTCTCATGTCACTCCACTTTACATGCTCCACCGTTTTTCACACAGCTCATGAGTGTTGCTGGCATTTTATTACAACACTACAGCCCCTGAAGATTAAAAGTGTCGGTGAGATGCAGCGGTACGGAATGCCATCCACAAACTGCTGCTTCCTTGCCAGTGTGAAAAAACACACACTTTGTGTAAAGAGTGCTTTGAAGTTCATGATAAATTCTAAAAATATAACGGAGCACCTTGACTGATGAAACATTCAATCCATATTATTAAAAATAATAACGAGGACAATATCAGAACATAAAAGAAATATGGACATAAATTATATATGAATGCATAGTTTAACAGAAGATGATTGCCATGGTATCATTAAACAGCATAACTACATGTGCTGCAGTGATATAGTTTGGGGGAAAACATAATTAATGACAAAATTAAAATCAAAAACAATATGATGAGGACATCTTTTTGGACCCAGGACAATAATGAAGCATAAAATACATAATAATTATAGTCATAATTACAAAGTGACAGGAACATCTCTCCACACTATGACTAACAGCTTTCCCATGTGCTGTATGTGTACAGTGTTTTTACAGTGTTTATGGTCTGTGTCATGCTTGAAACTCACAGTGGTGATGTCTTTCTGTGCTGATGATCACCTGACAGAAGACTGGTTGGTGCAATCATGACACCAGCCGTCCCATAGCATTCACACGCAGGTGTGGGGAACAGGCCCCTTAATGAAGTGGCGGCCCCTTCAATTTCCACCTGGGGAACCCCTCTGTACATGGTGCTTTATTGCATTTACTGACCTGCTGTGTAAAAGCATGAAAGGTTGTGTAAAAAGACAATAATGTATTTTACAAAAGTGTCTGTGAAACCATGATGTAACAATAATGGAAGAAGCAGGTTACAAAAACAGATTACAACTTCACACAGTAAAAACATTTTGAGTTTTATAGGACTTCTATATGCTCCACTCTTTTTTCGACACTCTATCTTATTATCAAACCATCCATCTATCCATCAATAACTGCTTGTCAGATGCAGGGTGACAGTGGTCCAGAGGATATCCTTTAAGCATAGGGTGTGAGGCAGGGTATAACTTAGACATGGCAAAAGTCCATCACAGGGCAATCACACACCTATTTACTCACACACACATATTGGACAATTTAAAGTCAACAATCCACCAAAAAAATACACTTCTTTGGACTGCGGAAACAATCAGAGCACTTGAGGGAAACTCGTGCAGATACGGGGAACACATCTAATCTCCACAAAGACTGAGCTGAATTCGAACACTGTGAGGTACCAGTGCCACAAGTTGTCCCGGCATCCTGCCCATCATTACTAACCCTAGCCCCAACCTCCTTGCTGAGTTAAACAGCAGTGGACACCCAGTGTGGCCATTTTTCCATATGTTATTTGAAGTCCCTGCAGTACTAAGTACTAATAACACACAGTGTGCCGCAAACACACTGAAATAATTTTTGCATTATGACCATAACAGGATGGTTGAATCTGTCTTTGTTTCTTTTCTCATAATTGGAGTGTTTCCTCTTCTACGTGTTGTGTTCTTCAAGCAGATGAGAAACATTATTTCCTGTAAGAGTCACTGAAACAGAAGCGAAACAGAGACAGAGGCAGTCAGACCTGTCACCTGGACAGATTGGCTAAGGTCAAGCAGCTATGTTGCTCTTCTGCAGCCCCGTGGCAAACAGACGATATGATTCCTGCTCATGAACAGGTTCATATTCAGAGTCCTGGGACTTCCTCTCATGTTCAGCCAGCAGAATCCCTGCAGAGCAGGATCTGCTTTCTACAGAGTCACTTCCCTGTGGTTCTGGGCCTTCTCAGCACATTCACAAGCCATGCAGGTCAGTCATAATGGAACTATTTTGGCTACGGGGGGTGAGAAGGAGCTGTGAGCTAGCCACTCATCCTGGCACCATGTTTAGTCCTGATTCCCTTGTTGTTCCATGTTCCAACATTAAGCATAAATACCACTAAATACCAGTTTTAAACTCAGAAAAACTGTTCAGACATGTGTACCAGATAACCCTGAACATCAACCTGAAGACAGCATGGTGGCCCAGCAGGCTGGGGATTTGGATATCCCTAAACTACTTGTAGTATGTGTGTAACTGAATGAGTGTGTGTGAGGTTTCCTTGTAATGGACTGCATCCTGCCCCACACCATGTGCATGTGGGATTGACTCTGGAGCTCAGCAACAAGGCCCAGGACAAGTGATTTTTGATAGTGGATGGATGAACCTTAAACCTACTACTTATGATCCACTGGAATAATATGACTGAAAAAACACTGCATGAATCCACAGTAAAAACTCAATGAAATGCATGATTGTTTTTCAGGCATGATGGCTATAGTAATGTTTTGATTGTGTTATGCACTTTAATAGTGAGCGAAATGAGACAGGGTATTTCGTTAATGACTATTTTCATCTGAGTTCAAAAACAACTCAAAAGCACCTAAGTCATTGCCCTGAGAGCACTGAAAAAGAAGCACTGAGGACAACCTGCAGGACCACCTTATACACAATGCAGCCCACTCCTGATGCTTATGTGACACCTGTAACTTGCTTACCTCCCACAGTCACATACACGACTATGCACCTCTTCTCTTTCCCTTCCTATGTTCCACATAGATGCTGTGTGTTTCCGTTGAGTCCTCCCCACATTGTCCTGCACGCATCTCCTCTTGCACAAGTCACTCTCCACGGCAGCCGGCAATGATCCGCATCGACCCTCTCCCACGTATCTCCTGTCCACACACCCCAAAAATAACTCTGTGCCTCCGATTCAACCACCACGCCATGCAAATCTCCAGCATATATCACACCATCCTACCCTGAAACACTTGCACACACATTATGTCCTACACACACTCTCCACTCCTACTTACTGTCAGTGTGAGTTTCCCATGGAAACACACATCTATCACACACATACCACACCCATGGACGCCCATGCACTGGCCAACACACGTCCTCCAGAAATCTGTCACACACAGAACCAGATCCCAGAGACGGAAGGGCAGACTTTCCACTCCCACGTACATAATGACAGCGTCTCCTTTGCGCAATTAGTGGGGTGCCGTGTGCCAGCTGGTTACCAAGGGAGCAAAATTAAATACATTTAAAACTGACTGGCACGCTCACACACGCGCCACTTCTTCACTGGGGGGTAGGAGCTTGCGGCGCGCACACGCTCCAGCACGTGTCACTCAGGAATGATCACCCCGGCAATATCCAGCAACTTAGTCGCACCAAAGTTCCATCGGGTCAGTGGTGTCCACCATCAGACAAGAATTTGACAGCTTGTGCCGACGATGCTACAGAAATGTGCTCTTCTTCATTCATAAAGCGAGCCCTGTACCACTGAGAGTGATCCCCCCCCACCAGCATGGCCCAGGACCTGACTCCCCTCACTCCCCTCTAAGCTCTGAAGAAACAGCTGTACTGTGTTGTCCAGAGATGAAACTCACTGAGTTAGTAGGAGGTGGAGATAGAGGTGAAGATGGAGCGATTAGAGATCACAGGATCATCATGCAAAGGTTACATAAATGGCTGATGCAGAGCACCTGCCATGTCGGAAACCAAGTAAGGATCACAAACCACAATGATGACATTACACCAAGGCTGTCCCAGGTTGTGGACACTATCACCATCACCACCCAGTGTTGCTGGTCCTTTCCTGCTCAGAACTGCAACGTGAAGTCCTCAGTCACTCCAAAAGGGGGCAAAAAAAGCTGAGCCCAACTGCACTGACACGTTCATTCAGAGTACAGGCAACACTTGAGAGACAATGCTCTTTCTCTCCCATCTCACAGCCAGATGAGACTGATGAGTCGAGGACCAGAAAAACACAAAGGGGGTAAAAGCCCAGAGCATGCTGGATCACTGCCAAAAAGAGGGTACAGCGGAAAAGAAAGCACTCATGCCTTTATCCCCCTTTTCTCTCGCACACACACACACACACACACACTTGCACGTGTGTGTCTGAGAAATAGCTGATGTACTCACCTTTGTAGTCACAATGCAGAGACAATCCATGGTCTTGAATTGACACAGGTGAGATTCTGCTCAACCCCTCAAAAAAGAGGGCTAGACCCCACACCCTCCCCAGCCTTTCCCCTCTCCTTCCTTCTTCCTGCCTCGTTCCTTCTTTTCTTTTCTCCCCGGGTCCCTCTCTTTTTTCTTTTTTCAGACTGACTGAACCAGAGGAGAAAAAGGAGGGAGGGAAGGGGGGAATGCAAAGTGGGAGAGGGAGGGACAGAGTGGGAGAGAGGGAGAGAGAGGGAGGAATAAAGGAGACTAGGGAGGAATGGAAGGAGAAGGGGGGGGCTCAGAAGCAGAGTGCGGGAGGGAAAGAGAGAGAGAGGATACTCATCTGCATCTCCACCCACAACATTGGGCCAGAGCCAGGGAGGAGGACACAGAGATAAGGAAGGACAGGGGATGGCCAGGAAGAGCGAGGAGGCACAGGAAGATGGGAAGAGGAGCATGGGAGAGGGGAGGAAAATGGAGAAACAGACTGAAAGAGAAGAGGTGGCTGAGGGTAAGGAGAGTGAGGGGATGGACAGAGGAATGGGAGCGGGGAGAAGCGGAAGGGGAAGGGCGAGCGTCAGCAGAGGAGAGAGGCAGGGCTAACGCGAGAGGTGGCAGTCAGGAGGAAGAGAAGAGGGCATGTGCGAACAGTGGCAGCCCTGTGCGTCTGTGCATACGGCCTATCGCTGAGCATAAAGGGAATGGCAAGTACCCACACAAATCAGTGCTGGATAAATCAGGGTAAACCAGGGCTGAGACTAACGGACGAAAGCAAAATGAAGAAATGGAAGAGAAGGTGGGAGTAGGCTGGCATAGCAGCATGCAGCTGTTGCCTTAGTGATAGACCAGCTGTTGCCATGGTGATACAATAATTTGTTGCCATGTGGATGTTGCTGTATTACAAGAGGAAAAAAATCTCAGTGTGTCTATATGTGTGTGTTGGCAGGTGCATTTAGTGTTTTTTCCCAGGCATAAAATGTCCACCAATATATACATAAATGTGGCATTTTCTGGTTGAAGAGATTTCTGCACATCTGGGTGTACTCTAATTTTACTACACACCACCTACTCACACACCAACTAGAAAAAGAGGGCAGCAGGGTGTTTATTGCCTAAAACATCTTGCTGCACTTTACCATAGAGAAAAACTGCATTTGGAAATGTGTCATGGTTGGGGAGAACTGAAGACCAAGCAGAAGGAAATTAGAACAAATCCTTGTGTTCCAACCAATCAGTGTCCTCACTGATGACAACTACTGTATATCTCAGCCAATTGGCTTCCTCGGTGATGACAATTACTGTGTATCACAGCCAATAGGTTTCCTTAGTGATGACAGCTGCTGTGGGTGACAGCCAATTGGCTTCCTCAACAATGACAACTGCTTTGTATCACAGCCAGTAGTCTCTGTCAGCAATGACATCTGATATGGTAACAGCCAATCAGCTTCCTCAGCATTGCCCATTATTTTGTGTGTGTGTGTGTGTGTGTGTGTGTGTGTGTGTGAGACAGCCTGTCAGTACTCTCTGCTCCTTTAAGAGCACAGGCCACGCCACTGCATCTCCACATGGGGTGTCCACCTGGATTCACTTCTGCAGCATGACTATGTGAATGCGCCCTGCTCCAGACCCCCCACCACCATGGTGCACTGGTGTAGAAATGAAACACTTGTAAACAATGAACACATCTCTGCAGCTACCATTGAAGTTTTGGGTGGCGGCATGATCTGGATCACAGACAGCCAGTTCCACAGGCATGCATGAAACCAACCACAAACACACACACACAACCACAAACAGTAGCAGTCCAGCCACCATAAACACTCCAAGCAGCAAATGTGCGTCATCAACCACACAGCAGCATGATGCTGATAAAGATCTGCAAACACTTCAAAACCCAAGTAAGAAGAGCCCCCATTTTTTGCCAAGGAAAAAAAGTGGAAATGAAAACCAACACACTTCGCACTATAAGTCCTTAACCACTACACTGCCTTGTCGCAGGTTTGGGTATTACACTATTACAGGTGGAGCAAGTCACCTGCAAGTCAGCTCAAACGACTAAAGACCAATGCTGCACCAAAGATGCAAAGGCACTGCCTCATAGCCCAAAAATGGCCAGAGATGAACCTCTGGTGCACCCTGGTGGAGAACTCAGTGCAAGTACAGTGCTTTGTGCTGCATGTTACACCACTTTACTACATGCACCCAAGATGTTAGTGATAACACTGAAAGTGTGTTAAGCAGACATTAGTGTTTAATTAGATAACCATCCCCAGCCATCCATCCATCATCCATAAGCACTTTATCCCAGCCATATTACTCAGAATCACAAGGCACCAAAATATGAAACAACCACTGGGTGGGATGTCAGTTCGTGTCAGGGTGGCCACACACACAGAGTCACACAAACCCATTTACAGTGGGCAGTTAACCCAAAATGTATGTTTTCAGACTGTGGGAGGAAACCAGGCCACCCAGAGAAGACCCACACAGACACCAGGAGAACATACAAATTCCACACAAACTGAGCCAGATTTCTACCCATGTCCAAATAGCCAAGGTACTGTGAGGTGCCAGTGCAACTTGTTGCACTCCTGTGTCACAACACCATCCCCATCTAAACCAATTATTCAGGACGCACAAGACCAGTTTGAAACTCAGCTATGACAGATGTGACTAATTCAACGCACAGGCCATTGAATTAGAACAAAGAGGTTCTACTTCTTCATTTGTGGCTGGATGAATTGTACTGAATCACTCAGTTTTCCTCTGGCACTGAATCAGGGCAGTGCAGTGAGCCTCAGAATAATCCCAAAAACCAGAGCAGACCCTCTCAGAACAGGTCTTATTCCCAAAACCCAGCTATTACTTAGTTGGTGCTTATGTCCAAAGCAACTTACAATGTCAGATTGGTACACCAGGTTATTGATGATGAATTACATATTCATACAGCTGGCTTATTTTTACTGTTTTGATTTTGGGCAAGTACCTTGATCAAGGGTTCTAAAGGAGAACAGATTCAAACCTGAGCCCACCAATTGCAAGGCATCGGTTTTAACCACTGTGTGACCCAGTGTCTTATGGAGGAGTCTGACTACAGGGGTCCAGCTGCAGGGGTCTGAATGTGTTCCTTTCAGAACAACTCTCTCAATCCAAATCACAGCTCCTTTCACTTTTATAGCTCAACAACTATCACTAATTTTCCAGTATGCCTCAGCAAATCAGCAAAAGGCAAAATTCAGGGGCCAGTTCCATCTGCCATGAAAAGGTCTGATGAGATCTATTCCAGAATGGTCCTTAAAAATGTAAAAAAGATTATTTTAAGTTGACATACCAGATTTTGTGTCTGTGAACTTCCTGAGTCCTGGCCATCATTCACAGTTGCCTCATACACTTCTTGAATGTCTGAGCAGTAAGAGAAAAAAGGACAAATTGTGAGGGACAAATGCAAATATATTAAATAATGTAAAGTAACACCCTATCCTTACCAAACTGTTCAACGATACAACACGATGATGGTAAAACACTAAAATGTAGGAATTTAAGGCATTTTTGAGTGTATCTGTGTGTGTGTTTATAAACATTTTAACACTGTTTGTACACACCCCCTGCCACCACCTAAAGACTTTCACAGAAGAACCTGTCTGAAAATAGAGCTCAGCTCCCAAGGCCTCACTCACTGCTTGAAAGTGTAGAAAAAAACAAATTTTAGATAAGAAGAAGAAAAGTAGCGCATTCAGGAGAAAAACCTTCAAAAAGATACAAATTCACTGGTTGCTTTTTCCGCTTGGAGCAAAGGCACAAATTATTTTCAGAATAGCTTCAAACCACATATTGTGTTGTCAGTAATGAACATTGCTGCGTGGTGGCTTCTGAGCATGCTCAGTGAGGGCAAGTCTCCAAGTGGGCTGGGAGGGGTTTACCCCATTTTAAATCCTGGCCACGGGCTGGCAGGACATATAATCCCTGAGCACCAGGAAGGACAGCCTAATCTCTTTATTTGTGATAACTCTCGCTATCTGCACACAGCTTTCTGCACTGCTATGGGAAGCGGCTCATTTCATCCACCCAAAGCAGCAGTGTTGGGATCTTTCATTCGGATAGGGCAGGCTGCACAAGATCAGGTGGTGCCCCAAGTGGATATGAAACCAAATTTGTGGGTTTTAAATATCAAGTGTGAGAAAACCCAGTGAGCACTGACTCTGTGAAGTTGTTTATGGATTTTTGGATAAAATTCTAATTCATTCTAAGCAGAAGCAAAGTACACCCAAAATATCACCCAAAAACACAATAACAGTAAGAAATATTATTCCTATCTTACCATAGAATACAATTACCAAAATTTCCATAAGCTGTTTTTGGAACAATTATAACAATTGTAATAAACTAGAGAACTGTACATACAGCCATATATTTTAGCATATGTACTGTGTATTAATGAATGTAGAAAAAATAAGGAATATTTTGTGTCTTAATATTTAAAATATCATGAACTATTGACTGTTCCCATTTTCACATAAATTATATTAAACTATTAGTAATAAACAATAAAGCAATTAACTATTTGAAGAAAATGGCAAAGCAAAAAAGTGACTTGCTTAAACAATTAAGATTGGCTTGATTTTTAAAGTAAATAATCATGTACAGCACAAGGCACTGCCTTGAGAGAACGTACAAACTAATATGGTAGTGTTCTTATTCCATAATGCTCAGCACCAGAGATCTGCAAGCACTGAACTGCTAGGTGACATTTTGGGTGCTGAAAGAAACCATTCCTTAATTTGCCTCATATGCAAAAGAAAATGTTTGTATCGGCAAAAATGCTGATTGTAAATCAGATTTAAAAAGGTATCAGTTAAATGGATTCTCAAACTGAAAATGTGCCATTTGAACATTTAAAAATCAAACTTTGGGTGTACAGGGTGGTGGTCTTGCTGTGGTGGTTAGAAAGCCCACACTTTTAAAACAAGATGAAAATGCCAGGGCTCAGGATGACAGCATTAGCTAGTTCAGCCTCTCAGAAAGTGACTTGTTCTGTAGCCTGGAAGGAAATCATGTGAAAACTTTTTTGTCCCTTGTTTTCTGGTACACCTGTCTTATTCCTTGTGGCAAGTCTCATTCCCACATCAGTGACCACTCTGTGTGTGTGTGTGTGAGAGAGAGAGAGAGAGAGAGACAGTTGTGTCACACAGTGTCTTACTCCAACATGCTAATATTTAACCCACAGTAAAAGGATAAACATTTAAACTGAATGGGGGCAGAATAAGATACTAAGAGAATATGAATTTACTTGCTTTTAAACAATGGATTTCATAACAATGCGTTGCAAAAAATTATCTTAATTAAGTCCAGAATCTCTCTTCCCAACTGCAAAGCATTTACATTTTATAATATATTCTAAGAATATAATATAATGTAAATATTTGAAAATGTACAGTGCATTAATATTATATTAGGAGAGAATTGCAAAAATAATCAATATGGAATAAAACCCATTGCAATGTATGCCAGAATATGTCATTATTTTTATTTTGGAGGATAAATATGTAAATGTGTCTTTCTTCCATATGGGCATGACTATGTCTGCCGCAACAGGAGATGAAAGGCCAGCATCCTTTGCCTGAATCCGGTGAGGATTTGTTTATGCAGGACTGGCTCATGCTGGTTTGCTGTCAGATCCCAGAAAGTGGGTTGCCTGGATCGCACTGGGCTGAAGAGCCACAAGGGCCACATTGCGCCCGAGTTCCACCATCTCCCAGTGGTGCAAGACATTACACACAGTAGTGCGGGGGACCAAGCACAAGCTGATGCATTATTTCAGTGACCTGAATGTGAATGAGGCACACTTACCTGAGCTGCTGACTCATCAAAAGACAGCTTGACATGTTTGAGGTTCAAGACAAATTACACAATATCCTGCAAGACCTACATTTCTATAGCTTCAAACAACTGGATTTTGAAATTCAACTTTGAAGGTTACAGCAACAGAGCCCTTCCTAAAGCCAGCAACCTGTTTAATGGTGCTACCAGTCTGTAGAGCGCTATGCATAATCCTCAAGAGACCACGAGCCATCAGTTAGACTTGTTATCATATTGACCACATGATATCACTCGAAACTGTGAGATGGAGATGCTGAGCACTCTCCATCAGGGCAGTTCTCCATCCTTACTGAAAGCAATATAAAAGATTTGAGTTGTGAGCCATTTTGCACATAACTATAGATACTGTGGGCATTTTTAGAGGAAACACAAAAAGGTAAAATGGTGGTTATAGTCATTGCCTTGGAATCAAAGAACCCAGGTTTTAAACCCTTCCAGCTGCAGGACCCTTGATCAAGGTACATATCCCTAAAATGATACAGTAAAAATTACCCAGCTGTATTAATAGATGAATCATAGTAAGTAGCTTAGTGTGCAAACCTCACATTGTAAGTCACCATGGAAAAACGTGGCTCAACTTAAAGTAATACAGAATAAAAGTTCACAACCATACATCTGGTTTAATAAAAGCACTGCAATAATCAGACTAAACTCCTTGCTATTTAAAAAAAAAAACTTTACAAAACACAAAAACAGATTACAAATTGTCACAGAAAGGAAACTACTGAAGATTCTAGAGGATTACAGAAAATTCTAGAATTCTAGAAGATTCCACCAAAGTTCAAAGGCAGAAGCAAAAATGAAAAATATTACACGTGTCCTCTGGTGTTTCTGTGTTTGTAAGGCAGAGTGTAATTTTAGCAGGTTAGGACTAAACAGTGCTCATTATTCTAAACATAGGTTGCCCTCGGGAAGTGAATGGCAGGCGGGGGTGTATGAAAGGTGTGAGGACACAGGTGCACTGGCCAGCTTACACCTAACACCCTGCACCTTGGACAGCAGGTGCTGGATTTACTCATCAGGAGGGATGCTGCTTGGCATTTCCAATCTGGATTAGTATACTCAGCACTCACACAGCTACCAAACATGCTTCTTCTCCCAGTGAGATGGGAATTAGGGAGGCGACTGCATCTGGCAAGTCAAAGAGGGCTGGTAACTGCACTGAACAGATAAAATAATGCTTTTCCCCTCTGTGGTACACAGCAAGTTAGAAGTGTTTAGTCCCACATTGCAAAGCATGGTGCAGGTATTGATCTTTTAGCAGAAGCTTATGAGGACACTTCTACTGTCCCACACTGTGCTGTGTAGTATGATAGTTTGTGTGAATTACAACATCTCTGAACATCTCTATGAAACATTCGTACTGATTTTATCAACTGAAAAAATCTAGTCCTTTCCTACAACTGTAATTTATTGTTCTGTTACAGATAGAAATAACTGAAAGTCATATTCTTCTGTCACTATGTTGTTGCTTGTGTGCTCTTTTCTTTCTCTCTATGTATGTATGCATGTATGCATGTTTGTATGTATGTATGTATGTGCCTCTCTGTCCATGCACGCTATACTATTTGGAACAGAGTTAGAAATATAACTAGAAACAAATGAAAATACAATGCATCTCTGTCCAGAAGTCTGTTTGTAATTTTGGATTGTTCATAGATTTAAACATGATGCCACAACTAATAAAAACTTTAAAATGCAGCTTAATCCCTTAAGTGATTCACAAGTAAGATTCTGCTATGTAATGCTAAAATATGCTTTTTTTTTTTAGATTTTTATTTATTTATTCTACTTTCCTAAACAACACATGCATTGCAGGCCCTCAGTCCCCCTCTACAGTGGAAACCCTAGATGTGAAATATGATGCAAAGCGAATGGGACAGCAGTCTATTTTATTATCTTTTACAAAAATGAAGCAACATTAAAACGGTTGACTTTAAAATATCCAAAAGTCATCACCACAGCCTTCAGTCTGTTAATGTGTTCTACTTTAAACATGCAAAACAAAGTTGTGTTCCTCCTGCATATCAGGTGGCACAGCAGAGAAAAAAAGAGGAGATTGAATTCAAGGTAATGGAGGCTCATGCGCTGAGAACATATTAAAATGTGTTTTACCTTAAAATACTGACCAGACTGTGTGTCACTTTCACCACTGAGGATGTAGTAAAAGTGACCACATAAATGTTTGTCAGTATCTGTGCACCGTTCCCTATTAGCTTGAAGTCAGAAAAGTGTAATAGTCATGCACCTCCATTTATTTGCAGTGTAATTACTGCAGAAGTGTGCAGTGCTGGTGAAGCTGCCCACCAACCTTCCCACTCACACAGATGAATTTATAATTTATCTGTGTTTCTTTGTTGCCCCTTACGGCAGAAAGTGGAAATGCAGGCCATTTTTACCCTTTAAGGGACACATTTAGAAAACAGAACGGTGAGGAAAACGCTACTAAAAATAAATAAATACATAGGGAAATATTGGTATCTTAACATAAATCATTGCTGTAACACAGGGTGCAAGTTTATGTAAAATAATTAACAAAACACCAAACTCTAACTGGAAATACAAGTTAGACTGTGACATTTAACCTGGATTAGGACATTGGATAATCAAATCAAATGCCCCGGATTATTAGAGCTGAACAACATCTCATGTCTTGTATGACTAGGTGTAAACTGAATTTCTAAACCAAGGTAGAGCAGCCAATTTGATTCATAAGCTTTATTATAATGTTCCACTTTCTTCCTTGCTTGCTAGAAAGCATGTGTTAGTCTTGCCAATGACAGAACTACACAAAATCAACCCACGGGAGTCATTTACAATTTGTTATTAATGAAATCATCTCAGCAAACCAAACATATGTGGCGGAAAGTAGTATGCTGGTTAAGGACTTGATGTTGTGTACAAAAGGTGTACCTTTGTACTTAACCTCAGTTGCCTTATTAAAAATACAATTGCATCAGCTGGTACCATACAGGTTGTGTTATTTGCCTGGGACTAAGCTTTGTATCCCCAACAACTCATAAGACCCTTCAGTTTTTACCTGGGTGGTGTGTTGCTGAACTGATAGAAACAAAACTATAAGCATCACATGCATCAATTAATCACACTGTTGCTAAGTGGTCTGGGTGGTCCTCACCAAGAAGGTCCTGAAACAGATCACTCTGGAAGATGTGCAGCAGCTTCTCAGCTCGAACCTGGAACTCCTCATCCCCCTTGGACTGGCAGGTCTCCATTGCATGCAAAACCTTTTCTGTGTCTGCTGGTTAGACACAGAGTGATGGACACTGTTTATTAACAGACTGGGGATGGAAGCACAGACGAGAAAGGGATTATAAAAATAACGGTCAGTCTCACAAACAACTAGTGCCGTGAAAATAATGCAGAGGCACACAGCTGAGAACATGAGCCAGCACCTAGAGACTCATACAGGTGGAAGAGCAGTCAGAATAATACATGACCTTACATGGGGTTCTCGTCTCTCTCACTGTACAAATAAGTCAGAGTAAATACAAAAGCAGCACGATTTTCTGAAACGGATGGTGTTGTTAGACATATACTCAAGTGGTTGATGTACTTACCATGTCGTTTAATAGGCATTTCCATAGCCGACTCTCCTTCTTTCAAGTAATGACTCCCCAAGGTCAGCTGAGACAGCTTGTCTTTAAACCTATTTAGAGATTGCCAGTTTGATCCCTATGGAATACTTATGGGAAATGTGGTTTTCCATCAGCAGGACAATGTTTCCTTGATGGTAATGCTTGTAATGGAAAAAAAATAGTGAATTCCCAATATGTCCTAGCAGCCAGTTCCTCTGACTTCCATGTAATCATAAGAAGTGACTTCCAGACAAAATAAACAGTGATGTGAGAGCTCATTTAATGCACAGGGGTCCACATATCCAGCACTAAATGACTGTTTCACTTTCTCAAAAATGTAATATCAGATGTACCTAGCAAATAAGAGAAAATTAGTGTAGGAATAACAGGTTTTGTATCATTGCTTCATTTCTTTAAATTCTGTGTGAGAGAAGCTATGGAAAAATTATCACAAAAGGTAAGACTTCCTATATTTTTCAGCAAAATAACAATAAGGTTAACATTACAAAAACAGCATACCAAAGAATCCTTTGTTCTTTTCAGTCCTGTATAAATTTTTAGGATTAAAAATACAGCACTAAATGCAAATGACCTGTGCCTTTAATATCAAGCTTAATGATGAACCCAGAAGCTGTTTAAGTGCATTTCCCTGCATACATCATGTGCCACGTTTGACCTGCAAGGTTTGTTACATTTACACAATATACATTTATATGATTTCTTATGGAAAATAGAATACCAGCCATTGTTATATAAAAAATGGCATGACCAGTTTAAAATAAAACTACATAAGCAAAAAAGCCTTGGTGAATACAAAGTTCACAGATAGGTCATGTAAATACAGCATACTGTACATAGTAATTAAGGTAGTCAATACAAATTTCAGTTCAAATTACTATGAATTTAATGTCTGACCTTTTTTCATGAGTGAAGGTTAAAAACACCCACATAAATGTACTACAGTGGTCATGATGAAGACTGGCTTTGCATTTTGCTCTGACTGAATTGAGACAAAACCTCTCGTTTGAGATGAGTCATGATGTCCTGTTGTGTACTATTTGACTGACATTCAAATAAACAGTTAAATTAGTACATTGCAGTAAGGTTAGGAAAGTGGGAGCATGAAGATTAAACATTCAAATTTATTTATCAGACATTTTTCGCTATTGTAACTTGCAACATTAAGCTGAATACTGTATGGTAATTTATCCATATATTTAGCAGGGTCATTTTTGCTGCTTCATTTTAATCCATGTCACATACCTCTTTTGGACCACAGCAGAAAGTGGAATTCATAGTTTGTCATGGAAAACAGCAGCTTTAACCACTAAAAGATCCAGTGTGAACCACTGCTAGCTGGTGTGAGCTTGTTGGGAAGTAGCACATTTATTATTATCCTGGTACAGCCACATTATAAGCTGTTTTTGGTTGTTGCAATTTATTTGGGCAGCACTGCAGATTTTTTTTTTACTGTTACTTGTTTTAGTGCCCCTGGTTCATATACGATGTCTTGCACAAGTGCCTCCTGACAAAATCACACATTTTATTGGATAACAAAATGATGCTTTAATATTTCTTTCCATGTGATATTTTAGTAAAAAACATAATTCTCAAAATGATTTACACATTTCTCAATCATGACTAGGCATGGTGTTCTGCTGTGTGCGCAGTGTTGTGTCTGTACTATACTGACCTGTAACGGACTATGAATGAAGTGTAATGTACTGAGAAGACCTCTGTTCTATGAAGAACTGTGTGTTGTATGAAGAACTATCTCAACCTGTGCAACATTCTGAAATATGCAATTTGCATAGGTTTTTAAATCTTTTCATTTGTGACTGCCCTTAATTATGTACACAAAATTACCTTAACAAGCGATATTCAGCGCTAGTGCCTCACAATAAATGATCATGATTTCAAGATAAAAACACCTGTATCTGTGAGGCAATGAAATCTTAAGCAAAGAGATCATGAAGTCCAAGGAGCTGTCAAAGAAAATCAGAGAACAAGTTAAAAAACACATGAAGAAGGGTACAAAAATATCAAAGGTCCTGAATATCCCTGTGAGCTCAGTCTACTCCATCATAAAAAAATGGAAGAAGCATCACACAACCCAAAAAATGCCTCAACCGGGCCAACCCTCCAAACTAAACCCTCAGGCAAGAAGGAAGCTGGTAAGAGATGCCACTCAAAAGCCGAAGTCAACTTTGAAACAGTTGCAGAATTCAGTGGCTGCCATGAAAGAGAATTGTGCATCAGTCAACCATTTCCAGAAGATTGCATTAAAAAGCTGCTAAAGAGTTAAACCTCAGGCAAAATTTCATCTTCCAACAGGACAATGATCCAAACACAAAGTAAAAGTTACCCCGGAATGACTTCAAAATAAGTTAGTATCCTAGAGTTTCTCAATCAGAGTCCTCATCTGAATCCAACTGAGAATCTGTGACTTGAAAACTGCTGTGCTCAAGCATCTCGGGCAAAAATTGTATCAAATTGGTGTTACAACCAATTGACTTGGTGCTATAATTGTTGCAGAAGGTGCTTGCACAAAATTCAAGGGTTTGAATACTTTTGCAAACAGCATACAGACATCTCTTGATTTATGTATTTACCTGGTGTCTGAAAAGGTCAGGTAAATCAAAAATGCGTAAATTGAGAAAGCTACTGCCATTATTGCTTATGGAAAAAATAATGATGCTTCCTAGTCCATCGAAAAACCCCCAAATATCAACAAATTATTGTAAAACACCTTGTACCACGCACACATGCATGCTAGCTGCTGGGCGTGTAATGAAGTGGTCCAACGTAAATGAAAGGCCTACTCACCTTTGTAACAAACAAAACCAAGTTTATTGTGGGTGCATGAGATCATCCACTGACCAATCATGACTAAGATATTTACATATACATCCCCTCAAACACACAACAGCATCAATCATATGTACATGATCGCATCTGCCTTTCCCAGGATCCAACACTCCTATCATAATGCAACTCTCATAAAGGCATATACACTTTATACATAATGCCCATTATATAACACACAGCCGTGCACTCATGGGGGGTGGGCAGGATCACACACACACACACACACACACACACACACACCGAATGTAATTTATGTTTTTTTTTTTTCCCCCTACACGTTTTTACTTGCCTGGATGAGATCATGATGTTGGATTTCTTTTTTTTTAACTTTTTGTGACTGGAGCACGTTGTATCGAACAGCCTGGAGAGTAAATACAGTAATGGTGTTAATCAAATGATTGTCTAATTCAGCGTTCTAACAAAAACAACTAAATCGAGACCACATATAATGAGGTATGACTAGTTCATTTGTTTTTGTTAGAACATTGAACTAAACATTAGAACTTTTTTAAAAAATATTTTGGGATGCCAAAGTCATGCTGACTTATAAACATTCAATTTGAGCTTTATTTTTAATTAAAATTTCATACTGAAATACTAAAAGCATAATTTTGTTACCCAGTAAAACATGTGATTTTGTCAAGGGTCTGAATACTTTTACATTTTACTACTGGTCTACACTAGTGAAATGCTTGCAACTTACAGGGGTCTCTTCACAAACAAGAAATAGTTTTCTGGATTTAATTTCACTTTGATATAGAATCTTCAATAAAAGCACAAATATTTCCAGGACAAAGCTCAGGAATCATTAATTAACAACACACAATTAACACATACATTAAAATAATGACATTTTCTTTGGTCTTGTATGGGAAACAGGTTCTGGATCACTATGGAAATTCTCATATAAGTACAACATGAGAAATATTTCAACCTAAAATGAAGAAAAATTTCAGTTTTGTATCCTGCATGTTTAACCACAAATTTTAAAAGAAAAATCGTTAAAGAATTAAAGGGACAGACATCCAATTAGGAAGAAATTTATTTTTCCCACATTGAAAAGTTCCCAAATATTGTCAGTTTATGGAAAGATTTCTACCAGGTTAAAAAGAAAACAAGCAATTCCTACTGTAACGCAATTCCAACAAAACCGCAAATTGTAAAGATACTGTATATAATGGTTAAAAAAAAAGTACATGAAACGGGGTCATTTGAATTGCGAACAAAAGATTACAGGGCTGGTTTTCTCTTCAGTGCAACTTAACAGAAGAGGATGATTTAAAACACCAATTCAGTGTTACTCCTGCACACAGCTCCATTTTAACAGACAGTTGTAGCAGCAGAGGAGGATAAGGAAACAATACTGCAAGTGGTCTTTTGAAAATTAATTTGAGTATAAGAGGGGCACATATAAGAGGTGGATATCTAAAAATGTCAATATATGGAAAAGTTTGGCATTTTACATATCTGAGCAGCTCTCAGCAATGTTTTGTCATCAGATTGTAATACCCAGATGTAAACTTCGGAACCATGAAGTGTGACAAATCCTAAAAGGCTGCTGGATTGTAGCAGGGCAGAGTCATTTACCCCACCCTACAAAAACTCTGCAGTTTTAAAGAAGCCAATTTTGCAGAAATATCACTGGTTAAAAGTACTTGGGACCTCTGCAGATGCCTTCCCAGCCACAGGACAAGCAGACATTAAAATGTTCTCACACTTTTGTTAAACAAAGAGCGACACAAATGTTTTACAGGAATTCCACTTGGGGAAAAAAAAAAAGAAAAGAAAAAATGCAACTAAAGAATGACAAGACAAATCAGTCTTCCCTATTGCAATCAACAGCTGCAAGTGTCCCTGGAGTATCTGAATCCCAAATAAACCAAAACCCTTGGACAGAGCAGGATAAGGTTCAGTCAAATGGAACACACCAGCCGTTAACCCCAAGCTGCCAACAGAACAAATGCCAACCAGAACTATGACTTCTGCATATTTTTGGGATGGCATGAATTTCCACAGTGATCTCCTCAGTCTGATATCAGGTCCAGACCACCTCTTATGTGTGGTGGAATCTTGATGGCAGCTTGACCAGAAGTGAGCTGTGCATTCACAGCATGCTGATACACACAAAGGTGTATAGGACAGGGATGTAAGGGAAAGGTCTTTACCTTGGAGTCCAGACACTTTAAATCCGTGATACACTGCTTCACAGGAACTCCATTTTGGTCTTCCCACAAAGCACTGGGAGTGTATCGCACCAGTTTTACATTCCACTAACAGTGCCAGCTCCCATTAGTCACCAAGGTCTTGGTCTGTTTGTGCATGACAGTACACTTCTCTACAGCAATGACATTGAATTATGAGCTTTCAAACACAGAAAGCCTCTGGTACAGTCCAACTGCTGATGCACACCATGGAAATGGGAAGGAACACAGAACTTCCGCTCCAAAAAAGGATCAGCTGCTCTTCTTACAAAGGGACTGTACAACTAGAAAGGAGGAAAAAAAACTACTGCAAAGCAACACACATCTGCTGGGGGCTGGTAAGGGTGTTTTATGCAAGTGTGCACTCTGAAACTTCATCAAGGTCAATACCAGCGTAACAAACGTTCAGGCAGCTGGTTTAGCCGTCAGTGAAATCATGACATTTAAATATGAACTTGTCACCCTTCAAAGTATTCACTTTTTCCATAACGAAAGACTTCCAACCGTATGTGTGTTGTAACACCCAAACAATTCAGACGTTCTGAATGTATGTCCCAAAGACAAGGTCACACTAGATCTTTCATGTCTAAGCAGATGAAGTCATCTTTATTGTGAGCTGTACTTCTTCATCTTGCTCCTACTTCCAAAGATAGGTTTAATTTCTGTGAGAGGAGGGTCCTTTGTGGAACAGATAAATTGGTCTCTGAAATCCTGGGCAGGGGATGTTAAAAGAAATAATTAATAAATGTTACTGGATGATTGAGAACATACAGTGATGATACAGCATTAGAGATGCAATGACAGTGCAAGGGAGTGGAAACCTCAAGATTTCTTCAGAGGGGGAAAGCAGTGCAACTGACCTCTGGAGGAGTTCTTTGGTGTTCCAACAAGCTCGTAGCTGGAGAAGCCCACCTCAGATGTCAGGTATGTGCTGAACTGGTCAGGCTTGAAGCGGATGTTGTGGTAATTCCTAAAAATGGTGTCCTGGGAGACAGGAGGATAATGAACCTCAGGAAATGCAGGCAACAGAAAAATACTTTGCCTGCACATATGTAGCCATCTGTGACAATCAAAAAATACTGCTGAAAAGGTGTTAACAATTCATTACTCACTTAGTGTATAAATGTAATTCATAGGTCAAGAACAGTTATACCCCCATCTGTACCCTATCACTCACTGCATATACATCTTTTGCCCAATACCTAGCTTTTCTGCACCTCCTCTATTGAATTTACATTTATCTTCCTCTCACCCTCTACCTCCCCAGCAACCATGCTCAATAAGCAAGATCCCTAAAAGCAAGTTGCTCCTTCACTTATAGGAACAAGCAGGAAGTGGATGGCATTCCTTATTATATTTCTTTTATTATAGTCATCTCCTCTCATTTAAGATTCCCCAACTGCTTTTCACTCCCCTCCCCACTTCTCCCTTCACAGCTAACTCACAGTGAGTTTCTTCCTCTTGCCATAGGAGGCCCAGGGCTGTGGCTCCAGAATAAAGAGACCTCCAGGACGTAGGTGGTGGAAGACCCTATGGAAGACGCGCTGCAGTCCTGCGTCACCCCAGTTAAGGTGCACCCACTTGGTGACGCTCAGACACAAAATGACATCATACTCTGCTTTTTGCGTCTGCAGGAGAGCATCATTCTCCAACACGTAGTTCCCCTGATGAGGACAGAAAGCAATCAGAGGAATGTGCTGTCTCTTGTGTTTTATGTCAAATATTTAATAACCCAAATCAGTTTTTAATCTTGTTTGAACCAATTTAAAAGTAATGCAATTGCAATTACTTGTGTGTCCTATATACCCTCTGAACTAGAGGCACAAACTTGCAGCAAATTTTGTCACCACCCTCTAATGAGAAAAGAAGACAAATCTTGTGAGAATAAACACCCCCTCATTCATTTTAGTCAAACAAAATTGCTCAAAAATAAACCTTGCATGAATTGGAAAAGAGTCAGTTCCTTCGATAGTCTACAAACGGACTGTGCATTACTTTAACAGGCAGCCTACTCGTTGCGAGGTACAGTTTTCACAGACGGCAAATGCATAATTAATACTTATTCATGTATCATAAAAAAGTTAATTTATGACAAACAATGACACACAGGGCAACAAAGCAAAAAAAAAAAAAAAAACCCTAGAAATGTATAAACCATTAGCCAACTTTTGGACCTGAAAAAAAACAATTTCACTATAACTTGGGGCAGCAGGGAGCATAGTGGTGGTTTAGAGCAATTGTCTTGAAATTCAAGAAATCGAGTCAGAGGCATATCCAAAGTATTTAAAATCCAGGCAGATTTTTTTGCACCCCTCTCGAAACACTGTGGGGTACAAGCTGTCAAACAGCTTAAGCAATTAGGGAGTCAGCAATGCCCCTGTAACACCACACAATGTTTAAACAACTATTTGCAGATATACACCAGCAATAAATTTTGGCTCCCATAATGCACATATGTAAAACTTAGGTGTCAAACAATTGTGAGAAATTATAGGGGGATTGTAGACCCTCTATATTCAACAGCTGCAGTGAGCACTATGAGCAGGGGGGTGCCACTATGTTGAACCAAAAAAAAAAAAAAAAAAAAAAAAAATGTTCCCATACACCAGCCTCTTAAGTCTTCCCTTTCATAACCCCTAAAGACAAGGAAAAACAGTAAGAAAGTATGTAAAAATGCAAAACTGCCTGTCAAAGACGCTACTTTTTTTTTTTTTTTTCACAAGCACATTGTCAAAGCAATATACATGACATAAAACAGCTTTCATCAAGACTACACTTAATACACATACGCAGGTCCACACATTTGAAGGCAGTAGCAACTTTGTATTGGTCCAACTTGCACTGCGAGCCTGTTATTGATAAAAATGAGCACGTTGAGCAAAGAGCCTGGATAATTATGTTTTTCCACTGTTTTAGTCACCTAAAATTTCCAGTTGTACATTTTTATTCCCTGCAAACAATGATTTATTTTCAGCCCTTGCACCTGCTTTTTGCCTGACACCCAAGGCAGACCAACTCATACAATGACACTGCCCTGAGCTGATCTCCTCTCCCGATTTACTACACTTAGAATTATCAAGCTATTTAAAAAAGTAAATTGTTTTAAACTGCTTAGTATACGGTATTAATGCTGTAGCATTGCAGATTGCTTTGGAGAAAGGCATCTGCTGAATTACTGAACAGTAACAATTTGGTGTTCATGAGACTTGAAAACAAACATTATGTATTCTACACTCCCATCAGTAGGTGTCAGCACCAGGCTACGCTAACACTTAAAGCAGAGCAGCTTGAGGCCTTCACACTACTTTTTCCTCAAAGCACATTTCACCCGCAAACAGTAAATTTCCCCTAGGACAATAGGAAAAAAGGAAAAATAATCAACTGTCACTTTGTCATATGTTTTGTTTTCTGTTACATTAGGAACTGTGACTTCTATCCACCACTGGTTATAAAGTACATTATAGCTGCATTAGTTACAACAGTAAAAAAAATGGGCAAAACACTTCAGAGTTCTACTAACCAGCTAATATTGCCTTTCAAGCATATGGCACCACACACACACACACACCTTCAATATTAAAACAACACTGTTACAAGACTAAGATAAGAAGCAACGCCAAATGAATCCCCCAAGGGTGAGCGGGTAGGTGTGTGGGTGATAACATGGTAAATACTGTCAGCTACCCACCAACTTTCCACTGTATAGCTAAGACTCAAACAGCTCAGCAGTGGCGCACACACACTGTGGCTTTGTGTTGGTGATCCAGCCCAGCTGTCGGGGGGGTTAGGAAGGACTGTGCAGAGCACGAGCAAAGTGAGAGCAGTCACACCACATGCAGCTGCATTTTCCACCTGGGGGACATACACTACTGTAGCAGTGCTTCACAGCCGTGGTGCACGTATGCACACCAGCACGCACATACACAGACACAAACACTCCCCAATATCAATGACCAAATCACATTTCCTTGAAAAATAAGATGGACGGGTTAGGACTTGTTCTGAACTGATGACAATGTGAACTGAGTGCACACAATAGCCCAGTGCCTTATGCTCCTGAACAGTTGCAATCATTTAAAAAACAACTATACTGCATTAAGTGTCTAGAAAGGCATGTGTGTATAAGCCACCAGGCCTTGAACAGGAAGAGGTTGGGAGAGGAAAACCAAGGCGATGCACCTCAACGCCTACAAAAAACATTGATGCAAATAAAATTTCAAACATAAAAACTACAGTTAAGTGCAGCCAAGTTTGTAACAGAACACACATCATCCAGTCACAATGCTGCAACTCAACCACTCTCTCACACACACACACACACACACACACTGTTCAAGCTCTTACCCTCACAAAGGACACATTGGCAGGGAAGTCCCCAGAGCTTTTGGGAGGCTCATCAGGGAGAGGTGGTGCAGCTATCGGACCCCTGGAGATACGCAGGGAGATGGGAAATGGGTGGTCCACCCCTGGTGGGTCCACATGGGGGACTGCTGAGTCTGTCCTGCTTTCTACCCTATCCATTCTCTCTGTGCTCCCCTCGCCTGCAGGTGTGAGTAACTCGACTCTTTTCCCGGCCTGCTCCCCATCTTCTTGTTTCATTTGTTGGCCATCTTCCATTTTGTCCTCATCAACAGTTTTGTCCGATTTCTGTTGTTTCCTGGCTGCTCCCTCCTCCTTTTCTTGCTGGCCACAGGCACTGACCTGCCCCTCCAATGCCCCCTGTCGGGCCTCCTGGGTCTGTATCTCAGACAGATAGTGGCGAACGTTCTGTCGGGCAGCGTGCACCAGTGCACCATCAATGTCCAGACCAACAATGTGTGCGGGGCGCCAGTTCTTGGCAATGGAAAGTGTCAGGTGGCCCGTGTTACAGCCCAGGTCCAACACAGCTTTGCCCTGGAACCATTCAGGCTTCAGGATACGCATGCGTGGGTCTTCGCTCCAGCCTGGGTTGCGGTAGCCATAGTACTTGTTGTAGTTGCCATACTGGAATTTCTTCTGCTGCTGATGCTTCCGCTGATTTTGACTTTGAGGTCGAACTGTTGCCATGCTGAAACCAGTGCCACTAACTGGTGTGTGGAAGGTCTGAGGCTGCTTCCCCAAGCCTAGTTCAGGCCTTTGGCCCTTCTCTCCACCACACTTCTTTGTGGAAGGGCTTGGGGTGACCACTGATGCCTCAGATCTGCTGGAGGCTCGCCTTCGCTTGCGATGCCTTGCATTTGGAAAGCGGGACATGTGGTTGCCTGAAGCTGAGCAGGAAGTGGAGTCCCTGGTGCCCTGTGACTGGGAGGCAAGGGTAGAAGCTGGCTGATGACTACGTGGAAGAATGGGTGGCACAATGACATCCCTGCAATTCAGAGTGGTGTTCAGCTCGTAGGGCCTTGGGGATTCCTGCATGGGTGTCAGGTCAAGCAAAACAGCACCTTCTCTAGAGGCCTCTCGGACTATGCCATCGCCTGTGGCACTGATTGTCGACGGTGGCACAGAAGACACAGAGATCTCTGCAGTGGATGCAGTGGTGCACACCTCGTTAGCCTTAAACTTTTCCGGTTCTGAAGGGTCAACTGGGGCAACAACATTACTTCCTCCCCCATGATGCCTATTACGGTGCCTCTTCCGACCCCCGCTCTTGAAGGGCGATGCCAGAATGCCGGCATCAGACCTGGTGCTGTTGAGATTCAGCGGGTCTGTAATGTCACGAGGAATAAGGATCTCAACAGGATCACGACTTTTGGCTGGCAGCGGGGACGACTTTGGCGTCTCTGCATTGATGGCCCGGTTTACCTCCTCATCCAGTAGGCTGTTGAGATTAAGCGGGTCAAAGATGTTCCCACCCAAAAGGAAGTTAGTGGGCAGGACCGGGTCACTCTCAGAATTGGCCCGCCGACGTCTTTTGCCAAAGCCTGGATGCTTGAACCCAGCGCTCATGGTGCTGCGTCGCTTGTTCAGCTTCTGTGACTGGGGGGCTTGCTGCTGTTGCCTTGGATGTTGTTGCTGCTGTTGCTGCTGCCGCTGTTGCCGTGATGGCTGCAGCCCATTTTTGGGCTGAAAGGGGGTCCCGACTACCTCAGTGTCAAGGTCCATAGCGACAGTCTGACCACAACCGCTGGTCGAGTTGCCATTGCTGGCCTGCTTATCCATCAGCGTCAAGTTGCCCATGAAGGCTTGGCATGAAGGAGGAGTATTGGATCTTCTAGAGGTTTCCAAGGCAGCCTGCGCCGTCGGGGGACCATGGCCGCAGCTCTCAATACATTCTGCAGGTTGCTGGGGCCGCAGGTGAGCTGCCGAGTCCACTCTTCCGTCATCTGGTAATACAGTCTCTTTATCAACTGACATCTCTATCATCTTCTACTGGTCACCGTGCGGACTGAGGAGGAAGCTGGCATTTATCTTTAAAGTAAAAAAAAAAATTTTTTAAATAATTAAAACAGTGGAATTAAAAAAAAACTTAACTGTCAGTTGAGTCAGGATTACCTGTATTAAACAAAATGCATTTTAAAACAGGCACATGAAAAGCAATAAACAATAACTATTTACATCTTCCTCTTTCCAAAGATCTTTAAGTTCGTATTATAATGTCACTGCTAAATTAAAACTCACACGTAGCTCTATAAAAACATTCCCTTGGTGCCTGAATAAGCTCGGCCTTCGCGCACAACGCTTCGGGCCTCTTGAGCACGAGCTCTGCGGGAGAGCGCACGCCAAGTTAACAAAAATACGTAAGTGCGTCGCAAGTCGTAAACCCACCTCTTTTCTGCGTGCCGTGCGTGAAGTTGCCTGCTGCGCTGGGAGGGGACTACTGCTATTTGCATAACTCCGCCTACCGTCGACAGACTCCTCTTGAAGTTATGAATTATGCATGAGAAGCTCGAGCCCGACGGAAGAAGGAAAAAAAATCGGCGTACAGTCGCTCAGGGACGTAGCGGGAGGCTCACAGATAAACACAACCGCCTGGTCGTCGCCTCCTCTTTTGGTGGACAGACCCAACCTCCCGCCCTCCCTCCCGAACTGTTTTCTACAGCAAGAGAGAGAGAGAAAAAAATAATAAATCACAACTGATTGGCGACTGACAAATTTACATCGGCCCCCCTCTAAGCAAGCTACATTTGTAGCTAGCAACCACACGTTATAATACGAATAAAAAAAATAATGAAAAGGGACGACACACCCACAAGAAAATCGATATAATTTAATTTAAAAAGTCAATCTCGTCAGTCTGTGTGTAAGTGTGTATGTCAGTGAGCTTGTGCTCTCGCTTAACTGCTCTAGTCTCAAGTGAATGCACAAGTTAGTGACCATCCGCTGGCTCTCGCGCACCGTTCTGGCGTTTCGGGGCTCTTTATATGGCCCCGCTTGACCGCCGCAAATACCGATCGACACCGGTGTCCACCACTCAGAACGCTCCATTGCAGCCTCGGCTCCTAGAAGCAACAAATCAAATCCAGCCATGGAAGTTCAGCCGAAGCCCCTGCTTGTGTTAAATAGATGGCCGACACAGTGCCTGTACAGAAAGTGGATTGGACTCAAGATGGCTGTGAATATTTTAAAACGACTGACAGACTCTATATTGATAATTATTAACGTAGATAATATCACTGCAAAGTATTCGAATTTTTTCATTCAACTGCGTTATTTTAATGTGGACATTCAGGAACCAGACGAGGCTACCTATACCCGTGTAAACAACCTTCGCAGTAATGTTTCTTATTCAGCCGACGAATTCCATTAAACAGTATGTTAGCAGCATTTGTAGTGTGCCGAAACATAAATGCATAAGTCGGTTGTATACCTGGACATGAGTTCATGCAAGCGAGGGGGTCAAAAAAGTAACTTTCGCTCCATCCCTTCCCCCACTGACCATTTTCTTCAACATGTGGTAGGAAAGGGCCTGAGGCGGTCCGCTGTGCTCATGGGATATGCAGTTTTATATCAAAGCGTTATCTATGTAGTGTAGTTATTTATGTGAGCAATGCAGTTGCTCTTTTCTCTTCAAAGTGTAGCATCAACGTATATTATTCAACATTGGCTGTTCTCTCTCTGTATAGAAGCTATACACACACACACACACACACACACACACACACACACATATATATGTGATATGAAGGCGGCGACTATAAGCTATATGGAAGAAATTTTTTGAACGTCACCTCAACATGACGCACTTTCGTGCAAACATTTTGCATATAGATTTTAATTTTTGCCAGAATTTAATTTATGGAATGAAATGCTAGTTTGCCACACCTTGCTAAATACTGAAAGTTCAATAAGGCTCCCACGAATCTGGCTGTAAGAATAATAAATTTGATTTACACAAAAAAATAGATGTTTTAGCTGCATCTTGCATGTGGAAAATATGACTCAATTATGAATATGTTAACTTGAAACTTTTTTTGTGTATGAGAATGAGAGTAGGCTACATTTCATAATTTATTTCACTAATAGTTATTGCTATTAATAACTAATACTATTAGTTATTAAAAACGTGCAACTGAACAGGACCGTTTAGATTTGCATATTACCTATTTGATTAAATAT
Source organism: Arapaima gigas (assembly GCA_900497675.1). Taxonomy (NCBI): domain Eukaryota; kingdom Metazoa; phylum Chordata; class Actinopteri; order Osteoglossiformes; family Osteoglossidae; genus Arapaima; species Arapaima gigas. Next base: position 885,921 of record UFQX01000098.1, read on the forward strand.
TTCCTGCCAAATATGACTGCAGTAACGTTAAATGTGAAACATTAGTGAGATATGGTAAAATCAAATCCTCCTTTACATTGTTGGTTCTCTTATGAGGTGTGAACGCACAGATGCAGCTTAGTTTTCATGTACACAGAAACTGGAGCAAGCAATTGTACCCCCAGGGTGACTGATAAGATGCTGTTGTGTTGCTCCTTCAGGACTGTGCTCTTCTGTAGACTGCACAGGACTGCTGTGACTGGGTCAATGGATCACAGCCATTACTGCTATGCAGCTGAGATTTTGCTCTGCTGAGTATTATTCTGGGAAGTGCAGAGCAGTTGCTTGAAGGATAATGTGATTTTCACGTCAGTAGACTGGGCGCATTTGTAGTACTCTGCTATGGGAAGATTCTTCCTGCGTAAACATGACAGGAACATAGTTCAAGCCTCATGTTCATCTAGATGTAATTGTGTGCATGGCACCCTGAAAACTAGGTGCTCTTACTCTCAGAATTGTAAACCAGCAAAAATAAGATGAACTGCAATAGGTCTGAGGTCAGTTATGTCCAGAATTGGGTAATAACTTACTGAATATACTGTTACATAATATACTTTCTGTTTTACTGAAACATATATCTTTGGACTGTGGAAGAAACCCCCACACATACTGGGAGAATATGCAAACTCCAAGGAGACTGACCTGGGTTCAAAATCACACTCAAACAGCCTAGGCACTTTGAGGAAGCAACACTACTCACCAAGGCATCACATAGCCCACTTTGGATTTTTTAGATTTAATGCTTTAACTTTCTCTCTTGAAAACTAAACATTAAGTATTGCCTGAAATCGTGGGGTAAAGAATGAATTTCATTAGCTATTTTCATCTGTCAGATGAACTGCTAAAATGTGTCTTTGTTGTCACTCGTTTTATTTAAATACACAAAATATTGCTGGTAAGAAGCAGTAAAGTTTACTTATAATGAGGTACAAGTGAACTTGTAGGGAGTTTACTGACACCAGTGAATGTCTAATTGTAAAACTAAGTTCCTGAAAGCTGATAAATGTTTGTTAATGTTAATTGTTACAGTGATTAGTATTCCAACTGTAGGTGCCAACTAAATTAGAGTGTGTGAAGGTCAGTAGATGTTTTTTGGCTGTTAACTTTAATTCATTTTGTGAATGATCAATTTCCATTTACTATAGTGCTATGCCAAGGCTAGTCATATGACAGATTTTCACCTATAATAATGTTTAAACAAATATTTGAGGACTAATTCTAAGCTTATTTGCCATTTATTGAAATGTAAGGGCTGGTGTCCCATCCAGAGTGTAGTTTCATAGCCTAGCATCCAGTGATTCTGGAATTGGCATCAGACTGCTAAAACTGTGGCCATTATTAATGGTAATGGATGGATGGCTGGATGAAATGTAATGTTTTTGAATAGCATTTTTTTAATACTATGAACACATTTTCCCAACTTTACAGCAAAGCTGAATAAAAAATAACCTAAAAATATTGACAGCATATTCACCTACACTTTACAAGTGTGATTTAATCATTCTCTTCCAACAGACATCTGTGTTACTGCATCTGCATTCCATACTGGAAAAAAATTATACTGTTTTTCTTCTTGTGTATTTGCTAAATATTCGCTAATTTGTTAACCACCTCTACATGCTTTTTAACCAGAATTTCAATACATCAGTGAAATAGCATTTCAGTAGCAAAGTCAGACAACATTTAGTTACCAGCAGTAAAGTAGCTACAACCAAAAAGCCCAGGTGCTGCAAGACACTAGCGCTACCTGCTGTACCACTGTGCTGCTTTGTCTTTGTTTATCCAACCAAAAATGGGAGCATGTAGAAGCCTTTATGTTGCACATTCTTATCTGTCTTCAGTGTTTCTTGTCTTTTGTATCTGCTGTGTCCAGCAGCTGTACAGGCAAATTTCCCTATGGGGATTAATAAAGTACTATCCAACCCTATCCTATAAAAATCCCATCAATTTAAGAAGGTAATTAGACTTTAGTGTTATTAATTAAAGTCCCATAGCGAGCATATCATCAGGAAACGTTGTCCCTTATGTACAATATAAAATTCGTATGTAATATAAACTTTTCTGTTCCTTCTAATTGTGTTTTGTTTTGAGGAATTAGTTGTAGCCACTGTGTTTGCGCCCTCTGGCGTCCGAGTGACCTTCCCGAAGGGACGGCTCCTGTTGTGGTGTAGAAGAGATCGGTGTAGAATGATTTACATGAGCAAATCTAAACCCTGGCGCGTGCGGATCCCGTCGTTTTCATGGTTCTTGTCTGAAACGAGCTGGGTGTTAGCTGAATGAGTGACATGATTTAAGTATCATTTTATGCACAGCAGATAGCGAACGAGTAAGTGAAGAACAGAAATGTAAATTACTCAGTAAGTATTCAGGGGGAGAACAGCGCCCCCGTGTGAGGTTAAGTGTCACTGGGCAGAGCAGAACATGGCGGTGAGACTGCTTCACATGTCCGCTGAAGAGAAAGCCCTCCCCCTGCGATAAATCACTTTTTCTGATCAAGTTATACAAGTTAAATTGTTGAGAATCAGTCAGAATTTTGATTGATACGAAATTTAACCCAGTTATTTTAACTTTTTCTATAGTATATAACGACCTGTTTCACTATATGTGTTATTTATTTACAAAATTTCTATAAACAGCGCCCGAATTAAACATACTTGTACACTGTTATAACGCTTATCACTTTTATTATTTTTGAACAAACCTACCTAGATCCGACTATGCGTTTGACCAGTCCTGTAACTTGTACTAGACAACTCACCAGCTTGCAAACCTACGATCTTGGAGCGGAGAAATAGAAGCGCTCACTCGTCTGTTTCCTGCAGTTTTCGCGTTAGACTGCCTTACCACAGCCTTTTTTTCCCCAAAACCGCTCGACGTTTTATTATCTTCATGCTCTATTATGTTCAGTGCGAAAGAACTGCTGAATGAAACAACCATGCAAACCGCAGACATGAAAAAAATTGCGATCATATCAAACAGCTATTTACTTTTGTGCACGCTGTGTTAAGTGTCTCCTGTGTTGTGTTCTGTGTTAAACAACTGTAAGGCTAAATTTCCCTAGACGATTTAATAAAGTTTTACGCTCTCTTATTATGTCCTGTTCTAAACTCGCCCGTGTCTGTACAATGATTTAATCCCTTTGTTTGATCCTAAACATTCAAAGCTTTGTGGTGCTGTGCATAGTGTGTTGGACTTGTATATAATAACAAAATTAAGCCATTCAAAGATTGTGGGTTTGGGTCATCCCCCAGTTGCAAACTTTTGACCCGTTGTGCGAAAGCCTTTCAATGAAAGGTTATTTTGGATTAGTTTCTGAATTCAGATTTATAAACAGCAAAACCATTACCTCAGTGATGAGCTTGTTGAAGTTTCTTTACTATGGTTTTAAGTGTAAAATAAGGACAACTTAGATTCAAACTACAAAAATAAACATCTTTATTGAAATAAAATATATTTACAAAATTATAGCTGGGTGAATATATAAATATTTATATGCATATGTACATTTCCAGTTTGACATTTATGATTAATGTTAGAGAAAGAACATGAAAGCTACAGCTTTTTCATTTTACCTTACACAAATACAAGAAAGAAAATAGACAAAAGAAATTAATTTAAGGGATAACACTAAGAATAATATAAGAATAACTTAATAAAGATTATGAAAGGCCTCTTCTAGAAGCTTTGAAATATTTCTTTTTGATTTGCCTCTCTTAAAGGGACAGTCATCTATGTTTTTCAACAACCGTTTTTCTCATCACTGTTTCAGAACACCTTGGACTATGTGTTTCCCACATTGCTTCACCTCTACCCTACATGGGCCACTTTGGCTCTGGATAGAATCTATGATTGGTCCAGCTGGTAATGCCCCTCTATCCAAGCAGCTCATTGAATTTTTTATTTAAAGTGGTCACATCTGTTTTGCCCCTTGCCAGTTTTTATATTTACATTTATAGACTTCAGCTCCAGGGTCTCCAGGGGGCCTGGATCGGAGCCGGAAAAAGCTGCCGACGTTGTGCACTCCCCTGTCCTCTCTTGGCTGAGGGCAGGAGTGCAGGTGGTTGGCAGCTGAGAGGAGTAACCTGGGGTGGTCTAATAAAAGGCGGGCCCACCCTTAGAGAAACCTTTGGACCCAAGGTGGGGGCAGCAGCCACAGGAAGGGAGGAGGTTGAGGGAGGAGTGGAAGAGGAATCAGGAGACAGAGGTGACAAGTTTTGGGAGAAGGGGAAATGGCAGGGAACAGAAAGATATGGTGGAGGGCTGTTGAGTGTAGAGGAGCTATTGGAGTAACATGGAGAAGGAGGTGGGGAGATGGAATACGGTGGCGATGGGTATGGAGGAGCAATTGGCTGGCTCCAGGGATGATGATGGATCACAGAGGATACCTGGTAGAATGGCAATGATGTCTTGGAATTAGAGAAGGATTCTGGTCTACGGTAAGATGTGTTGCTTTTTCCTGACTTCCCATCGTCCATAGAGCGCAGTGCCTCTGTTGCACTGAACCACAGTGGGCGGTCACCAGTAGGTGTCTGGGACTGGCCTCCCCAGGGAGGTGAACAGTTCTGGGGCTCCTGATACTGCCCCAGAGCTCGCATGAAGTTCTCCCTCATCGATGGCTTTACGCAGTCAATGAAGCTGGTGAGCTGAGATGCACACTGCCTGTAGCCAGCCATGTAGATGGGGCTGAAGAAGGGCCAGTCCTGCTCCTGTCTTCCATCAGCCAGGTTTTTCCTCACACAGCTGTCAGCTGTGCCACTCTCACCTACACCCACTGGATCTATAAGGTGGGAGGAATACGGGGGCAGACAAGATACGAGCAAGAAGAAGGAACAAAGCATGACAAGAAAAGACAAAGAACAAAGCAGGAAAATATTAACAAAATTAGCAACAGTTAGGGGAGTTGAATAGTTGGGAGATTTTAAATAGAATGCCAGAAGATACATACATGAGACCAATGTAGTCCAAAAATGTGGTCATGAGAGGGATGAAGATGGAGAATACGGTTATGTTCAAGGCAGACAAGTGAAAAAGTATTAAACAAGTACACAGTCATAAGGTGGAGGTCAGGAAGACAGGGAAAGAAAAAGAGAACAGACATTCATGATAATTACATACAGACTGGTTAGATACACAAAATAGTTCAAATTCAGTCCTTCTGCATGCACATTTTTATGTTTTATTCAATTAATTGATGCTTTTCCCCACTATGAGCGGCAATATTTGATCTGTATAAGTTGTGTTCTGCTCCCACCCATTATGCGCTGTGTAATTTTGCTGGAACAGTTCATACTTTTATTTCTGCTGTTACTACAGGGACTCAAACCTCCATTTTTTGGCTGCAAGGCCTGCAGCACTAACTGCTGCGCCACAAACCTTCCCATGCCCAGGTTCAGTGACATAGACCTTCATTTGCAAACAATCACTTAAGGGGAATTTACATAAAATCGTGCACGACATTATAAGTCTGAGCCATATGGCACTCAAACCTAGGTCACAGCTGAAAACATGGGGTCTCCAAACATAATATATAAAGAAGATCTTAATAAAAAATGTTGCACTTTTACATTAACTCCGCAGCTCCTTAACAGAAAACCCTGGAGGAAATATTTTAAACCCATTTGTAGCTGGGTATTAAACTGGTGAAAAAGTTTTTGAGAAGCAGAAAAGGTCATTTTTTACCCCGAGGATGAGGCATAAACAAATTGAGAAGAGTTCAGTAAATACACTCAAAATTCTAGAACCAACTTTAAAGTGTTAAAGATTCTCAGATTTTTATGGTGTTAAGGTTTTACCACATTTTTTAAATTGTTACTCTTATGTTAATTTGGTTTTCCTTTCGTTCATTTGTTAAATGAACGCTGTATGTATCACGTGCCTTTTATTCCAGTGAATGCGATGAACAACCGATTTACAAAACTTGTTCATTAAAACGTCTACTGCGAAAGCCCTGTGTCTCTCCGACACATTTCTCCTCGTACATATCACAGCTTGCAGTGAATCAGAACCCACGTGCTGCTCCACGGGGAGTCACGCGCCCATGAAAGGGGACTGTGAAACTTTACCTGCCCTTCCACCCCCAGTCATCCTCTTCCTCAGATACTCCACCGTCAGCTCCAGGATCTCCGCCTTCTCCAGTTTTGGGTTGCGCAGACGCTGTGGGAGTTTTCATTTGGGCTTAGATTCGTTTTTTATTATTATTATTATTTAAGATGAAAACGGTCATTCGGACCAGAGGCGACCTTGGAATTACCGTGTCCTTTGTGTAGTTCATGAGCAGCGTCCTCAATTCTTCCAGACTGTGGTTCATTCTGTCCCTTCTCTTCTTTTCTATCACGGGCTTCATGACCTTCAGACACATCCATCAAAGAGCTTACACATATTACACGTGAAATTCTGTATTTGTCTCAACCGTATCCGAGGGGACCAATGCAACATCCAAGCATCATTCCCGACACTTACATTTTTTCATCCCGCAGATGTCTGCCTCCAAGGCACAGTACAGCTCGAGGCAGACTGCACCAAACCATACACTCACTCAGCAAGGTCAGCTTTAGGATCACCGCTTCAACTGGAACGCATGTCTACACTGTAGTCACAAACTGCAGAACCCGGGTAAAAACCACGAACGTGGGAAGAACATGCAGTCTCCATAGAGAGTGACCTGGACTCGAACCAATGTACAATTCCACAAACCCAGAAGCCATGAGGCACTATCCGCAGACCGCAACATCAATAAAGTGGTGGGGGCGTAATAATCCACTTTAGACAGAAACACTTTTAAAGTTAAATACTGTAGTCAAAGGCTGGAAGCTTTTTAATTATATGTTTGTCTATTCATGTATTGATGGGTTTATACATCTTAGAAAAAAATTGTAACGTCAAAACTGAAAAAACTGTTCAGTTACCCTTTCTCTCGAATATCAATACATTAGCGGTTTATTTTTTATACCGGGAGTCGTGGGATTAACACTTTGCGTAGACAAACGCGCGTATTCCGCTCATCATATGAACTTTAAGGGTTACGCCTCAGTAAATTTGCCCTTTCACAACTTCATAAATTCAGAAATAAACTTTATGACTTCTTAAATAAACTTTTATTACATCTACTGTAATTATGCATAAAAATAAATAGTAAATAGAACAATAATCATCAATGAACTTGAGAAAAGAAATACAGGAGAGAACGCACATAAAAGGAGGAAGATGCTGAGGAGGTATCTCTGGAGCGGTTTAATGCGGCTCATTTGGATTCTAACCCAGAAGCTTAGCAATAACATATGTAGGAAGAACATACAAACTGATGCGGATTCGAACCCACACCAAAAGAGGGCAATGGCGCTACGTTATTGGGTCACGCGGCAAAAAGACCTGAATGAAATGTGCCGGGGTCGTCCGAATAAAAAGAGACCACGTAAGTCAAATAAGTGTAAAATATTACTGCCCTGTATTTTTTCACAGAAGTTGTGACTCAAAAGTTGAGAGAAGAAAAAAATGCATATTAATAGATAGTTAATAGATAAAGAGTTTTTAATAACACAATAAAAATCAGGTTCTTCCCCAAAGAGGAGAATATTTGTTTCTAAGAAAAAATTGTTTCTGTATCTAAACAGCAAAGAAAATTGCCGCGTATCCAAAACTCACCCTTCTACCTCCCCTTGAATCATTCTTGCTTAAATCCTTCATGATTTTCTTTCAGCCGTTTTTAAAAAATGTGGGAGTAAAAAGTTAGCAAAAAAATGGTATCAAAGTATTTTTCTTTTCCCAAGTTTAGATCCTTGCATTTGAAGTGACCATTAGGAACAAACCACTCAAGACACACAGGAACTAGAGAGTGAGGAAGGGTGGTCCTCTGGGCCATTTATACAGCCCAGATACACTACTACTATTGGCTGGGTAGGTGACAATGACGTTGAAGTCCTTCTGCCCACCTTTCTCCAACCCGTCTACTCAGCCACCATCAAGAGAGGTGTCTCACTGGTTATTAGTTAGATTAAATCTGTAAAGATAAGGAAATGGACCCCAAAGTCTCCAGGTTGTTATTATGTACATCAAGTAGCATTGTAAAGGAGAACACATACTTAATATGCATTAAAATGTTATTTTGAAGATTAATTTTAATGTTTAATAAATCCTAATGTTATACTCTGTAATGTTTTAATATAATTCCCAAAATGAAAAAAATACTGTAAACGAAAAAATATATTCTTTAATAATATCTTTTTCTCAAAATAAATCTTCTGCAATTATTTTAACATTTGAGTATGGTAGTAAGGAAAGGGTACAGAGGGAATATTTAAGGTTATATTCATGTGCGTCACACGTTCCGTCAGTCAAGTACTGTATGTATTTCTATTTATCCATCGCTACTGTTGCTAATATGTTGGTGCCCCGAATACCTGACAAGCATTTACTCCACTGAAGTTTATTGTCATCTTCTGTCTTTCTGACAGTTCTATTGACTCAATTGTGATTCGAGACCTAGCAGACAATTACAATATGCAGAATTTTGAAATTCCCAGAAAGACCATAACAGCCTTATGTCAAACATTTGTGCCCTTTGCTACCAAGGGGGTGAGATGTGCTCACACTTGTCCGCGCTACCAGCCCCACCGGCCAGTTTGGCCACGCGCATTTGGCGTGCTTTTGCGCGAGTAAGGAAAGCAAGAAAAGCGTTACTAAAATTTGTCCAGATTGCTCCTCCTCACTGGCCCCCACCTTCATTTGACTCCAAATGCTTATTTACCTTGAAATGAAGGAAAACATTTTCATAAATCTGTCCATAAATGAGGTGTACTTTAATAACGGAAGCTTTCAAATTATTTTAGTCATCTTCTTAGTTCTTAGTTCACTCCTCGTTCTCCGCATTAAGGCAGCAATGTGAAAGAAAACTGTGATTCAAGTTCAAATTCAAATGGGGAGAACGCTAAAAGCCGCCATTCTGTGTATGTGGGATAAGGGCGCTGCATTAGCGAACATCACACGTCTAGTTTGGGCACTTTGCTCTCTTTTCGACTGCCCGGTCAGTGCGTGGCGATGAAGAGCTGGCAATGAGAAAGAGAATGACGCAGCTTTCCCGTGGGAACAGAATCCCAGTGTGGAGTGTCTGGAGTGGAAGTGAGAGAAAGCACACGACAACACCGTTCGCGGCTCTAAGCCAGACTGCACCCTTTACGATGTGCGGAGCGTCAGTACAGCTCTGGGAAGTGTGCCGTGTGGCCAACGTTGGGGGAGTGGGGGTGCTACTGCCCCCTGCTTCTCTTCGGAATTCCATGCTCATGCATTAAACCACAGACATAGCAATATTCCAGAATAACGTAAACAATTAAGTGGCAGGATCAGACTGACTGTGCACTGTACCCAGCACTGTGACTCACCGAATGAAAATGACACCCGCCGTAGTGAGATGGGGGGTGGGGCTGCTGAGCGGTTGGGGCAGGTAGCACCTTGCAGTTAAGCGTGCCACAACTGTGCACTTGGGTGCTCCTGAGGTATGGCCACTGTGGTGATTTCACACAGAGTTGCCAAGGCTCGAGCGCATGACCAAATGGTGGGGAAGGACAAATTTAAAAATATTGTCGAGTCATTTTCATTCCACGCACACTTCCTTTCAGTTTGAATAGGTCATTTTCAAATATACCGAATCGGGGTGAATATAATTACTGTCGCTATTGTCGCTGCTCTTCTTGTTTTTGAATATTCGTTGACTGCTTATCATTAAACCTATGTGATGTTGTTTCATATTATGCCCCAAAAAGCATTATTTGAGTCTTGACAGGAAAGAGTCGTTTCAACTCATTGCTTAATGAAAAATGCTAATACATAAAAATGCAATTGGTACACTTTATGACAACTAAATTATTAATGTGTTTTTCAATCATTATCACAGCCCTGGCTTTCTGTAATATCAATTTAGTTGATGTGTACTTTTGAATGTTAAACATTTCTCTGCCCTAAATTACTGGTAGTGTTTAACATTTTTAATTTGTACTGCATATTAACAGTTTCCACTTCATGAGAATTTAAGTTTTATTGTCAAAACCAACTGTAACTTTCCCCTTTTAACTTCTATAATAAATGTTATTTTCTTTCCCAGGTAGTATAAGTACAGCTGTCACTTTGAAATTGAAAAACATTGTGTCACGGCTGTTTCTGTACTCAGCAACTTAAAGTTTGACTCTGCTTCCATCCATAATTTTGATTTTTTTCTCCTTTATTGATCCTATGGTGGACAAAGGATTACCAAATTTCTTGCACACTGTTATAAATGAAAAAGAACTACAGCAGAGACCTCTAAAAGATCAGCTTGCAAGCTCTTACAGTTCCCTCGGAATGTAAAAACTGTGAATGTTCACATCAAACTTCAAAATAGGGGAAAAATGTGATCTTAGAGACTTTGACCATGGTGTGGTTGTTGCCATACAGGGTGGTTTGAGGATTTCAGAAACTGCTGCTGTCCTGGGATTTTCGCACATGACACTCTCCAGAGTCTGCACAGAATGGTGTGAAAAACAAAAAAAAAGTCCAATAAATGGCAGTTCTGTGAGCAGAAATGCCTTGTTGATAAGCGTAATCAAAGGAGAATGGCCAGACTGGTTTGAGCTGAAAGGAAGGCTACAATAACTCAAATAACCACTCTTTACAACAGTGGTTGGCAGAAAAGAATGTCTGAATGCACTACATGTCAAACCTTGAGTCAGATAGACTATAACAGCAGAAGACTATACTGGGTTTCACTTCTGTCAGCTAAGAACAGGAAGCTGAGGCTACAGTGGGCACTGGCTCACCAAAACTAGATAGCTGAATATTGGACAAACACTGTCTGGTCTAATGAAGCTCAATTTCTAATGCAAAATGTAAATAGTGGGGTAAAAATTTGGTGTAAACAGATGGTGCCATGGACCCAACCTGCCTTGTATCAACAGTTCAAGCTGGTGATAGTGGTAGAGTAATGATGTGGGGAATGTTTTCTTGGCACACATTGGGCCCCCTAATACCATCCAACCATTTTTTGAACTCCACAGTGTGAATATTATTGCTGACCATGTGAATCCTTTTAGGACCACAATTTACCCATCTTCCAATGGCTACTTTCAGCATGCTAATCTGCCCTGTCATTCAGCACAAGTTATCTCAACCTGTTTTCACGAACATGAAAATGAGACTCATGAACTTCAATGGGCACCCCAGTCACCAGCTCTGAATCCAACAGAGAACCTTTGGGATGCTGTAGAATGGCAGATTGGGAACAGGAATGTGCAGCTGACAAATCTGCAGGAATTACGTGAGGAAATCATGAACCAGAATCTCTAAGGAATGTTTCCACCTTGTTGAATCCATGCCACAAACAATTCAGGCTATTCTAAGAGCAAGGTGGGGTGGGGGGCAAATCACTTCTGTTCATCCTTACCAAGGAAATTATGCCTGTGGTCCTTATGAGACAGATCTGACTTGGTGACACTTCCATACACACTATTTTGTTTTGTTTATAGCTGAAGTTTTCTTTATAAAAAACAAAATATGAATGATTCAAGTGAAGAATTTTCTTCTGATTCTAAAACTTAATATATGATAACTCGTACAATTTTTAGCCACCTTACTGCACTGAATAATGAACTTCTTGAGCAATGGAACTTGCCTACTAATTTTTTTTTAAATGTATTTAAGCATTAGCAATGAACTTAGTGGAAATAGTAGATGGCTTAGTCTTATCAGCGCTGTTTCAAAAGTAACTGAAGACTGCAGCTGTCAAACCTTTCCTAAAAAAGAGTAATTTAGATATTTCACTATTTAATTACAGACCCATTTCAAATCTCCCTTTCATAGGCAACATTACTGAGAAACTTGAAGAAGTTACCATGATACCAGTTGTCATTCTGAGTTTCAGAAATCAGACGGTGACTGGAAATATTCAGTGCTAGATTTATTTCCACACATATCGATCGCTTAGTGTTCAAGCAAAAAACTTCTACTTTAGTCTCATCAGACCACAAGACGCACTGACATCTTTCCAGTATCTTTAAAGTAAACTTTTGCAAATTCTTTACAGGCAAGGGCATTTTTTGAGCCAAGGCTGCTTCCTTGCCACTTTTCTATAAAGACCCATTTTGTGCAATACCTTGGAGATTGTTGAGCTGTGAACATTATCTCCAACTGCAGGCACTGACATTCAGTCACAAGTGACAATTGGAATCACAGTATAGTATTGTATTATACAGTAATCAATAAAAGGAAAGTGACTTATGGTGTATCAATTAACTACTGAAGGAACTACATCTAATTTAATGGTATTTGGTGACATTTTAGACTAAATGGGTGTCCCTTTTGGAGCTTAAAAAATGTAAAAAAATACCATTGAAGCTAATTACAATTAAATATTTGATTTATGAGAATTATGAGCTGTCTGAGGGTGCCCTCAAAAGGAATGTTCAGTTGCTCAGTACAACTACACCTCTTCACCTCATCAAGATGGCAAAAGGGCATGGACTTGCAGAAAACCTTGTGGAGGCTTGTCTTGCTCAGCTGTGGATAACGTTTGATTTATTTTTGTCAGGTGTATGTATAGTCAAAATCCCTTTGTGCCTTAATACCTCACTGTATTTGTCAGCATTTTCAGGTGTATGCAAATAAATTCTAACATTATGAATCATCTGTGTAAGGCTTGCTATAGAATACTATCATAATACCTTGGCCCCAGCAGAGTTAAACAAATCCAGCTGCTGTGGCATAAGGTGTGCTCCTGGGCAGCCATGAGACTCACTTGCAACATTTACCCAACACATAGGGGTGTTGTGGCTTCTCTAAGGGATTGAAACACTGACAGCAGATCTGACAGCAGGAACCCAGCCAGAACCACTTCAGGATACCCACTAGAGTGGGTTGTGAGCTTGGCTCAGAGAATTAGTAGAACACAATTACCTTCTCTACAGGAAATATGTAACATGCACTGAAATAGACAGGCAGATGGTATTTTTATATTTACATAAGTGTTCTTGGAATGGACTTACTAGGACAACAAAAGTTGTCTGGTATACAAGTCTGTCCATCACAACAGTTATGATTTCTCTATTTATCATTTCCATCTCAGATTTAAAATCCTTTATTTAAAGCCAATAAATAGTTAAAACCATCATGCATACAATAAAATCTGATCTATAAAAGCTAATTTACAATCAGTAAATTTAAACACTACATGACACATGTTAATAAATCTAATAACCATACCCTAAGGCTCTATATAAAATCTTAAGGAAAAAATGTTTATAAAATCTTAAGGTAACTTACCCAGCAACTCCACCACTGAAGAACGGTGGTCTCCTGGCCTGTTCCCTTGGTGCAGCTGTACACCTTACCTAAATTCTCTTGTAGTTTTCCTTCACAATACATCTAACCCCTACTAAGATATCATCACATGACACCAAAGCATGAGACAACGCAAATAAAACTAACTTACATTAAAAGATTATATGTGTTGTCCCTTTCTGCAGTGTTATATGTTTTTTATGTTTGGTATAGGATTTAAAATATTTATTTACCTTTACATTTCATATCTTTTAAGCAAGAATACATATTAGTTTGCTGGCATAAAGTCTTAATCATTTGGACTATTCATTTTTTATTGTATTTATTGTTTGGTGTAATAAAGGCAAACAGCATTACTAAAGTCCTCCACCATCATGTACAGACACTTTTCTTTTCTCCCCTCTGTCAAGGGGTACAGAACTGTTAATACTCGCATCACAAGTTTAGGGATGGTTTCGACACGTAGGCTGTAATAGTCACTCACACTGAGAACTGCATGAGCCAAACTAATGTATGTTTCTGTACATATTGTCTGATATAGTTATTGTTTGTCTTTGAATGTACAAGTTTCATTATGCTATGTAAACATGACAAAAAATTTGAACTTTGTCAGCCTCAAATTCAATGAGTGCTTGTAGGACTCATACAGGGGATTCTCCCTACAGCATAAGGACCATTTCACACATCAACCCTCATTGTTTGTTCTGATTCAGCCAACATGCCATTAATGAACTCTCTGCTTGTGGGCAGAGCTTTGGACTGGACATCAGCTGTAATGAACAAAAAGGAATTGCCATTCTCTTCTTGGACCAGTTCACTTCTGGGTTCCAGGAAGTATCTGATCACCCAGCAGATTTTAGTTATTGTAGTGTAGTTTAGTGTTTCACTGAGGTGGGTGTATGGATTTTCTTCTCTTCATATATGGTCCATTTATCTGTTTATACATTTAATCATATTTACCATTTTGTTGATTGTCAGTCCCTTGTTTGTAATTTTGAGTGTTTGTTTTTAATAATGTAATTCCAAAGGGGAAGATGTGTTTACATCCACGGAGGTGGGTTAAGTCCAGCAGTACCCTGGAACAGGCCAGGGGACCACCCATCTTGTGCGGTGGAGTCTGCCGGTAAGTTTCCTTTAATGTTTTATCTTTTAGCTAGAGCCTTAGGATATGTTTTTAACTGTCTTAGATTTTACCATCATGTATTGTGAGAATGTCTTAATTTTAAACTAGGATTTTATAATTTAGTTTTAATTTTTACATGAAGGTTTTAACTATTTATTGTAGTGGTTTTAGAAGCTTTTAATAAAGTCGGAGATGATGAATGGAGAGATTATAACTGTTGTGTTGGACAGTTTTGGGGTGCTTGACATTGTCAATGCATATCCATTCTGATCCAGTAAAAAAAAAATCTTATTGCCCAGCAGAGGGACCTGCCACTGGAGACTTAATCCTGGATCTTTGCTGGGGAGGAGGTGAAGACTGTGGTCCAATGTGCATAGATGATGTCTTCGCTAACAGCAGAAAGTAGTTGGCATGAAAGAGCTCTCCATTTGTGCTATTGTCAGGGACTTAATGGCTGCCTTCACAAGTAACTGCTTTGCAGAGCTGAAGAAAGAAATGTGGACAAAATACATTTATTTACTTAGCTGACGCTTTACACTGATTTTGCCATTTATACAGTTGGGTAACTTTTGCTGTATTAGTTCATGGTAAACATTGTGCTTAAGGGTATTACAGTAGGATGGATGTAGGACTTGAACATGTGATCTTCAAGAGCAAAACCAGCAGCTCTAATCACTATGCAACTTGCTACCTTACAAATTAACTTAAAGAGCAACTCACCTGGATAACATGTACAAGACCAGAACTGAAAGAACCCAAACATTTTTTGCTATGAGTTCAAATCTCTTTGGGAAGAAATTTTCATTAGACAAAAGTATTTGCAGACTTGGGAGAAGCCCTCATGAATTGTTTGATCACTAGACGTATAGCCGGATGATTCTGTGTTAATTCTGGGAAGTAGTCGCATCGCAGCCCATTTGCATGTCAATGCAGCTATTAACTACAGAGGAGTTACCATTCTCATTCAGACACTGCAATGCCCCATTGTTTGGGGTTATCCTTTTTGGGAACACACAATCTGGAGTTGCATAGAACTCCTCTCATGCAGTTTATTCTGTTATTTCCAAGATTTAACTTTACCTTGTAAGGGAATGGCTGCACAAAGAACCAAAACAAGTGTTTCAATAATATTCCTCTTGAGTACTAGAACCTAGCAGGGTCTTTAGGAAATCCAAGGCATCATGCCTTCCCCCACACAGACAATGGGATTGAACCTCTTGGGCTCCCCCACCTGCAATTCTCAGGTTCCTATTCATTCCATTTTTTTTCCTCACAAAGACAATAGCACCTGTTTTAATAGACACACTCACTTGCAGCTGATGTAACACACCTTTCCTGTGTGGCAATGCAAAGTGGTTCTTCACACTTCTTCATCTTCCCAGTGTAACTTCATTTGTATTTTAAATGTTGAGTTTTTTAGTTAATATGAATGTGTTTATAACATGTTTCTAATAGTAGATAACTTACTACTTTGGTTAGCATTTAAATATTTAATGACTTTTGACTGAATGATATGCACAGCCCAAGAAGGAAGTAGGAAGTTAAATTTTCCATCTAGCTGGAAGTGTAGGTGTGCTAAGCCGATAGTGGTATTGGACATCTGCTTTTGATGGGAAGTTAGTTTGATGTAATTATCAGGATTCATTTTGCATCCCAAATCTCTTGTCTGCTGCAATCAGTTTCCAGGGCTGATCACTGCATTTCTGGTTCTCAACCTTGCCCGCTTGTTTGCACTTCTGCAGATAAGCTTGGACAGCACATCTGGAAACACCTGTCTGTCATGAAATTTCTACTTGGTTGAGATCTTGCTGATGTAGAACCACCTTATCTTTGGTTCCTATGCTCACTCTTGCCATGGTGTAAGATCTGAAGGTTAAACCACCAGATCTTCTGCAACCTTGACTTTTTAGTATTGTTGTCCCTTCCCAGTTTTAGTCCTACTGCACAGCTGTTTCTGTTTTAGTTAATCAGTTTAGTTTAATTGGCACATAATGTCCCTGATCATTAGCATCTGTTTATTATAATTGTTTAATCCTGCACTGGGCTATATGCCTACAAACATCTCAAG
The DNA here is from genome assembly GCA_900497675.1 of Arapaima gigas. Taxonomy (NCBI): domain Eukaryota; kingdom Metazoa; phylum Chordata; class Actinopteri; order Osteoglossiformes; family Osteoglossidae; genus Arapaima; species Arapaima gigas. The sequence goes on from UFQX01000098.1 coordinate 902,450, forward strand.
TGTTTTTATCTGGAAAGTGGTCTATAACTATATTCCCTTCTTTCTTTACTTTTAGCAGAAGGAATGTTTGGAAATCTAAAAAACACTCTCTCCTACTGACACACTAACGAAGAAGACGCAAAATAACTAAGACAAATATTTTTGTGAAACATCTAAAGTGCCTTAGACTTTTGCACAGTAGAGTATATCATATAAATATGATCATTTGCACACACATATAATATATTGTATTGTATTATATGTACAACAATTATATGTATGTATAAATGTATGTGTAAATGAAGTAAATATTTATTGTGCACATGATCCCGAACCGTTGCCTTTGCTTCTGCAGTGTTATCCTGGTTTAAACAACGAATTTAGTCAATTTAATGAAATTTAATGCAGTGTACTGTATACCCAGTGAGCGTAACATTGTGAATTTCACACTGTCACTGTCTGAAACTTAACAAAAAGCAACAAAACGTCTTCAACGATCAAATCCTAATGAAATAAATGCTAATGGTGTTACAAACTATGAAATAATAATAACGCATTCAAAATAAATATGGTTGTCTCACTCTTCAGCATTAAATAGTGTTTCTTGATACTGACTTTAATTGTGCCGACTTGTACACCAGATTTCGGGTGCATTTTTTGAATAAATGCAGATAACTTTGCCCTGGGTGTGGTGTGTGTTCTTTGTCTCTGCATAAATATGGTTGAGTTTTCTGAATAAAGGTGCCGATTCCAATGAATCTGTGGTGAACTTCCGGAAAAGCTGCGAACACTTCGTTGGGCGTGAGCGCTGCGCCGGGACCCAGGCGTTTCATATGTAATGATGGGGTCTTTAGTTGTTCTGTTCCAGGATGTTCGTTCAAATGTGGTTGTCTTAAAAAGACATCCTCCTCACAAATGTTATGCTAAAATGTCTGGGATTTAGTTAGGAGTTAGGAGAGCAAGGTGAAAGTAAATAAAATGTTGCAGGGATCACCTGGTTTCATCAGGTTTCTTGAGATCCTATTAGATGATTTATGTGACCAACACTCCAAAATGCCGAATTAAAATTAGCCAGTGATGGATCAAGGTGGAGTGCATAGCTTAACGTATGTTACAAATTCTTGATTTTATACTTATGTAATATGCTTGCGTTTAACTAATGTACCTTTTGATTCAAATACTGAGAGGCTTTAAAATGCATTGTTCAGCTGGACATTCAATTAATAATAAATATATTAGTGTTTAGAGAAAAATGTAGCGAGAACAACTAATTTGTTGATGGGTCTTCAGTGATTAAGTCTAACGGAACTATAAGACACAGAGGTAAGGGTTAAAACCAAGCAAACCGACCTGAAACACTCCAGAATTGTTCACACAATAATCCAGGCTGTATCACTGCTACCCCCATTTTTAGGATGTGACTAAAATCATTTCTAATGCAAATGTCGTTGGAAGCACTCGTTAAGCCCTTTGAGCCCGTTTATAATGGTTATTAGGATGGGAATCGACACACCCTTTACAGTTATCCAACTTTTAAAGACAATTAGTCAGACCGGATAAGTACACATCTCTGTATTTGACAAAAAGATAAAGTTGTCATCACCTTCTGTGGAATAAAAGAAGTGAAAATTAGTCATGAATTTTTGTAGCTTTGGGATGCGTAACGGAGTTTTGTCCCTGTTTCAGTTATGGAAACTAAGCCAGTGTGGCTGAATTATGTAATATATTATTTTATATATTAGCTTCAGTAACGCTTTTTATTATTTAATGCGACTGTAGTATAGGACATGCGTTCATCTATGAAGACGAGCAGGAGGGTTGTTATTACACAAGTAGCTGGATTCATTAGATTGAACTGGTCTTAAAACAAATTAGTACAAATAAAAAAATAATTGTGCGCATACAAGTATAATTTAGCGGTTAAAATGAGAAAGGGGGCCGACGCGGGCTCGTTCCGCTCTGTGCGGGCCGTCCGAGGTGTGTTTGAAAACACTTCTGTTTATATTTTCATTGTCATTTCATTTCTATCATATTTAGGTTTAAAAGTTGATAGAGTCGTCAAACCCAAAACTGGTTTAGCCTCTTTTATGGCTTTTATTTACAAATAGATACTGATTATACTCTACTAGATCACCTGAACCAAATATTTAGGTGGAAGCCAAGCAAATATCTTCAGAAATATTCACAATGTAAGAAGCTCAGGTGGGCATTTCCCCGTACTTTCGGTGATATTTTTGTTTTTGTGGTTTTGTGATACTTGATTCATGTAATATTCTACTTAAAAATTGCTTTTAATGTTTCTGCTTATCGAATCCACTGGCCCTGTTAACTGTAAATTTGTAACCACAAGTTATTTACGTTTAAACAGCTTGCAGAAAATAATTGCTAAAATATGGCAGATAACCACCAATGATAGATAACGACAAATAAATGTTGCATTTAATAAGCAATAAATTCTATTATATATCTAGAACGAACTGGTTACTGATTTCAATATCAGTAAGAATTGAGCGATTTAACTGCAGTAACCAATTTAACATAAAATGGGTTTTTTGATTATGAGTCTAGGAAATTTGCTTCATTACAGGTGAAAATATCAAAGTAAAAGACCAACAAAGAAAAATTTTATGCTGAAGTCTACAGCTACAAGGTTCAAACTTCATTTAATCTTAAATTAAATAATTAAATCGTTAACATAATCTATGTTTATTGATGGACTTATTTCTTCTTAAAAACATTTTATTTGTTTTAACCAGATAATTTCTGAAATATTTATTTCCTTTAAGTTCTATAAGACGAATGTTGGCAGCCATCAGACTTCTTCGACTCGATGCACCAACCAATCAGGGTGGAGTTTTGCCCGCTAAGCAAATGGCGGAGCGGAAGAAGTGGGCGTGGCTTCAGTCTTGGTAAAAGGCTCAGGTGAGCTACATGCAGGTGGATTGAGGACTCGGCGTTGCATCTCAGCTATTGCCTTGGGTTTTTGGCTAAGAATCAAGTGTTGGATTTACTCATCATGAAAACAGTCGCCGGAGAGCAGACGTACTCATCGGAGCTGAAAAAAGTAAGAATCTTTTCGAAGTGAATTGTTAGTATAACCATCGTGTTGTAAATGTTCAGTGCAAATGAAAATTAGCATATATGTACGTCCGAGTACTGAGCCCGGGCTGTTCGGTTGTAGGTTTGAATCCAGCTTCTCCTCCTCGGAGTTTGCATCTTCTCGCTGTGCCCAAACGGGTTTCTTTTGGGTGTTCCGCCGCTTTTCTCCTACAGTTCAGAAAACAAGATTGTAAATTGAATGTGTGTTTCTAAATTTCCGGTAGTGTGTGAATGTGTATTTGGCTGCCCTGCGATAGACGGCAAGAACCCGGCTTGGCTGTGCGGGATGGGCTCCGGACCACCGCGGCCCTGACTTGGACAAGTGGTTATGGAGAGTGAGTGATGGGACAGTTAACAAGAACTTGAAATAACAAAATCAACTGTGCTGTATCTTTGATTTTCAATTTTCAACTGATTCATTAAATATGAAACAGAATTATTTAACCTTAAAATATACAGCGCTGGCTTCGTGTTACGAACATTTCCATCTCTAAATTTTCTTGCTACTAAAAATGGTACCTTTTGTAGAGCAAAAGCGAACTGCTGATAGTTGGCGCACTGAAATAAAACAGGAATAAAGAACCAACTTGATTCAATTCACTTCCACAGCTTTCCTTAGTCAAATTCGGTAAACAAAGACAAGATAAAAGAATATTGTCTGTAATATTTGTAATAAGTAGGTGCACAATTGGCACTGAAGATGCAGGGCGTTAACTTTTTTTTTTATTTTCAGTCGTTCAAAATTAATTACTTTTTCATGTAGCTCGAACTTAGTGTTTTAAAATTTTATTATAGCTGTATGCAACACTTTTATGTGCCTCCTTCGTCAATAAATTGAAGTACCTCTATTTTTTGATAGTAACATGGTAAAAGTGCCTAAACTGGAAACGACAAAACTCCAGTCCGAATTTTGTTTGTAATTAATATCTCACAGACAGTGAATCTTTTTATCTTTCAGCTCCGGGGCTGTGTTTTTGGATGTAGATTTCAATCTGCCTGTGCAGAGTTTGCTTGTCTTCTGTGTTCATGTAGATTTCTGCTTGTAAAAACGTGTTTCTGGTGAACAGGAGACTTGAATGTGGAGTGTGACATTCACTGAAAGCTAATGTATCCCTTCAGATGCCCTTTACTGAGTTATGCCCAAATACAAAGCTATTGTATTATCTTTAACAAATAACAAGCCATTTGCACTGTAATGTTTATTAGGTTTCCAACTTATGAGTTTTCACCTTAAAAGCCAACTTCCAAGAACACACTATGCTCTAAGGAGGAGAGTACCTGTACTATTTAATAACTGTAAGCTAGTTTGGAGAAATGAGTGTTAAATAAATTAATACTTTGTATTTATTAAACTTTCAAATGGCTTATTAGGGTGGGTTTTGGATTTTTTTTTTTTTTTTTTTTTTTTTTTTTTTTTTTTTT
>UFQX01000098.1:906989-927492 GCA_900497675.1 Arapaima gigas
TTTTTTTTTTTTTTTTTTTTTTTTTTTTTTGTTGTTGTTGTGCCCACAGATATCAAAACCAGAGATGGAAAAACGACGAAGAAACCGAATCAACCATAGCCTGGAGACACTGAGACTATTGCTGCTGGAAAACACCAATAATGAGGTGGGTCAAAATACTGTATGCAAGCTGGACTTGTTACTAAATTTTAACCGAATCATTTTTTAAGTGCATTTTCCCATTTATAATTCTGCAGTAATAAGATATGATTTCTATTGCAGAATATCAGTAATATAGTTTGATATTTAATCTTTGTTCAGAAACTACGAAATCCCAAAGTGGAGAAGGCTGAAATCCTAGAGAGTGTGGTGGAGTTCCTGAAGGCTGAGGAGAAAGGGGCAGGGAAGCTGTCTCTGGAGCCAAAGTCAATGGAAAGGGCAGATCTTCCATTGGCTCAAGAGAAAGGAATAATAGAAACAACTGAATATAAAATGGGCATGCATCAGTGTCTGTGGTGCATGGAGGGCTTCCTCAAAATGAAGAACTGTGAGCTTCAGGATGGTACAGTCACTGAGAAGAAAGACTTGAGGCTCCTAAAGCAGTCCAAGTCATTCTTGCCCTCATCCTCTACAATGTTAAGTGAAACCTGCAAGCCCACAACACACTGGCAGCTCATCAGGCATAGAAAGCAACCACTTCCCAAGCAAAACAGCAGATACCACTCACTGGCCCACCAAGTCTTGGCTCCAGCCCCCCTGATGTGTGTGAGGCCCTCTCTTAACCCCCCGTGCCTAGAGGCCACATCTAACACATCACTGTGGCAACCGTGGTCCCAGTAGAGATGGGTAACTTGCTGGGAGTCCAGTCTTAGCTGCTGCGTTTTTCCTTTGGCTCCAATGATGGTTGTTATCAAAATTCACTGAGCTAGGTTCTAAATTACCAATTTTGTTTCATTTTTGTTGCTTTCTGGGAGTGTGCAATATGTGTCAGTTTGTGTAAATATTTATACTGTTAGGTTTTTGGCACTGAACAATCATTTTCTCAAATCATTATCTGCATGCTATTATCAGTATATGCATATAGCACCAGTGGACAGGTTAACACTGGTGAACTGTTTGGCTTTATCCCCAATTCATCTCATACAAATGTTTTCCACATGTGCTCACACTTCACTGATACTCTACTCATTTTCATTTACTCCATTTAATATTTGAATTCAGAGACAAACTAGAATACCTTTTATTCTTAAAATTGTTACTTTAATACTGAAACTCATACTGATCTTTGTTTTATTACAAAAAGATATTGACAATGAATTATTTTAAAATATTGTATGTTAAATATTTACAGAAGAAACAATGTTTTAGTTTTTGTGCTGTTTATGGTGAAGGTCAAGGAAAATTAGGCTTTTTTTTTACTATATGACATTTCCTAAAATGTTTATACTCTTTCTGTATTAGCTTTCAAGTTGAATGAGTGAAAATGTTGAAGATTTTATAATGTTTAACTTTCTTTGAAGTCCAGTGAAGTCTACTTCATTGTCCAATTTCTGAGTAACACCATAAGTACCCAGTTACTAAAAGGGGTGATATGTCTTATCTTTTCTCCTAATTAAATTAAAACTTTGAGTTTAAGTCATTTGTTTTTCATTTTATACCATTCAGGGTAAGTACTTTGGGAAAGCTGCTAAAGCAAGAGGGGGATCTGAACCTGGGTCACTCGAGTGGAGGTCAACAGCTCTCACCACAAATGTGTCTGTACTCCTTCAGCATTGATGTATTGCATTGATTTTAGGTAACCATGTACTTAAAGCCGGTCTGTGATCCCATAAATTTCTCACTTTTTTTCATTAAACATTGCGTTACTATGCATTTCACTGAGAAGATCCAGCATACTAATTTGCATGTATTGCAAAAATATTGCTTCTCTGTTTTGTGTTTAAGTTCAACTTCTGATTTTTTCTGATCAAGTTTTTTTCTATACAGTTCCTCTCTTATCCAGCCCCCAGGGGGGACTCCTCAAAATGCTCCTCAGTTTGAAAATACCTATTTTTTTGACATGTGTATGGAAACCATTTGGAGCCAAATGTCCTGGTGAAAATATAATAGCCTGTGGTCTGAGGTGCAAACTTGACACACTCCTCACTTCTTGAACTGTGATAAAATTCACAGCAGACACACTTCACACTTTGCACACTTCACACCTCGCACAAGTGGACCAAATGGTGACTTCATTAGGTGAAAAAAAATCAAACATTTCAATGTAACCAATATTTACATTACTCTCAGACAAAATGTACCTGTTATGTGAATAATGCTTCTGAGGGCATGGCTCCCCAGCTGAGCCAATGAACTGCATTTAACCCACATGTCTTCCCAGATCCCTGCCCCCTTAGCACATGGTTCCTTCTCACTTTGCCTATATATCCCATTCTGTTTTCACTGAAAACTTCAATTTTCTGTTGTACGGAACTGTGTTGTGTCTACTGGTGGGTTTGCAGTTAACGTTTCTGCATTTGCAATACAGCCTATTTTCCATATACATGTTTATTATAAATACTTTTGTGTAATCACAAGCTTAGGTCACATGCAGATTGCATAGTGGGTAGAGCCATCACCCAAGGACCCAGGTTTGAAACCCTACTCATGCTGCAACTCCGTTAACCACAATCATTTGTCACTTGTACAGATGGCTCCTGAGATATGGGTGTTGTGACAATAACTGTCGACAAGCATGCCATGATTTTAAAATAATGTGAACACACCCAAGTTCTCTGTTGGGTCAGCTTTTGTTTACTGTGAGCTCTATTGCTTTGGAGAAAAGTCTCCAACAAAAAATTTACTACTGCCTTCTGTGTATCTTTGGGTTTTGAACAGAGGGAAAGCATAACTCCAAATATCCCATGCTGGACTAAAACTTACACCCAAACAAGCAACCCTGCATCTGTAAGAAATCAGCCTTATCACTGTTCTGCTATACATGATTATCCTGAATTTCCTCAACATGTAAACCCTTGAAATTAGTTTAGCATATGGAGAACTTCCATAATTCTCTCGGAAGAAGATGTCAGCAAAATAATTTTATCTCACAGGTGTAAACTAGGGGGAGGTCCCTCAATTCATTGAAGAAAGTTAACTTTAGAGGATAGCACCATTCAGTAGAATCACAATATGTTTGATTCCCCTGTAAGTGCAGGGTTGTTTTGATACTGGTATCCCATAAGCTTTAAATGGTAAGGTGGTACAGTGGCATAGGCGGCAACTTTCAAATGTAAGAAATAACCCACCGATTACAGATTTTTAAAAACACTTAAAACTGATATATTTTATTTTAGTTTGTCATAGTCATATTCAGCATTAACACTCAAAAACATCTTAGCTGAGCCTTAAACACTGTGGAAATAGTTCACACTTCTAGTTGGGTCTTTTTACTGTAAATGAGCCAGTGTATATTACAAATTTCGCAGTGTAATAACCTTTTACATATTTGGGGCAAAAAATAATAGTGATAACTGTCAAGTTATAAATAATTAGTTTGGGGGTTGCAGTGTATCATCTTCTCAGGTAAAAATGCAAACACTGGGGTAGATGTGCACCCCCATTGTAATGCCTGTGATGAGGGACATTTCACTGTTCAAGGGACAAGTTTCACATTGTCATTCCATTCTTAATCAAATGAACAGGAGAGAATAAAATACAGTAAATCCTGGGCCATGGAGCAACAGTACACTTGACAAATAGCAAAATGTAACAGGACAACAATGAACAAGAATGGCAACTGAGCCATAGTCAATTTGCAGCAGTAACAACACACCAACAGAGCATAGTTATTTACTGTAAATAAATAAGAACAGTATAAAGAGTAGATAAATGAGTACTTCCAGTAGATTCAAGTAATGTGCAAAAAAGCATTATAAAATGCACATATTGTGGGTTTGTCAGGGGCAAGAGGTATGTACAGAAAATAGTGCAGGGTATAAGACAATAGTACAAACATCAGAGACATTACAAAGGCAGGCATGGTGTATGACAGTGGTGGTGGATGGTTAGTAGATGTTCATCAGTCCATGTTCTCCCTGGGGCTCAGTAATCTGATAGCGTATAACATGTATAACAGATGCAGGAGATGTGGATGCTCTCTTTAGCATATCCGTAGAAACTGGTGCGGATGGGGGTTGAAAGTTCACCTGGTTTTGGTCTTAAGAAGTGGGATTGCTGGTCTGCTTTCTTGACCAATTGTGCTATATTGTGGATTCAGGAGATGTCTTCAGTGATCCCAGAAACTTGTAGCTGAACACTATTTTATCTCAGGGCCTGAGTATACTATAAATACATACGATTCATATGTACATATTATATATTTTGATATTTTTTCACATATCTTCAAGAGCTAAAATGAACAGGGAATTTAAAAATTATTCATCAAAAATACAACTGCTAAGATATTTGTCACGTTGCAGTAAGAATGCAGATGCGCGCAGATACAAAGCCAAGGACTCTGTTTAATTGCAAGGGTTTTCCAAAGGCAAAGTCGATAAACAAGCATTGATCAAAACCAGGAGTTAATCCAATACAGGCGATGTAACAGACAAGGGTTAGATACAAATGGAATCTGTAATCAGAAACAAGTCAAAAACCAGAATGGCTGTCAGAAGCCATGCTCCATATACACATACAGTGAACATGGCAATACTTCACAAGGAGTACCTGGCAAACACGGGTATATATACAGGCAAAGGGAACTAGGAACAGGTGAGCAGGATTAAGCCTCCTGAGAGGCGGGGTCTGGAGCAAGGGCCGTGACAATATTTTTTCCTAATATAGGACAATACTTAAAGATATAACTTGTCTTTAAATGAAAAAGTCATGTAAATGTTTATTTTTTTTTCGCTTAAATCGAAGTCTAAACTTTAGGGTTAACAGTATACCAAAGTAAATAAGTATTCAAGGTGAGCAAGTAAAAGGGTAAGGGGGATAATTAGATATATGGTGCAGACCACCTGAAGATATGGACTCAAATTTAGCAATATTTATCTTAAAACTGAAGAAGACACTGAAAAAACAAATAATACTAACTTTTGAAACTTCATCTTGGGTAAACAAAATGTGAGGATTGAAATCAGGTCTAATATGAATTGTGTTCAATTGCTGTTAACTGTCATATTCAGCAGGATACATATTTCTGTTGTTGATTATTTGACCTGGTGGGAAGTGTGATTGTGGGAACAGCTCACAATGTGTTACAGGGTCAAGAAGAACATACACCTCAACTCCTTTATTACCTGTCAAAATTTCTACTTCATTTCATACCAAACACTCAGACTGTTTCTCTGCTGGGGCTCTTGTCAGATTGTAGTACTTATGGCTCCTTCTCTTTTGCCCGTTTTGACCTCGACCTTTTGGTCACTGGATGAGGAAACTTTCAAATTATATGTAAATGAGCAAGATGAATTTTTAATAAAAAACTAAACTCTTTTGCGTGTCCTTACTGTAATGAATTAGTCAGTCAGGTTAACTGTGAAAATAAAATGTAATGTGAAATAAAGAATGTTAATCTTTACTGCTTTATTACTTTGCGGTCCATTTGCTCACCAAGGTTTTCCCCAGTCAGGACAGAAAGGTGTCATTCTCAGATCAAGGGGGGAGGATCAAACGACATGTAGGAGTGAAACCCAAAGTTTTCCCGCACAGAAAGCACTTCTGGGGCAATGAGAAACATAGTCCAATTATTTTAAAATGTGCATGTATCTGATATTATCTGATAACAAATTACATCAGAAAATGAATGCTGACTAGACCTGTTGCAGGTTTTACTTAAACTGGCAAGAGAGCTGGGCATCTGGGGTGTATTTAGAGAAATACAGAAATTACAACCGTGGGCTTGCAACCTGTAGGTTCCTGGTTCAAATTGTATTCCTCATATAGAACCTTTGTCACAGTGGGCAAATGTGTTAAGGAAATATTATGTAAAATTTCTTAATACATTAATGATGGATTTATGATCATTAACAATCTCCATCTGAACCCAAAATGTCCTTTCAAAGGTTAGTACTATTTGTTCACTATCTTCTCCAGTTTAAAGAAAAACTTCGCTAAATCTGAGAATATACCTTCAGGCGGTCTGCAACGTAGCAAATTAACCATTTTACTGGCTCATCTACCGTACTTGTTCCCTTATGTATGTAGTCGGCTCTAACATTCTGGCAAATTTTTAGGGCTGCACAATTTTTCGCCATGGCCTCCTTTCGAGAATCTGCCTGTTAATTAAATAAATGTAAACATAAGTGTGGTGGATCAAATAGACCAAACCTTGAGCGATAATACATGTTACCCATATCTTTCCTGGCACATATTTACTTTTTCAAAAGTTCACCCTCAGTTACTTCAGAGTTTATCACATTGAAATATTAGACCATCAGTTCAGTGCTTTCATATGAAATAACAAAACCTAAAATTAGATTGAAAACATAATCTCTGACAAACCAAGAGAGGCCTGATTTGGATTGATATTTAGTCATTTTGATCATAGTGTAATTTAAAATTAGCCAGGAAACTTTATGAAAACCCAATAAGAATCAATAATCATGACATGGAGGCATTCATTAGACTGTAGTAAGATTTAGAGAAGGTCTCCTTTACAATCATGACTTCTAAACAACAGTTAAAGTTTCTGGGTTTACTCTGGGCATTTACAACATAGGGTTTTAATCTTTTCCACAAGTGTTGAGAGATCAGAATAGGACCTGTGAAAACCCAGGCATTTTTCTGCTGTTATTAGGTATCTGTACAAAAATCTGATGGAATCTAAGAATCCCTACTACAAAATGGCCATAAAGAAATGCATAAAAAACATTACTCTCAGTTGATTTAATTGAAACTTGATCTTAAGATACAATTATTTCAAAGACAGTAATAGCATATAAATATTATCTCATTTTTATTTTTTTGGTAAGCCAGTGTTATTTTCAAATTTAGCCTGTGGTTCACAGATCCATAGAAGCCTTTTTAAAATTTTAAGATTACTGCATATATTTTTAAGTACAATATTCATAGGTAAGGTTTCATCAGCTACCTGCAGAAAACAGAGATTACATAGAAAAAAATATTAGATTGTGTCTTGTGGAGTAACAGGTTTTTCCTCTCAAAACAATATATCTGTTCACATTTTCTATGCTGGACTGGAATACTCTAATAAAGTCAGTGTGGGTGGCCTGAGAGAATTTAAGGAATAGAGCTAAATGAGATGTTGAAAGAGTTCTGGAAAAAAGCCCGAAAATAGTAGGTAATGAATGTAGCATTTCGAGCTCACATTGTAATTGCAGAACTTGGGGGTGAATTTCAGTCTTGACCCAGTAAAAATACCCTGCTGTGTAAATCAGTGTGAAACCGGGTCTGATAAACGCAGTAATATTACCAGTGCTTTATAAACTATGGAAATGGAAGCGGCGCGTGTATCGAGGTCACCTCTCAGGTGTTCTTTAAAGCGGACGTTGCGGGTGTCCGACTTTCTTTTCATAAAACCGGCGCGCGCTGCGGGATCCAACTGTAGGCGCGAGGAAGGCACGCGCCGGTCTCGACTCCTCTTTGATGTTTGTCAGCAGCGATCAAACAAACTCCGACCGTGGGAAAAAAGAAATGTAACAGATAGTTTAAGTTAAGACAAATATTCCCGCACGCACTGAGCCGTTGTTCGTCGGATTTGAATTCTGTTTGGGAGCACGTGTCCGTTCTTCACTGACCTGAGGAACAAGAAGAGTTCTCGGCCACCGCGGTGGACGTCGGGACAAACAAAGAAACAAACAGTTTTAGAGGTGTTTAGTGGTGACGTTTGCTATCTGTCGTTTTATTTTTTGCACATATCTAACATTTTATTAGTGAACCATACTTTTGCAACTGGAGGTGTTAAACACAGCCCCCTCCATGCGCCGCATCCACGTGCCAGCGGAAATGGTTGTCTTCACGCCTGTCTGGCCTGCGCTGCGGATGGCGCGTGCGCCACACTGTGCGTGAGATTGCACGTGGCGCGAGCCCAGGGGAACTCTGTCCGACTCCATGGAAGTGTGAAGGAGATTAAGCTAATTTAGCGTGCGACTCCTTGCTGTGTTTTTCTTTATTTACTTTAAACGTGTAAGACTCCATGTATGTCGAAATAAACTTAAGACACCAGGGATCATTAATTATATTTTTTAAAAAGTTTATGCGAAGCAGTCTTGATGTAGTTCAAATATTTAGGAACTACACTAGGTGTGAAGGCATTATATTGTTACTTCTACATGTTCTGTGCTTTAAATGTTCTATAAAAATGTTCTATAAGTACATGTGCTAAACTTTCTTTTAATAATGTACTTTCATTAATTTTCATAGTAAACAAGTGTAAATGTTTCCAAATGCAAAGGCTTGGAAAGTGTGCCCATAAATAGCGTGTAAAAGAAGCAAAAAATATACCGCATATTTAAAAATATGTACATTACAAATTACTTATTTCATACTGGCCTAACTTACAGACATGTATAATAATAATCATGATGGTGATGATAATAAAAACAGTGTCAGCAACTACAACAGGAAGAAGAAGAAGAATTAGAAGAAGAGAAAGAAGAACCATTCTGTGAATCTACTGGGTAAAGGTAGGTATAGGAGTATTTAAGAGCTTTGACGCCGAGGTTTTATTGCTTTACGGGCGGAGTCACTGTGTTTAAAAGCAGCTCAGTGAAGCCAGCTGCTCACAACTGGCCATAAAGTCGCTCAGAACTGGGAAAAGAGCCGTTACAACTGGTTGAAGAGCTAGCTGGTCAGACTGGTTAGCAGTTGAAATACTGAGAGCAAACGTATAAGGAAGGAGATTACCACCTGGACTAAAGGATGAAGCCACTGGGAGCAGGTCTATCTGGAGACTTAAAGGCAGCCAGAAAGGTATAAAATATAGAAATTTCACAAGAATTCGGAGAATAAAATAACTTTCACTACATGTTTTCTTGGCTATTTAGATATATAATTGTTTACCTGTTTAGTCAGGATGCTTTAAGTGTGCTTTTAAATGTAACTTCAGTTCTACTACATTTCAAACCTTAAAAAATGGAAAACAGAAAAACAAAAAGAAAAGCAAAACTTTTTCTCAGCTCCTCAAACCACAGGTGGAGCGACACCGGAGGGAGAGAATGAACCGCAGTCTGGAGACACTGAAGATACTGTTGTTCCAGGGACTGCAATGTCAGGTGAGCTGCATCTTCCCCTCACTCCCTTCCCAAAACTGACATCATTCATACGATGATATAAACCTCCTGGTCATCAGCATAAGTATTTCTAAATTAATGTCTTCAGTAATGCCTCTTTCAGGGTCAAACAAGCCGTAGGATAGAGAAGGCTGAGATCCTGGAGCACGCTGTCTTTTTCCTAAAGAACTGTGACCAAGCAAGAACAGGTGAACATAGAGAAGCAAAGCACATCCAAGACGGGTTCTCAGCCTGTCTGCAACGAGCTTCCAGATTCCTGCACAGTAGGGGGGAGAGCAAGCAGGCTCAAACTAATCTGGATGCCAAGGCCTCCCATCAACCCAAGGGAGTTGAAGCATGGGCACAATCTGTGGTCACAGATCACTCTTTTCATAACCGGGTCAGTTCACCATCTGTACAGTTCCGGCACCAAATGCCAGGCTGTAGGAATTGTGGCATCTTCCACCACAGAGATCCTGTTGCACAGGGAGGCTCCAGCATCCCTCATCATGTTGACAGAAAGGTGGCCATCTCCTGCTTCCCAACCACCAAGACCAGTCAGACAGTGTGGAGACCGTGGCCATAAGAGGGGCACAGACTTGGACGTGGATCTTATCTCAATAATTTATTTTCAAACATGATACAGACACAAAGGAAGCATGTATTAGATTTACCCTATAGTATTATAAATAAATCTATTTGTAAAATTAAAACAGAAAATGTACAACATTTTTGCAACTGTTAGCATGAAAAATACAATTTCTGTAAAATCTTAAGAAATCAAAGCTAGATGTATGTCCCTTTGGACATATATTTACAAAATAATATTTGTAAATAATGTAAAATGTATCCTTTTTTATTGAGCATAGAAATAAATTGTATATGAAACTTTTACTTTGGAATTGTAGTTCTGCAGGACTATTTATTTCGATTATTAAATCATTCATCTGTAAATATTTTGCAGTGCAAATGTTTAATAAACATTTTAATCAAATATAATTCCATTGTCCTGAAATCTTTAAAAAGCTGTCCACAGATGACACGTTTAGATGTTTAAAGTGGCTTTTATAAGACGAAGTCTTAATTAAACAGCGGCTCTTTTACATTGTTAATATATAAACTCATTTACTTCACTCCTCCGTTTGATCCCGGGTTCCTGAGTAATAAATTGGTCACTTGGGTTCCTGTAAACAGCCAGGGACGCGCGCATGGCACGCGCCCACATCAGGTCTTGTTCTCGCGCTTTTGATGTCGCATCAAAGACATGTGAAGACCCTGGGAAAGATATGGAAGTGATGATCTAGGAAGTATTACAAAAATTGGAAGCCTGAGCACTTTGTACAGTATTAACCTGGCTACTCCTGTGGTCTACGAGTTGAAGCAAATATCACACATCAAATGGTCGACCATTTTCCCCAAAAGCGACCTGAGCACAATGTGAAGTTTGTACAGTACAGTATTTACCTATTCATACAGCTCAGTATTTTTTACTTTATTAAATCATGGTAAGTACTTTAATGGAACCCAGACTCTCGGTTTGGAGGGAATACTGAGAAGAAGCGGGTTTGTAAAGCGCTTCCTACAGCTTTAACCTCTGTGTAACCACAGGAGGCTGTCACCACGCGCCAGCCCATCTGCATTGTTCACCTCCTAAGAAGCTGGGAAGTACAATAAAACTCCTGAGACAAAGGCGACATTTGGTCCTTTACCATGTTCAGGAAACCGTCTTACAGCTGACATAGATGACAGCAAACGGTGGAGCAAAGCGCTATGTATCCCGCTCACAGTCAGAAGAAATAAAGTAAAGAGATATAACCCCAGGTACAAAGAAATACATTGTGTTTAAAATCGGCGTTATTTTAAGACAATCTGCGTAATATAATAGGCACAGATGGGTGCCAGGATGTTGGCACCACAATTTCTACATGGATGTGTAGGTACTGGAATCTCGGTAAAATACTCAGTAATTTACTATAGTTAATTTCCCCAAAACTGTCAAAAAAATCTGCCACACTTTTGCTTGCACTTATTTTGGTTATGGTAAATTTATTATAAAATAAATACGCGGAAATAACATCAACGTTAATAATGCTGAGTAAGAAAGACTGATAGCAAATATCTAAGAAATGATTTATTTGCATTTATCAATCATTTAAATTTCTATCATTTTAAATGATTCCACAGATTGTATCAACCGAATGGAAGCTCACAGGTGAGCAGGTGAATTCTGCTCTCACGCGTAGCTCGTTTCCATGGCGACTGTTTTTATAGTGTCCACACCTCACGAGTGTCACCATGGGAAGTGAACGAGATCACGCTGAAATGTCTTTTTGTCCCTAAACAGCAAGTCGTCGTCGGCACGTGGGGTCTGAGCGAGCCGCCAACTGTTCACGGGCGTGAAGTCGCGTGCGCGTGTGAACGCGTGCAGAGACCCCCGACCTGAAGGGACGCCGTTTCCCACGGCTGGGTGTCACATTACACACGCGGGCAGCGGAAGCCCGGAGGTGACACACTGAGGCGCGTGCTCCTTTGAACCTGGTCCTTCTACTGGCGAGGAGTCACTCTTAACAGGTAACAAAAAGGAGAGACATAAAGAAGCGATCTTTCCCACGGCAAAGGGAGGACACGTCCAGCCTCAGGCTCTCACTCATAGGGACACGAAGTTAGTCAAAGGCCCTTCTGGTTCTATATTAAAAATAAGCACATTATGTTAACTGAACAACATATCGTTTTCCCTTATATGGTAACAGCATGCAGTTGAATACATATGATTTCTGTTTCTTACTCATTACTCCGACCTATGGACAGAACATTATTCTGGAACTGTGTTCTTGAGTAATGAAAGCAGGCTTCTTGGGGGGGGGGGTGAAGCCTGGGATGTTCACAGTGTCCCATTTGGTGGAAGCTCCCACAGCAGCACCAGTGCACAGGTGAAAGGTGACAGCTGCTGGCCACCTGTAATCATGCTGGGACTTTTGTAGGCAGCCACATTTATGGAGGACACCCCAGAGGGGCCTCCTGCTGACCGAGGCACCGATTTCAGAGGGATCAGCAGAGGCCCCAGTGCTGCCCCCCTGCACTGCTCTTGTCCTGGTTACATTGTGATCCTCCATCTGCTGTCTCCACCTATTACTTCTGAAATCACATGGTAATTCCAGCATAGCATCTTCAAATGGACTCTGAATGTCACAGCACTGTGTTCAGCTGGAGTGGCATAGCAGGTGGTATAGTGGTTAGAGCTCCTGCTGTTGGACCTGAAGGACAAGTGTTCAAATGCTTGAGCCAGATTCTTGTCCTAAATTGCTGCAGGAAATATTTCCTTACTGTACAATTGGGTACATAATTGTATGTTGCATAGCACTTTAAGTGGAAAAAAGCAACAGTTGAATGAATAAATGTTAGTTCTGCTGCCATAGGCAGTCATGTCTCCCTAGTAACATTAGCGGCATCCTGACATTGTGGTTGGACTTGTGGACCATGTCCCCACAGTGCTTTCGTATAAGCCAATGACTCATCTAGTTTCTAGAGTGTTCTGCCAAGACTGAGAGGAAGACCAAAGTGGGCTCATTTAACAGGGTCTCAAAACATCCAGGCCAACTTTGATCAGTGTTCTTCTAGGGTTTTATGAGTGCTGTGTCTTTGGCAGGGGGGATGGGTATTAGAGCAGCAGTTGAGGCCTCAGGTCTTCTTCACAACATCGTAAAAGTTGTTTGTGTTGTTATTTACCTCAAAGGATGAACTTCATTTCCTCAGTGTAAATTGCACATCCTTTTTTGATGTCCTCAAGTACATGGTCATCTGAAATTCACAAAAAATAAAAACTGCCATACCTGTACAGAGTGATCCTCACAAAACTGCTTCAATGTCTGTCTCATCCCCACAGTGCTGTGTGACCTTGAGTGAATACGAGAAAATGGCTGCTATGCCAGAGCTGAGCACTGTACTCAGTTACACACTTTGCACTTGGTGACAGGTCAAAACAAGAACAAAGTTCTGCAGGTGTGGTATAGAACAGGAACTAAACCACTTAGCTTTTTATACAGATTAACAAAACACCCATATTTTACCATGGTGGCAGCAAAGGAAATGTTTAGAGGCCAAAGTTGAACAGTCATTCGGAAGGTGTTCTGCTGTCATGTTTTTACAAGAATGTGAATCTATGTCACACTGGATAGACCCTCAGTCTTATGGTAACCAGCTCTTCCACAACCTGGCGCTACATTCTGCACCCTGAAGGTTGGAACATAAAGGTGAGAGGCACGTGGGTGCTGAGGTACATCTCCTTTGAACTTGGACTGGGAACTCACAAGCAGTCACACTTAACACGTAACACAACTGATGACAAGTAAAAAAGAACCCATCCTTTCCCACGGTAATGGAAGGACATGTCGAGTCTCACGCTCACACTTCTCAGACAGAGACAGTGTAGTTAAGAGAAGGCTGATATGCATATTTTACACATAATCCATAAGTGGCCTTAGAAAACATTCATTAGCCAAATAATACATCCAACCTTCAGGACCTTCATTCTATGAAATTCATTTTGTGGTAAAATTTTTAATGAAAAATTGGTCAAACTTGGTCTTCGACAAAAAAAAACCACCTGAAATTCATTAAAACACTAAAGTATATGTATACATGACAGACCTTCCAAAATGCTTTTTGCATTTTGATAATAGCTCTCAGGTGGTTATGAGATAAAGAAGTAAAATTTACATCACTATCCATGTCTCACACAGGCACTATGCCATATAAAAATAATTCACCCATTATTTACAATTCACACATTTGAACTTCTTATCTCAATAATTTGCATGACAATTATGCTTGTTTCATATGGCTAAAATACAGTTAATTTTTTGATACATATGTATATGATGGCAATATGCTATTTAGTGAGGTATTAAATCAAAGTTTGTCAAAAATATTACAACTTCACCAGCAAAATGTCCATCACAAATTAATATTGGCAAACCCCTAGGACCCTATATCTGCTGCTCATGCAACCCACAATAACCTCATACATTTTGTCAAAGATGTTTTGTTTGGGGGGTTTAAACAACCTCCCCCAGCAGCAGGTCAGAGCCCTTCTGTTGAACGCAAAGTAAAACAGAAGGACACCAACAAATTACCACTAATGTCATAGCAGTGTTGGAGGACTCAAACCTCATTCTAGAAGGACATCATGTTTGGTAAGATTGAAGGCCAAAGCCAAAGAAGACAACCTGCAATGTGGTGGATGAATACAATAACTGCAACTAGTTATGTGTGTATATAGACACACATATGTGTTTAGACAGATGCACAACGTAAACATTTTGTTTAATTTTTTGTATAGTTTTAAAAAAGAACACTTTTAAAACTGGAATGGAGACGATGAGACAAGAGGTTTTCTTCCATCAGGTTCCAGATAGACCAAAGCATTTACATACACACAGCTCACACTATGGTCAACAATTAAACTGCACCACACAAAAAGATGAACAACAGGAGATGTAAATGCAACTGTAAATAATTTACTTTATTGACAACAATAAAAAAAAACATTAAAGCATGCTTACTATGTGAAGCAAAAGGTAAGCAAGTTTGATAAACTTAACTGTTGAACCAAACAAGACCATACACAAAGTGGCTCTCCTGCTTCCCCACCGAAGGGTTCCACCTTTCCTTCCTCATCTTTTCCCCACTTTTCTGTCCTTAGGCCTTTCCAATGGATCGGCCCTGTGCACGCTGGTATTCCTGCTGCAGACTAGTGAGAACTTCACGCTGCTGATCTGACTTGCGTTCCAACTCCTTCAACAGGTTCTCATAGCGCTGTCTGGAAGAAAAGACACAGGCACAGTGTAGTCCAACCCACCTCTACTGTACAGCCCCTGATTATACAGTACATCAGCTGGGTTATCAACAAAAGAAGACAGGGGGTAGCATGACTTTAAAATGATTAAAACAGTTGGAAGTTTTACAGGGTATATTTCACCTGAAATGCAACATTAAAATATCTTGATGCACAAAGAATTATTTAAAAAAGACCTTATTATTATTAAAATGCTTATCAAAGAAATCTACTCAAAAAGATTGTATAAACAGGCATTCCCAAATGTAGAAATAAATGGTAAAAGGAAAAATTTGATTTGATACTTGGTTAGCTACTCCTCACTCCTGTACTGCTGAAAAGAGCTTTTTTGAGTCTCAGGTGCCTTCCCCTGTGTCTATATATCCCTTTAAACTCACATCTCGCCATTGATGTACTCAAGCCTCTTGGTAACAGTGGTTTTGGCCTCATCCAGGTCCTGCATCACAAGCACTGGGCCAACAAGTTTGTAGACTGTGTTGTCAGCCCCCAGCAGATCCAGCTCCTGCTCGAGACACAAGAGGTATTGTTTATAGCAGAGAAACAGGGAATGTCAAAATGTCCCAGCAATACCCACCTCTTTCACAATGTTGTTTTCTGTCAGCTGTGCTTCAAGTTTCTGCCTAGCTGACATACTTTTATTGACATCTACAAGAAAGACATTGGTTATTAAACACACATTACATGCAACTGATCAAATTCAGTATCTGCTCAGATGCTGTTCTGTTTAGTGGTATCTTTAAATGCAATTATATTTGTAATAAAAAAGTCAAACTGTAAATATAAAGTGCATGTAAAAAAAACTTCGTTAGAAAATCAGTAATTAATCATAATTTGAGTAAGCAGTTTCTTTCAAAAGTGACATGCAAAGCAGTGAATGTGGGCAGGATGTAAACATTTCCCAGAAAAATCTAAGACCACTTCGATGTATATTTGCAAGCAAATTTAAAGATTAGTTTGAGGTTTTGTTTCTTACATTTTACCTTTTACTTATAAAATTTATCAATACACAGAGTACGGATTTGGCTCCAACGGATCACAACTTAAGAAAATCTGAATATACAATGCAACATCTGAATAGAATATTTTCTACACCAACTTTAGTCATGTACAATGTGCGCAATTTGTACTGATAACTAAGCAGTATATTAGTAAATAATTTAACTTAGCTAAAGTATATAATTATGAAACCGAGTACCTTTTTGAAGTTGTTGATATTTTTCCAATTCGGACTGCAGTTTTTTCTGAATGCCTTCAGCCATTTGTTGCCTTTATTTATTACCTTTATTAACGTTAAAACACACTCCCACAATAACCATGAAACACATTCAAGAAGCTAACACACCGAGGTAACAGAAATGTGCATAAGTCGCACCGGAAATGCGTCATCAAACCGCGCCCGTTCCTACGTTGTCTGTGACTCGGGTAGTGACACTTACTGGTGAAATTATAGCGTTGGGCTCGTACGAGAATTAACGCGAGTAAGTCCGTACCGTACCTATTACCCGTGCTGTATATGGTACATATAACAAACAACCTGCATAATCATCAGAGAAGGAACCTTTTTGCCTAAACCTGATTTAATGCGCTGCACTTTAGTTATATTGCTTTTCAGATGAGGTTGAAAGAAGTTTCACTTTATGTGTCGAGTTTATCATTAGACTCTCAGAGGCATTTTTTAAATAATTTGATTTTTAGTTATATATACTTTTTTTGTAAAATCATTCTATATATTTATATGGCCTACAATAAAGTGTCTACCTAAATAGTAATGAATGGCAGGAGCATATTTTTCTGATTATTTGGATTAATTTCACACATAAAACAATACATTACCACTGAGTGTTTGTTATACATCATATGCACCATCTTTTTCTCTCCGTTATCTGTCAGAGACATACCTGGAAATATGTTGTACTATTTTAATTAATAAAGTTTCAGTGATGTTGATAAAGCCTAATTTATGATTCATAAACCTAGAGCTGTGTCTGCCATGTTATGTAGCCTATAAATGATATGCAGCTGCACCTCTTGCTGGAATTCCAATCAATGTTTTTCTGCATGTAAATGTTATACTAATACTTAAACATGAGTAATTGTCCATCACAAAGTAAAAATATGGTACAGAGAGCAACAGTGCACAGAATACTTACAAACCAAAGTATATTTATTTGGAAGAAAGCTAAACACAAGTGAATGATAGACATTCAGAGTCAACACATGTCATTGTACTTCCGGGGTTAGATCACAATCCAGAGTCCACCCACCCCTGTGACAGGGATATCAACAAAGTCTCTGACTTTTCCTTCACCCACATCACTCACTGCTTCTTCTTTACAACATGAGCACAGTCATATTTGCCCCGAATCACTTTGAGTTTGACTCCTGGAAGGTCCTGTGTTCGGCCACCCTCCACCAGCACCACATTGTGCTCCTGCAGGTTGTGACCCTCCCCTGGTATGAAGACCACCGCCTCTTGGCCGTTGGAGAGGCGCACACGGGCGCACTTGCGGTTGGCCGAGTTGGGCTTCTTGGGCTTCCGGATGAGAGTCTTCAGGACCACAGCCTTGAGCTGAGGCCGGCCGAATGTTGCACCAATCTTGGGCTTCGGGGGAGGGGGTCGACCTTTACGGTGCATCTGGTTCAGTGTGGCCATGGCTCTCAAAAGCAAAGGCTGGGACCAGGGGCTGACAAACCGAGAAACTGTAGATTGACCAGAGAACAGGACTGTCAGCATGACTGATCACTGTTGCAAGTGGTGGTACATTTATCTGATTTAAATAGTTTAACAGCTTTTTAATATCACCGTTATCATATTACCAACCAGTTGGCACCTGTTAACTTTCCGACTTTACATGTGGCTCAAACGACACGTGTACTACTTTGTATATATTGGATTTGATCTCAGAAGCGCCATATTATCACAGCGGCAATGACATTTCATAAATGTTTAAAAACAGTGCAGTTAGACATGTTTATTTAGTGAACTGAGCAGCAATGCCGTTCTTTTACTGAAACACCCACCTTGCAGCAGAGATGACACGAAAGGTGTCATTCTCCAAAAGTTCGCCATCATTTGTGATTCTCTAAAATAGGAAAAATAAAAGATACTGGATTTTTTCGTCATATCAGAACACCCTTTTAAATCAATGATCCAATGTGACGGGGAAGTGAACACAAAAAATAAACAGAAAAAAATTGAGAACAAATACTAAAATGAGACTCTACATCAAATTACAGTAAATCTTTGATACGTTTCCTGCGGTCACCTTGCAGGCGCCGTTTTCTCCTTTCCACAACGCCATATTTTTACCTATTTGAATTTCGTAGTTCCACAGCTTCCGAAGAATATATCCACCTATTGCACAAGTACGTAGTCCAGTGTATCTTACATACAACGTTTTCACTACAAAGTAAAAAAAATCCTACGGTACACTACACTGTCAGTTGTGTTACGCTCGTCGCATCCCCCTCCCCAACCAAACCGGAAGCCCACTGCTGTTTGCTGTCCGACTCGTATCCGCGCTCATTAGTTCCGCTCTAGGCCGAGCTCATGACTTGCATTACAAAAACTTTTTCTAAAACCTTTTTTTTCCGCAATTATGAATTTGAGAAACTTATTCGTCTTTGTTTTATTTTATGTGATATTTTTATTTAGTTCGCAGTTGCAGTTTCTTTTTTTAAAAGTCACATGCATTAGTAAAAAGCAGGTGTCGCAGTGATTAGAACCACCCTTTTAAAATAGCCAGGGTCGAATCACATCTTGTGCTGTGGGGCTTGAGCAAGGGACTTTCCTGGAATTGCCCTAGCGAAAACTAACCAGTTTTATAAATGGATGGATCCCTGTGAGTTGCTGTGGAGAAAAGCGTCAGCTAAGGAGATGTAAAAACTAACCTATAAAAGTGGAAAGAGGTTATGTTTAAGGGGAAGACCGTTAATCGTGCCGTATAAGCTGCAGTTAACCACTTGGTGGTAGGGAGTTTTTGAAACGTGTAGTTCCTCTGATTGAACGCGTGGTGGCAGAAGCACTCAGAGCATCCTGAAGGCCTCCTCCTTGCAGTCTACTCGAATAATAGGCTTCCTGAGCTTTTGTTTAGCATATTATGTAACAATGTGAAACTTTTACTTTTTAAATATCCCTTAAGTATATAGATTGAACTTTTGTCTATATTTTAAATTGTATGTGATTTCCAATGCTGCTGCTGGCCTAGTTCAGTCATTATCTAAAACACGATTTCTTATGGACTATTTAAGAACACCAAGCATGGTAGTAAAATGTTGACCATAGCAACCAGACAACAGAACTGCTATAAGGTATAAAACTAGACAAATATATTATTAATGTGTGTGTGTGTGTATGTATGTATGTATATGTCTGTGTGTCTCAGAACAGTGTGGCAGCAGTGGCCTTAGCAGGTTGCAGTCTGGGTTTGTGTACCACTGGCTGTGCTTTATAAGCAGCCTTCACACACCAGAAGGGTGCTGGCTGGGGGGCTACGATGGAGTGATTCACAAGAGGGTGACACACAGCAGTGAATCACAGGTAGGAGAAAGAGGATGAAAGCAGAGGTGGATGACTGTGAATGTGTGTATGCAAGTGTGTGGGGAGGGGGGAAAGAGCCAGTACTCCTCGCTGCACATCATGGTCCCACCTGTCTTTTACTGTTCCTCTCTTTTCAGATCAGGGTTCTCTCAGCTGCCCTTCATAGGTAGGGGTAAGAAAGAAGAGGGAGCAAAAATCTCCTGGCAAATAGGACAGGATGTAAAGGGGAAAGGGCAGAAGCTAAATTATGGCTCATACAAGGATGAGCAGGAGAGAGGGAGTGATCAAGAGAGACGAGAGAGCGAATGAGCTAGAGAGACAGGGAACGGGGGTAGTCTCAGAGGGTGGGAGAATGGGTGAAGGAAGGTTGCTATTTTTGCACAAAGTGGAGGTGTGTAAAGGTGGGTGTGTGCAGGACAGTGGGTTTGGACAGTATCCAGAGGGAGAGGAAGATTGGGGACGTGCTGCTGAATAAGAGGTTTTACTGAATGAAGGGGGAGGTGGAGTCCAACTGCACATCAACATACTCATCCCTCCTGGCCAACTCAGGTGACTGCAGGCTATACCCAGAACCAGGAAAGCCCATATTGGGAGTCTGTCCGGCCTTGTGGGCGGGCTGCGGGGGGGGCATGGAAGAGTGCGTCTGTATGCCCGTTGGCGCAGAGCCTGAGCATACCAGCGAGAGGTGCTGGGCAGCCGTGCCAGAGCCTGTGACTTAAGCAGTGCGTCAGCTTGAATCCTAAAACGTGCGATTTGACGGCGTGCGTCACCGGCAGTAGGACGGCAGATGGAGTCAGAGACAGGAAACCAGGGAGAATGTAACGTAGGGAGCAGGGTGGCTGTGTGTGTGTGTGTGTGTGTGTGTGTGTGTGTGTGTGTGTGTGTGTGTGTGTGTGTGTGTGTTTGTGTGTGTGGGGG
>UFQX01000098.1:927502-1036114 GCA_900497675.1 Arapaima gigas
CACTCAATGTGTGTGTGTGTGTGTGTGTGTGTGTGTGTGTGTGTGTTTGTTTGTTTGTGTGTGGGGGGGGGGCTTGCAAAGAGGGGTTGGAGCAATGAGGGGAAGAAAGGCCAGGATGTAACTGTGCTGAATTAAAGTAGAAAACAGAGGAACATGAATCAGCTTTAAGTGCACTTTAATATAAATGCATTTGACATCCAAATACACTTATGAGCAACACAAAGAGAGCACTGCTCCACAATGTCCATCTTCGGATGTACCATATATTGTGTATATATACATTTTTAAATAATAAAAAATTATGAAATGCACAGATAGACATATTTGTAATTGAAAATATACAAGTAAGAACAGTTTTGTTCCACATTCTTTGACTCTCTGTACAGCATATTTACATATCTTTAGAGATCTGTAAACATTCACCACATTCTCTGTAAACACATATAACATTACAGGTTATCTCTTAAAGTTAGCAGTTAAGTAGCTAGAATGTAGGAATCAATCCTTTACTTTTCCGTAGACAACTCTACGTTAACGTGATGGCAGGGCAGTGAAGGAGGAGGCCCATTCTCGACTTGTGTTGTCCTAGTGACTTTAATGAGAACAGTACTGCAACCGATTCACTTCGTGAAGATAAACTGAGGTTATTCCGTATCCTAACAAGAAGAAAAGGGGCAGAAAGCATCAAATGCCCACATCTGTACTGCGTGGTGATTTGTAGGAAAACATGAGGAGAAATAGGGTAAAAACACTGACATCTAACATCTTCACACCTATGAGGTGCTTACTTGAAATACGGAGTCACTTGGCAGCACAAACATGTTACCATAGTTACAGAGTAAGCAGGATTCGGTCGTCAGGCAAAGAGGAGGAACGTGCAATATAATATACTGATGTCACAGAATCCAGTGTGTCAGATTATTGGGGCCATGTGACCCATAATGCATTGCAGAGGCGTGTAAAGATGCCAAGAGCACATGGCACAATCTGCAACCAGTTTACAACCAGCTTTTCCTTAAAGTCCAAGAAAAGGCTGCTTCAGAGAGTCACAGGCAAAAACTGAAAACACAATGTGTTTTACAGAATAAAAACTGAGTTAATAAAAACTGAGTTAAAAGTTCAAATTGTAGCCAGATATTGACCTTATTTTGTAAGGGGGCTTGATAATAACATCAGAATTTGTAAGGACTAATGAATAGTGCTGTAATATTAAATCCTCCAGAGTTTTCTGAATTTGTTAGGCTTTTAGGTTACTTGCTTCATTGTGAAACCCAGAGCAATAAACACTGCTGTGGAAAGTTGTCATAAAATATAAATATCTGTCCTGTGAAAAGACCCGTGTTTTCAGTTTGAGCTGCTCAGTGGTGAGTAGGGCTGCTTCTTTCTTTGAAAAGCAATGGAAAAGGCATCACAAGAAGAAGCTCATTTCACATCTGGGCTCCTGCCTATGTTTTACTACAAGGATTACTCACTACAAGTGAATACAGAATAAGTCCATCAGTAAAACATGTTACTCCCAGTCTAACTGGTCAAACAGAAGCTTGAGTGACAGAGTGGTGTGACGGAGACGAAGCACGGAGTCAAAAGCTGCACCGTGCTCATCCTTCACACCACTGGTCTCATATAAAGGAAAAGGTAAGTAAAGTGAGGACAACATCTCTGGCAGCATTTTAAATGCAAATACAGACGTCAAAGTCCTTTCATCTGTATGTACAGTGTGTGTATATCTACACATGAGATATTCTTCACTTTTCAGGAAAAGTAGCTCCACAAAATATGACAATATGCCATACTTAATGAAGTAAGTCACAGACTTATTTTAGAACGGATCACTTCCACGTCCATCTGAGGGGAGAGAGAGAGAGAGAGAGCGAGAGAGAGAGAGGAAGCAGGAGGTTAGTACGGCTGTGTCAGTAGGGCTTGTTGGTGATGTTCACGTGTAACATCAAATGTGTTAATGTGTGTTACTGATGGAGTGGGAAGGGC
Source organism: Arapaima gigas (assembly GCA_900497675.1). Classification (NCBI taxonomy): domain Eukaryota; kingdom Metazoa; phylum Chordata; class Actinopteri; order Osteoglossiformes; family Osteoglossidae; genus Arapaima; species Arapaima gigas. Next base: position 929,489 of record UFQX01000098.1, read on the forward strand.
CATCACTGCATGCAGATACACAATCCAGATTGAATGTAGGAGGGATGAAGAAAAGACATGGGCCAAAATGGTATGAACAGTGACAGGGGAACAGTCTAGGTGCTCTCTCTCACCTGGCTGAAAGTCCCGTGGTGAAGAGCAATGGTGGAGTTGATACAACTCAAGTTGTTGCCCCATGGCAGGGGCGCTTGAGGCTTCTGCCCCAAACACAGGTTCCGAGGCGACCAGTTCCTCCAAGAGGGGCTGGGCACAACGCAGGCCGGGGGTGGCAGCGGGAGTGGCAGGGGCAAGCACCGGAGGGGCAGCAGGCAGCAAGCTTATAGGAGGCAAGGCAGAGGTGGCAGAGGGGCACTGTGATGGGGATTCCCCTTCCTCCAACTCCATTCTGTCTCCCAGCATTGCTACCTCCTCTCGGGCTGCCCCTGCTTCTGCAGCCGTCAGTACCTCACCCCCGGCCATGGAGTTACACTGCGCCGATTGGACGCTACAGAAATGGCCGAGGCCGACTACAGACGCCCCCTCGAAGTGAGGAGGTTGACACCAGCACTGGGGAGCTGCTGGTGAGGGAGGAGGTGAAGAGGGACAGGGGGAAGGGGGTGAGGAGGAGAGGTCCTCAAGGAGGGCCTCCAAGATACACTCCTCAATGAGTGCTATGTCATCCAGACTGAGAGAAAGATCCCGACTCTTCCATGAATTTAAAGGGTAGAGTTCACCAGATGTGGGGGCCAGTTCCTGGGGCAAGGGGGAGAGCACAGGGGAAGTGGGGGAGGGTGGCAGGATCTTGTGGAAGAGGCTGTCGGGGTAGAATTGCTCGGCCAGAGAACTGATATGCTGTGCTAAGAGGGATATCTCTGTTCTCTCTTTGTCCTGCTCCTGCTCAGGTGCAAAGGCAGACAGGTAGGGGTGCTTTCCTGGAGATGCCTCTGGGGTGAGGAGGCCCTCAGGGGGATAGGGGAAGGGCTGCGCCAGGACATCCACAAACAAGGGGCCTCGGACTTCAGGTATGGTCATGACAGAACAGTCACTATCCCTTGGGGTGTCTGGAGTGGGGGGCAGCTTTTCATAAAAGGCCCCACTGTAGTGTTCCATTGGCAGGAGGAGCTCACCAGCAGGGGTTGCCAACAGGGAGAGCGAGCGAAGGGTGGGGTGGGCTGTAGGTGTGGGCAGAGGGGTCACGAGGCCAACAGGGGCAGGTGCTGTGGCAGTATTGCCAACTGTAGTGTCTAATGAGGGAAACTGCTCTCCAAACACAAAGCTGCACACCCCTAGGTGGGGAGTATAAGGGGGCGTGCACAAGGATTCCTTGCCTTGATAGGAACTGGGCATGGTAAGAGGAGGCAGGACCAGAGGAATAGCAGGCAGACAGGTGCCTGCACGCAATGGTGGGGATAGAAAGAGGCTCTGGGTAAGGAAGTCCAGGTTGGAGGACTCAGGGGAGGAAGTGGAGGTGGGCGGCGAGGTGGCATCGCCAGGCTGTGGTGGTTGCTGCTGCTGTTGACGTGGCGGTGGCTGACTTTGCTGGCTGGAGCTCTCCTCCTCCAGAGAGGACAGGCTGGAACGTGGGTGGCCACCCTCTGGGTGGGCTGGCTCCGTGGCCGTGCCACTCCCTCCCTGTTCTGCACCAGAGCTGAAGTCGAAGGACTGCCCTGACAGGCCACTGCTGCTTGGCGTGAACACTTGGTCTGGGCTGGACAGTGTTTCAGGGGACTGTAGTCCCAGACTATGTTGATAGGAAGCACTGGCGCTCAGCACCAAGGCTAGTTGGTTCTGCTCAGTGCACAGCTGCTGGCGAATTGACCATGCCTCTGATTCACTGTGGGATGGACGGAAACAGAGGGAGAGAGGGGGCATTAACAGCAGGTTCACACACATCTGAAGCACCACACACAGCTGGTGTGATACACACCAAAGGGATGTGCTCATGAAGAAAGAAATGTGGTACCTGATGACGTAGTTGTGGCAGCTGATTGGATTTTCTCCAGCTTCCAGATGAAGGACCATGTACAGCCACACCCATGTATGGTCTGCGGCCTCCACCCGAACCACCATCTCCACACGACCGTCCCCTCCCTCACTCACTGCAGGGACAGAGCAAACAAGTGAGTGTGTTATGGAGGCTGAAGAGATTGTGCATGAAAAGGAGTGTGGTGTGGCATGGCATTACAGTTGCACACAGCTGAACATTTGAGCACAGACTCCATTCATTTATTTATATTTGAAGGGGAGAACTGTCAATGCTGTGTGGGTGGATGTGTGCAAGAGACACCTACAGACACACGCCATGGTGCTCTGGGGGTGAGCGGGAGGTGCAAGAGCTGGGTGCCGCCACACAGCTGGGGTACTTACGGAGGCGGCAGTGCTGCGCAGAGGCGTGTGACAGGTCCTCTGGGTGCAGGAGACTGTACCAGGAGCGTATGCGCAGAGCTTCAACATTGTAACCCAGGTAGATGTTCACACTGCACACACAAACACAGTACGGCGCAGTTTAATGGAGAACATAACAGTAAAGAAATAAAAAAGGTTTTCTTCTGGAAGCTCCCCAAGGTACCTCACCTGTCCTGGGCATCTTGTAACCTCATGTCCCGGCTGTGCTGAGAGTGAAAGCAGGCCAGGAAGAAGGCATGGTCAGCCGGGGGAGTCAGGGTGGGGCTCCTCGCGGGTGATGGCTGTGGCTGCTGGGCTTCCAGAGGGGAGCAGAAGCACACCCACACGGGATTGGAGGTCCAATAGGAGGAACCTGGGCCCGGGGGAGACAGGCAGCGTGCCCGGATCAAGGCCGGCTTTGTTCCAGCACTCTGCCGGCGGACAGACTTTGATGTGTTGAAACGGCAGCGAAACAGACGGTCTGCAAGATAGAGGGATATCAGATGAATTCCTCTTCAATCTGAAACTTCAACTGCATGCAAATAAAACACCCTCTCGCAATGATGCTGTTGTGTTTTGTCATTTTGCCTGTTTATTTACTCACCAGTGTCCGGTGCAGTTGTGGGTACCAGATTGCTCCTCATCACAAAGTGGTCACTGGGGTCAATGATGTCATAGACACTGTCACCTTGTGCAACCAGATCCACCTGAACCAGGGAAAATTATATAATAAGTTAACAGTTCTACTGGACATGGAAATATGGTCTCCTCCTTGGCAAGTCCATGTTATTACTCTGAAGGGCTCTGCCTCTGACTCCCTGGTGACTATTCCCATGAGTAAATTATAATATATGAGAAATTCCTAACTAGGAGGAGTAGCTTTAATTCATTCATTCATTCGTTCATTCATTCATTTATCTTAATTGCATATTACTGCTGCCGTTTTCACGTATTGTTGTACAGTACGGGTCACTTAAGTGGCATCTGTGGATACACATGTTTGAAAACGGACACATGTAAGTAAAGAACACACGTGTCCATCTCCCACTATCGTTATTGATTTTATTAGGAGGACTCACCATTGAGTGTCCTAGGTGCTCCGAGACGCTGTCAGACAGGTAGAGCAGCTTCCCCTCGCTGGTCAGCAGCATAAGGAAGCCCGGCAGCCCGTGCACCAGTTCCGACAGCTCGTGGAAGGAGAGGAAACTCGAAGACTCACCGAACCCTCTGGCCGCGGCCGCTTCTGAGGACAGAGAGAAACGGGTCTCCAGAGCTGCACAAAGCGGCGATTCCCAGCCAGTTCACGAGCGGATTGTTTTGGATTCAGTGGCAGCGTCGTCCGGAACCGCGCTGCTCATAGATCTTCTGCTCTCCCGGTATTTCAGGACATCAGACAGCGACACCAGGCTGTCAGCACCGCGGACAGCGCCATCAGAAAGCGAACGGTTCCACTAAACTGACGGAGATCAATACGCCAAAAAAGTCTGCGAGCGCTGGAATGTACAGACTGACAGCTTTAAACCAAAAACTATATAAAATTCAATAATGCTCTCGAGACGGCGCTTATCTAAAGGTTATCTGGACGGACCTGTTGATTCGCAGGAAACCACACTATGCATCCTGTTACCATGATTCACATAGTGCAGTAATTCCTCAAAGCGTCTCAGAGAATTTCGTACAGTGATCTATTCGTCTCGATTATCAAATATGTTTATAGAGACGCTTAAGAGGGGAAAGACGTTTCCACAGAGTACATGGGTTTGAAACATAACTTGGTCTCAAGTGTGTACATTATAATCGTATCACTTTCTCACATTCAGCCCATCCCCACTAATCCCACCAGTTCCCAGATAATTCCACTAGTTCCCTCTGATCCCACCAGTTTCCATGAATGCTCCGATATGCACGTGGCTCCTACCTTGGGAGAAGAAGACCGACTTCCTGGTGTACATGCAGGCCAGTGACATGATGTGCAGGTAGGAGAGCCGCGCTTTGTCCGCCTCCGAAATCGGTAGCAGCTCCTTCAGGTTGCGGATCTCCGCGTTGATCTGATCCCTGCGGGCTTTGGAAGCTCCTTTCGTGGACCGGTACATGTCAGCGTGCACGGGCGCTCAGACCCGGAGCCAAACTGCACGAGACGCTGCTGTATGATGGGCAACCGCGCAATTGTCCCTCTTCCTTCTCCTCCTCACTGAAAGTGTCTTCAGACTAAAACCAGTTTGTGGAATAAATTTATTTCCTTAACATTCCTGGACAGGTGCGGTGCGATCCAGTTTCAAGGGTCTGTTTCGCCGCTGAGAGACACAGCCAGGCGGCCTCAGCAGCTCTTCTACGCTGGGCGGACTGAATGCTCGTGTTTCTGCTGGAGGGACTCAGCGCGCCCGGTTCTTATATAGGCTGTGGCTACGCTTGCACTGGGGGCCCCCCGGTGAGCTCGCATCGACGTAGGCATGGGGGGGGGTGAGAGAGGCAGAGTGGGGAAGACAGCTCTCATCAACACCAGCAACGCGCGCGCACCACCCCCCACCCATTCGACGTCAGCCTTCCTTGCTCCTCCACCGTGACGTCGGGGGGCTCCGTCGACGCAGAAATCCCAATTTGGACAAAACCGAGAGGGGGGCGGAGCCAGTGGATGGATTCACCAAACCCCACTGCCGGTAAGGCAGACGAGGGAGGGTGGAAGGGGGGTTATTATCACTGAAGTGAGGCGGCGCAGCATACAAACCAGACACCCACCTCCCTCCGCGTCTTTACCCCGGTCTGCGGCTCCAGTTTTAGCAATATGTCAGATTTTTGTATAAACATTTCCGACATTATCCGTATATAAATCTGTACACTATTAATGAAAAATACGCTTTGCGATGTATCCCCATCTATGAGAGGCATTTACTGGAAGAGAAATATTTAAGGTGAGCAATCGAATTCGATGCTGACCATCAATTAATCCGAGTATATGGACCAAAATCAATTATTATTGGTAGTCAATAACTGAAGGTGCTCATAATTGAGCTCCAAGGGTTCCTAATAAAAGCGACCACAGATCCATCCCAATCACCTTCTCTTTGGAACTGGCGGTCAAGTATCGAGATAGGTTTAAGCTTCACAGCGCAGATTTCTGTGAATGAAAGAACTCCCTGCACGGCCATTGAAACCAAGGCAGTAGGGAATAAAAATACAACCACCACTCGCCAGTATGACTCTTTTTCGACATACTGTGGTGTACAGTGCCACTAACGTCGGTATTGTGCCGGTATTGTGGTTCTCTTGCTTGCAGAATTGTGAATAAATAATTTCTTTATGTTTAAATATGTCCTATAAATGATTTATATTAAAATGGCCTCATGTTCCTGATTTTTTACTAATGTATTCATTGTGAAAAGTATTTGTGGCCACGTTAGGAGTGACAGTGCTGTAAAAGTCACACTGTGAGGTAGAAATTAATTTGCGATGACTAATACCATTTTTAGAAAAGTAACGGGTCTTAGTTGTGCTGTGACAGGTGATTAATGTTGGGATCCCAGTGATTCCAGACAATGTTCATAATGAATAAATATGAGAGAAGGCGATTTACAGAGGCGCAGGTAACAGTTTCCCCACAAACTATTATTAAAATAGCCAAACAGGTGAGGCTTTTAATGATTCTAATTTTATAATGCAGTCGTTTGGCTTTTGTTCTTACTTTAAACATTCAGCTCTGTGAATTCGGGTAATCTCTGATAAATATAGTTCCTACATTAAGTAAACTTTAATTGTCCATTAACTAAACCGAAGCGCGAGGCACCTGGTGGTCGGAAGAACAGGCGCAGCAACACGTAGCCAAATTTCCTATTTGATACCTAACTGATAAAACTGTAACAGTCACTAAGTATTCCTACTGTACAAATTCTACAACCGAGACAAATAATCTTAGCGACAACCATGACACTGGTTTGACACGAGCTGAGTCCCAAATACAGTTACTGTCACCCACCGACTGTTACCACCTCGTACTGAGAGTCCCCCACTGACTGTCACCCCAGTACTAAGTGTCACCCAGTGCATTGTGTCACCCATTGTACTGAGTGTCACCCACCGACTGTCATCTCCAATACTGAGTGTCACCCGCTGTGGATGGGAGAGAAACACGTACAGAAAGAAGTCCTCAGCAGTTATGGGGTGCGACAGCAGATTATGTTTGTTTGAACTTCATCGGCCACCCCGCCCCCATGTCCAGCATTCCTCATTATGTCTGTGACCCTCGTAGTGTCATCCCCCACCCGCGCCCGCCCCCGCTGCTGAGGGGACAGGGCTGAGTGTCTGTTTACCTGGGCTTAAACATGCACGCGCCAAACACTCTCAGTCACTTCTCAGTCTCCGGGGTATTTTAGGAAGGCCTTTGTGTTTGTGTTTAAAATAGAATTACACCCCACTGCTCTCGTATATTTGCGGACTTCACAGTTTTTTGTCACACGGCCGGGTTGCATAAATTCAAAATAGTCAATATTATTTTCTATTATGATCATTTCGGGGATGTATATGAGTGACAGCTGAACGACACTTTTGCTGATTATTATTCGCTGAGAAGTGGGAGTCATCGCGAGGTCCAGTAAAGCAAGACATTGTTCAGCCGTCGCGTCACTTTGTGGTCATAACTGTGGTTAGTTAAAATGTGCAAAATCCGCCTTTGGTGCCTCTTTATAACCCAAATTGGCGTGCTCCTGATCTCGGGGGCTGTGTTTTTAGACATACAACAGGGCACCGTATCTGAAATTCCCAGTGTTCCCAGTGTTCTCTGACTGTGTTCTGTAACAATAATAGGAAGAGATGAAAACGCGCCAGTCGCACTGCTCTGTGTCGTGCGCGCGACGGCGCGGGGCTCAGCGGCGGGACAATCGACGCGTGGCGGTGGGTGTATAAAAATCATGTTCGGTTTCAGGTGGGTGCAAAACACCTCACGATGCTGACTGTCCACCGTGTTTACACTGACATGGGAAAGAAGGACAAACTTAGGGACACTTACACTAAAAAAAACAGAAAACACGGGTGCGAGTGACGGCGTGGAGTCGTGGCGGAGGGAGGCATATTTTTAGCGGGATTTGTGCAATTAATAACCACTCCCATATTTATACTATGACTCAGTGACACAAATAAACAAAGGATGCATTGTTAAAAATCAGTATAATCCGCAATGCCTGAAACTCAATTAACGTTATTTTCATGAGCTCACAGATATGTTCACGCCTTTGTCAGCTGCAGAAATAATGGCTGAACATAATGTGATTTAATATTGCATTAAGTGTAGTCTAAGGTAGTCTAAGGTACTTTTTTAAAACAAGACCCAACTGACCTTTTCTACATCATGCTGTTTATTTAGTTATTTATTCATTTGGCGGCAACTTCTCTCCAAAGCGACTTTGTGTCAATATTCTGGATAAACTGGAACACTAAGCACTGAGGGGATGTTTCAGTTTTATGATATGGGCGTATTTATACACGAGTCAAAGTCTGCTTTCCACGTACAGCTGTGGCCCCCGGACTCTGGGTTCCGGTGTGTGTCTGTTTAGTTTAGTGTATGTAACATTTTAAGTCACCTTGGACAAATGGTCTCTTATAATACTACCTAACTACACTACACTATTTTGGAGGAAATTGCTAAATGTATAAATATTAAAAAAGTTATCTGGAGTTGCCATAACGATTCAAACTCTTTTTTATTACATGTTAAGAGGGGTACATCACTCAGCTTTGCTATTGAGAGTAACATTTTATTTGACTTGTGTACATACAAATTTAGATTGCGGGAGTGTATTGCCCAAAAATATAATATCTGCATGGTGTCTGGATATGAGTTTAACAGGTAGGTGACTGAGAAGATGGATATGTGGAGTCCTTGAAAACCAAATGAACACATTCTGCTTAGAACATCATGTTCTGTGGCAGTTTTTTTCTGTTTCAATAGAAGTGGCCTTGGCCATTATTTCTCTTACTGCAAAAATATTCAAAGTATTTAGTTAAGTTAATCTGTATCTTCATATGTAAAATATGTATTGCTGCAGGTGATCTCATGTGCACAGAGTGTTTGTCGAAGTATCTGTTCTTTTTCTCAGTCACCCTTTCTTCTTACAAACTTTGTTTAAAAAAAGATGTTGCAGATGCAGAATTGGAGCAGCAGATGGCACTGTGCTTAACAGTCTGGTTTTGAGGTCAGAAAGAAGGCCCTTGAGGCCAGACACCTAAATTAAGGAAGTGTGTCCTGCTCTTCAAGTAGGTAAGGTGTTAAACTGAATGCTGTCAAAGATCATGTATGCTGATGTGTCTTCTTGGTTTGTGTGTCTGTGTGTTTATTACATGTGTGAAAAGTTACAGCTGCATTATGTTGCTGTTTCCATGTTGGTTCCTGTGTCTCGGAAGAGAGAGAGAACTAGACAGGACATAGTGTAATCCAGACCTGCAGAAATGTTCTTTCTTCACCTGGTGGAAGATGCTTGTACCCTTTTTCTTTTCTCTTGACATGCTTTTATTTCAGCTCAAAATCACAAGTCAAATCTGCAGTTGGATTCTTGAAAGAATATGCTAGATCTGTTGCCTAGCAACTTAGCCCACTCCAGCAGTGGAACAGGAGGGAGAACCAAAGATGTGGAGAGATGGAGAGCAGAGGACTGCAATGAGAGTGGATGGATGCAGCAAAGGGAGAGGGGAGAGATGCAGAGAGAGGGGAGAGGCTTAGAGAATCTGGGAGGGAAGTTCATGTGCAAAAGCAAGGCTGGGACAAGCTGAAAGGTACAGAAAGTAGTTGAGAAAGAGAGAGAGAGTGAATTTGTGTGTGTGCTAGATGCTTGTGTTAGTGTTGTCATTAGCACTGTTTCATCTATAACCAGCATCCTTCCTGACAACAACTGATGAGGACGTGCTCAGCATCAGCGCATCTCCTTGCACCATGATGCGCTGCACATAATGGCAGCCAGGTGACAACAGTATCCATGCCTGGCTCTGCGGGGTATGGTCTGTGATTCCCCATATACGGTGCTGTGCAGCTGCACTTGTTTGGAGTCACCTGGCTGGTGTTCAGGTGAATGATACAGACACCCACACACACCCGCATGCTGATTCATTCTGGGCTTGAAACCTTGCACACCTTTTATTTTTTCTGTCTTTCCTTTCAGATTTAAGGCTATTTTTAGAAGCAGGAGCAGAAGACAGATGGAACAGCTGGAGCATCGCAGTTCCCCTATGTCCTGCTCGTCAGAATACACAGCCAGCCAGACCTCACTGTGTGTGTGCATGCGTGCTAGCACGTGCGTGTGTATGTGTGAGTGTGTGTGTGTGTGTGTGTGTGTGATAAAAGTATACAGCTGGGAATTTGGAGTGCAGGAAATGTACCAACGGAGGGGTTTGGCTGAATGGGGGGAGGAGGAGGCAGCAAGCCCTGCCTAGGGGTCAAACCTCCAACCACAACCCCCGGCATGTTTAGTTTCCTGACATTGCACATTATTGCATTTCCTAACTGACGAATGGATATTATCACTTACATAAATGAACATTTGATATTAAGGAAGTTTATGTGTACTGTCAGGGAGTGTAATGATAAAAACAGCAGATTCACAACGAGTTTCTCAGTTGTGTGTGTGTGTGTGTGTGTGTGTGTGTGTGTGTGTGTGTGTGTATGCTCTTGTGGTCACGCGCTGATCTTTAAAGTGAATTCATCATAAGCATTAATTTGTTTTACCACTTTGATGTTCCTCATTTAAAACAAAATTCAGAACCAAGTCCTCTGCCACCACATACTGCATTCCAATCCCCTCTCTTGTGAAGCAAGCCGATGCAGTGTTGCTATGACGACGTGACGCCACAGAGTTTTGTGACGTCACAAAAGCCTCAGCAAACCGTTGTTTGAACATTTCCCTGTGCAGCAAAGCCTCAGTCTCCAGCTCTAATTTTAAACATAGTTCATGGACAAGAGACATCCCATCACCCCGCACTTGATCTCAGAGGTGTAATGGCATAGCTATAACAAAATGACTTTTTCAAGGCTAAGGAGCTATTTTACTCCAGTTCCTGATTTATATTAGAGGTCTGCTTCACTCTGAAGATTGAAAATTGTGTGTGGATGGCCAATCTGCGTGTTCTGTTAGGGAAGGAGAGTTATAAAATCAGTTGAGCCAAACTTTCCAGGTTCATAGTTGGACATTTCTGACATATAACACAGAAGTTTTTTCTACTAGGTCTTGGAAAGTCTTGCATCTTAAATTTATACTTTAAAATCCTTTCACAAAGGAAGTCAGAATTAGACAAGTAAGCAATCAATAGAACAAGCTGTTACTATCCTGAAATATATAGAAAGTGAAATGGTGAGCTGCAGTGTTAATATGTACTTGTTGTGTATATGACTGTTTTCACAGTTTTTACAGTTGACCACATCTTCCACCTGCAGCTGACAAGTTTCCTCATGTTATGTAACTTCTCACCATTGTGTGTATCTGTGTGTAAGTGCACCGTTCTTCCTGAACACTGAATGTGTGGCTTTCTGGGCTGCACTGAATTCTTAGGTGGAAAACTAATGTACAAAGTGACCATTATTCGCAGTGGAAATCAGCTCTACACACACTGCCAGATAACAGAAGAATGATGGCTAGAGGGTTATGTGACAGCAAGAAGGATGTAGAAAGTGAGTGGGAGGAGAAGGATGGAGCACCCTTAATCAGTAGCTCTGTGGCCTTTCGTCTGTTACTCTGCCCGTTCCTGTACCTGCCTCCTTCCATCTAATACACTGCCTTCTATTGACTTGCCCAGTGTGCTGATTCCACTCCAGGTCAGTCATTGTGTGCCCCACCCTTGTGACTGAAGATTTTATTGTAATGACAGAGTCAGGAAGCCACTAATAACAGTAATAATGTCACAGGATGGCTTCAGCGTCAGCAGTGATGACAAACAGGAAGTGTGAGTCAACTTTGGTCTAAATCAAGATGGAGGGATAGATAGAAGAAGGTCAGAAAAGATGAGGATCAGAAGGTTTGCAAGAGTTCAGGGTCCCCTTTCACACAGCCATTTCCCCCTCATTAATGACAGCCCAGTGACAGGTTCATAGCGATACACTGTAGTAACTGTAACCAACCAAACAATGACATACTTCCCTTGTAGTAATGTGTCATAACTGGCTTGGTGCAGGATTCTGCTCCTGCTTATCACTGTGACTCCATCTTAATGGATTGTGCTTAATTGGCTTTCCAGGTGCTGTATTACACACAATACCTGCAATACAGTTTCCCATAGAGAAAAAGATCATCCATACTAGAACTAGAGATTGCTGATACCCATACTTGCCTGGATACTGGACCTCTAGCTTTTATGACAGACCATATGTACTTCTTTTAACCTCTGGAGAGGACTTATCTTCTCACATGGCTTCTGAGACATGTTGATATTGTTTTTTTTTTTTTGGGAAAGGATGAAAGAACAGTGTTTGTGTCAACAAGCATACAGCTTAAAGTTTGAGAGGAAACTCTTAAAACAAGTATGTATAATGGTTATTAATAAGTAATAATTCTCAAAAGGTGCTAGTCAGAAGTATAAATGCATGTACAAACAAAATATGAACACATACACTTATTCGACATCTGCACCCCATTTACTGCTAATATAATTCTCATGGAGTGTTGCAACATCATAATGCAGCAACAGTCTTTGAAATTTACTTTCTACCAAAATCAGATCCTGTCACTATTTCCGAGACAATGGACAGCTGAGTAGCTTGTAGTGTACAGTATAGGTTGCTATGACAACTCAAAATTATCCAGGAATTTTGAATTGCTGATTTTATTTGGACATTCTCTCCATTTGTCATTGGAAGTCCAGCTGGGATAGTGTACAGTATATAGGGGATTGTGTTACAGACAAGTACAGGTAAAAGAGGGATAAAGCAACCCTGGCCTGGTTCATCAGAACTTTCAGGATAAAGTGAACCTCCTGTCCAGACTGTGGAGGCCTGGCAGTGTGTGTTTGTTCTGTGGGAGGTGTGATCATCAGTGGAAGCAAGGGTTGGTCTTGGAGATGGACTGGGGAGCCAGTGGAACCTACACCACTCTGTTGGACTTTGGTTTTGTAACTTTTAGCCACCACTACGTGACCCCCCCCCCCCCCCCCCCCCCCCCCCCGACCTCCTTTCGGGGACCACTCCGGCCAACCTGGGCACCTNCCCCCCCCCCCCCCCCCCCATTGTATGACCTCTGTTCTGTTATTACTAATATAGTTACTGCTCTGCTCAGGGAGATAATTCCAAATGTGGAAGAAGCAGATGTTGATGCTGCAGAAGGTAGCATAGCAGTTAAAGTCATTTACTTACAACTCCATTCTTTGCTCTAGTACTCTTGAGTACAGTACCCTGAAGTGATGCAGTAAAAATTATCCAGTTGTTTCAAGTTAGGGATAAAAAATTACAAGTAACTTTGTATTAAAAATGCCAAATAAATGAGCAGATGTAAATCATGGTGGATAGCAATTACAAAATCCTGTTTTTTGTTCACAGGGCTCCTCTTGTTTCGTGGTGTCTATGACGCTTCCGTTCCGCATGTCAATCAGCTACATGTCTATTAAGCAGTTATGAATTTATGTGCATAGAATCTGTGAAAGATCTTTTCAGTTATGCTTTGGACAGTGTGGTGAGAGCAACTGGTGCTTCATTTTCTTACCAGACCATAATTTCCTCTTCATAAAGCAGATGAAGAGAGAGCTAGAGAACATGGATTTGTCTGGTAAAACTTTACTTTTCTCTGAATCTTCTTTCCCATCCACAGCTGTAAGCCTCTATTCTTACAATACCATCCATTATGAAATTTTCCTTCTTTCATTTTTTCCCTTTTTGCTGAGGTTTTTTGGGGGGGTGTTGCATTCTTTTGGCTCAAGCTCTTTGCGTTGGTCTGCCCACGAGTCCATGGCAACATTGCCACGGTAGCTTAGTAACCACATTTACGTACCAAGAGAGGCGGGGAGGGGAAGTAGTTCTGAGAGACACAAGAACAAAATGGAGGTCAGGAATATTAGTGGCATTTATTCATGTTAACAGAGGGAGGCAGGAGCAGAAAGCAGATAAATTCAGGCATCAGATCTTTTCATTTTGTCAAAGAGGACAGGAGGGAGATGGAATGGGAGAATGACAGAAAGATGCATGAAAAGAATTCCATCTTTATCTTTGATGGAGTTTGAATGAGATCTCTTTTAGAGTTCTAATACATCTATGTTTGTGTAACCTCAGTACTCAGTTTATGTAACCACACATTATATCACAGGCTCAGATTATTCTACATGAAAAATGAACCTTCGCTTGCAGATATGAAAACAAATGGACAGGAAATGGCATTAGACAAAAACAGAATAAGCAAAGTGGGGTAAAGAATAACACTGACTTTGGGAAATGACTTTAAAATTGGCAATGATTTTGAATACTGAAATATGCATCCATCCTTTGCTAATAATAAGTTGTTTAGTGTAGGGTAATGGTGGTCCAGAGTATATTCCAGAAACATAAGTTATGTGGCAGGAGACACCCTGGATGAGGCACCAGTCAATCGTACCACAATGACATAGGCTGACATGTATACATTATGGCAAACTGAGTCAACAGTTAACCTGAAATACATGTCTTTGGACTGTGAAAGGAGACTAGGGCCCCAAAGAAAATCTATACAAATTGAACTAAACATCTAAACCCACAGCTGGGGGAGCTGAGACGCTAGTGCTCGCCGCTATGATACCAAGTTGCTCCTGTATTGAATGTAATAATAGTAAACTAGTAAACTGCAGCACAAAGTAACAGGACACTGCCGTCAACAGAATAGAAGAGAAATGACAGCCCAACCACTAAGGTCAAAGTTCATACAAATCTGCACAGAACTATATCAGATCATCAGATCATCACAAGCATTAAGACAAGTAGTTGTATGTGGAAACTAATGGAAGGAGGGAGTTCATGCAGGCAGACTTGGAAGCTGAAGGTGAATGCCACCACAACTCACAGTCATCAGGCCAGGGGAACCACTTGGCTCCAAACAGCCATAGCAACCAGTGGACATCAGTAAGGCCTCTGACAAAACAGTGAGAAGGGTTCCAATCACAAACACTAAAGAACAAGTTGCATTACAACACATGATCAGGGGCTATAGAACTCAGTCTCCACACAGCTCTATAGACTGTTGAGTCCCTTAGGAGACCTTGTACAAGAGCATCACTTCTTTCCTTCTCACTGAATTTCTCCTGCTTTAGCTTTAGGTAGTGAGCAACTTGTTCAGCAGCTCTCTAGAAAGTCCCAGAAATGCTGGGGAATGGGAATTCAGTGACCCCATGAAGGTTGGGACTAGGGGCTCTTCAGAGGATCCAGCATCAGCATTACTGTTATTGCGTGTGTGTTTCAAGTCTGCTATTTGAAAAATCTAATCATCAGTACTGTAGCTCATTGTTTAGTTGCATGAATTAGACATATTACCTAGAGTGAGCTGTTGCTGAGTCATTTCTTCCACTTGAGTAAATAAAGTTCAGACTTATCACTGTGAATGAATTTGCTTCTCATTACATCGATTTGTGAAATTTATGAATTAAACTTAAAGTTCCTGCAGACATTTCACTAATTTACAAAAGCAGTCAAAATGTTAAGATATAACTATAAATAGAAGAAAAACATCCATCTTTGTCATTAGACTTATTTATTTGTTTATTTGTTATTAGAATTCGCAGATTTAGTTTCATTTTACAATTTCATACAACATTTTCCATTTGACTTATCCTAGATCCACTTGGCTAACTGATTCCACAGTTTTTTAAATATTTATGCAGGTCCGTGTGGTGAGGTTTTTGTGTTTAGGAAATCATTGATCATGTTTCTCTTTCTGTTTGTGCATGAATATATATCAGAGTTAAATAAAAAAACTATTAATTTCCCTATACTTCACCCACCCTTTCCCACACTGCACTGCAATGCAAATGATGTCACTCACTCCCTCATACCAATCCACCCTTTCTATTGTGCCTTTGGAGCAGATATAGGCTGCTATTTGCTGAGTGGTGAGTGTTGTTGATTATTGAGTGTTGGGTGTTGAGCTGAGCACTTCATCTGGCTCAGCACAGTACTTGTTTCTGTGGCATAAAAATATTCAGGCCTGCAGAAATAAACATGAGTGGTAGATGTAGAGCTGAGGAGGTGAAACAGTTCAGCTGTGCCATGTAACTGGCCTTGGGGAGGGTGGTCCACATTGGGACAAACAGGTGTCCTATGGTCATCATTGCTGATCCATGTACAAGTGTGAACTCCTGCATCACTGAGTGGTATAAAAACGTCCCTGTGGAGCAGCAAAAGCTGCTGTGGAACATAGCTGACTGTTGTAATAACTGCCTCTCACCTGGGTCTGATGCATTAAGGTCCCCACTGGTTGGTGGTCCACTGTGGAATAGAAACTTCCCGGGTAAAAACTTTAAAATAAATTTTCTACTAAAAATTTAAATGGTTTTTAAAATCCACTTGATTCATTTTAAAATGCAGTTGGCTATTATCCCTCAGGTTAACAAATTTTCTCCTCTAAAAAAACCCCTGTGTCCCTAAGTCCCTAACCACTCTGATCTGCAGTTCCATAACCCCTTGGACAGATCATTCTATCAGAGTATAAGAACAACAGATAAAAGCCACCAACTCCAATGTGACTGCGCCCACTATGCAGTTACACTGAGGTCATTCCTGGACCAGGTGCTCAGTTTCTGAAAGCACCTGGAACTCTTCCCATATGGATCACAAATTTATTCCAATATGTTTTGAACATATTTTAGAATATTTATGTAATTTATGCTGTCTCTCACATATCTAAAACCATATGGTGCTTTTCTAACACTATATTTAATTAGTCACTGAAATACTGCATATAAAGCAATTGTCACGCCCCCGGCTCCGGACTCCGCCCCTCCTGATTCCTGATCACCTGCACCTGCTTCCTCTTAGGTGGTGCCTATTTAGATCGGCGATTGCCAACAGCCCAATGTGAAGTATTGCCCCATGGTTCATGTGTGCATACCGAGCAGTTCTCTTCCAGTCTTGTTTTGTTACCGACCTGTACCTGACCACCGATTTAGTCTCACCCTTTGCTGTTTGTCTGCCTGCACTGAGTTGCTTACTGGACCCGAATCTCGCCTGCCTTGTGACCACGAATTCGGAACGCCCCATTCAATAAACGGAGTTCATCGCATTTGTGCCTGCGCACGTCTGCTTATTCTCTTTCAACGTGACAGCAATATGTATATGTTTTAATTTATTCTGTTTTCAGATGAGTTTCTTTTGTACTTTAAAGAATATCTAGGGGCATGTTAAAGTACAAGTGAAATGGCCTAATAACTGAAGCCTCAAAAAATATTGAAGGTAACCTATAATGTCTAATATTATCTTTGTTACTGTCCAGATATTATCTTGGGTGTGTGTGTTTGTGTGTGTGACTCTGAGGGCTGACATTGAGAGGCCCATCCTCCTTCCTGCTGAGAAAGATGACCTGGTGAAGAGATCCAAAAAGTTCACTAGTTAATTGGGTTATAAAACCAGCAGCAGACTTCCCTGCTGAGCTATTCTTAACTTGGCATCTCTCTGGAGCTCAGTGAGGCTCTGCTCTCCTCTGGAAGTGCAACACTACTACAGCTACACTTATGTAAAACATCACAGTGAGTCATCGCGCACACACACATACACACACATTATAAAGAGTCACAAACTGCTGTGGGAAGGTACAGAGTGTCCCATTATTTAAGAGAGAGTGTGAGCCCAGGAGAACATGTATAAAAATGATTTTTTATATATAAAAAAGAAAAGGATGGATGTGATGATATAAAAATGAAAAATGTAGCTTAAAAACCTTGAATTTAATTTGATTGAATTTTCCTAGACAAAAGTACAACATTTTCAGAGATACATAAAAAAAAATACAGATACTGGTAAGAATTTGAACACTCACTGTTGTGGCTCCAGCAGGTATATTAGTGTATAAAACAGGGGCAGTCACTCATTTCACAGTGACAGTGAATATCTATGGCTAAATACGTAAGATGTCTGTAGACCGACTTTCTGTGATGCGATGCACTAGTTTCAGCCTTTTGCTTGTATATACAATAACATAAAGTATTTGTCTATTGTGTATTTTTATGTGTGGTCGGAGGTCCTTGCATCACATACAGACATTTTCACTTTGTGTACAAAGCATGAGGGTCATGATGTGCACCATCTCTCTGTCCCTACTGTCCCTGTGTATGTGTGTCTGCAAAGACACGGTCATGGAACTGTAATAGTGGAGGAACCCATAGTGTGTTGTATAAGGGACAAGGAATGGTCTCTATACCACTGAATTAACCTGTTAGCCGCTGGATTAGTGTGTCTGCTCATTCTAACAGTTCAGTACATGAGTTCCAGGTTTGTTCGCACTTGCTTATCTCTTTTCCAAAACAATTCTCTCCCTGTGTGCACAGTTCTCTATCAGACGCTGAAATTAGCCATCATTTGTTTGTAAATAAAACAGTCACACTCACAATAAACAAAGGTTCTCCTTGAATCCACCTGTAGTTCCATGCAACTGTCCTCCACTTTTTCTTTCTCTTTTTCTGCTCATCAGGATTTTTGTCACGTCCTTCATCCTGTCTCCATTTGGCTTTCACCTCAGAAGGCATACGGCCCCACGTTGACTGTTAGCCGAAGGACTGAGCTGGTCTGGTAGCTCATGAGGGGGTTAACAGACACCATCTCCAGGTCCAGGACGTACTCCTTGGGCCCCGAGACTGAACGGGCCAGAACCAACATGGCACTGATGTTGTTGATTTGCTGAGGTGAGACACAGGAGCCAATCGCAGGTGAGAAGGGAGTGATGGACAAGAAAGCAGAGCAGTTTCGTGTCATTGCTTTGCGGTGCTCACCACCAGGGGGCAGCCTTTGACTGGCTCACTCCTCCTGTGGGCGGCCTGTTAATCACTAAAGCTGGCGCTCGGGCAGCTGGTGTGTCATCAATACAGTCATCACTCTCCGACTTTCACTGACTTACACAGCAGATACATTTTAAGTACAATGACATAAACTCAAGCCTCAAATAGTTTGTCACCTTTGTATTAATGTGACACACAGCCATACAAATTGCACCTCACAATTTGTCATTAATTGGCCAACTTCCTAGAACTTTCTGTTATGTTCTATAATCTGTGGGGTCCATAAAGTGGAAATGTGCCGTCAAATATTGCCTGAAATTTGTCATTCAGGCACTTACTATAGCAAGAACGGAGGACAATGCATGTTCTGTAGCTGTCATTCTGAACACTTCTCACCATGGAAATATTTCCCATGGGTGCTTTACACTTTGTATCAATTTCCTGTTTAAAAGCATTCTGATGTACATTTCCTGTCCCCTGTCCATATCTTGCATTCCGTCACTGTGATTCTATACTTTCCCTATGTCGGTTCCACATGCCAAGTTCATTAAATCAGACATTCTAGGAATTTTGCCCCCATTGTGACATTATGGCTCCAGTGGATCACTCCTCTGGCCAGACCGACCAGGAGCCAGGCTGCAAACCAGAGCCTTCTATGGGTGTGTTTGTGACGCACTGCCACAGCTAACCTCAGGCCAGAGCGGTGTACCCCGCCTGCACATTCCCTGGACAAAGACCCCCACAATGAGAAAGTACATTCCTACATGATCAGGGAGGAATGGTAGGCGCACATCTGCTTGGCTTAGGCATTCAGGCTGAAATAATGAGTCGGCACATGGGGGCAGGGCAGCAGTGGGCCAGGAAGGCCAATGAGAAGGTCTGCTGTTGGACAAGGAGGTGAGCCCTGTTTTCTCAGCCTGCTAGACTACAGATAAATGGAGGACTCACCCGGATATAGAAGTCCCCGTTGTCGTCCCCAGAGCGGATGCGGAAGGTGTTGTAGGCCCCTGGATACACGCTGGTAGCCTGGATCTGGAAGATGTCTGAGGGGATGGAGCGCTCGGACACAACACTCATGTAACGGTGCACAATGGAGAAGGGCAGCTCACGGCAGCCAGGTTTTACAATGGGGCACACGCAGCGGCTGGCATGAGGGTGGGGTTTGGTTTGATGTTTGATGTGACAAATGGGGAAAAAAAATGGGAGGTTGAAATTACCAGGAGGGGAAAACAGATGACAAAGAATAGTGAGATGGAAGGTAGGGCACAGCGGGAAGACAGGCAACAATGGACAGAGCAAAAAAAAAGACCAAAAATAGTGAAAGTGACCTATGGTGCATTTAGTCATATTCCAGCCTGCTGCAACCTAAGCAACAAAACAGCTCGACTGAAACACAATCACTATAACTTGTACTATTATATATTGTACTATTACTACCACTGTTTCTACTACATGCCTACTGTGTGAACAGTATTTACTGTATTTTCTTTACTGTATTTAGTACATTGACTTCAAAGTTTGTCACATCAAACATAATCATAAGGTGAGGTGGATGGGGTGGGGGGGGGTCACAGAACAAGCATTAGGTACAGAGCTTGTCCATGTAGAGCTGTATGTGCAATGCTGGAGCACTACAGGTAATACAAGAGGAAATTTTGCCCAAAAGGAAAGATACTGTGAGACACCAGCACTACCCACAATGTAAAGGCAGCACAGTGGCACAGAGAATATTGAAGTGTAAAATCATTTTTTTAAATGTACTTGTTTCCTTGAGGTCAAAGCATCATACATTTCCTTCAAGTGAAATTTAAGATTAAACATAGTGTGTGTCTTGTTAAGCCACTCACTTGTCGGACACCTGCACATAGGGATCCTGGCAGCGGTTGGTTTCCACACACTGGTATCCCCCATGGATGTTCACGCAAGTCTGTCCATCCACACACTGGTGCACACCTGTCTCACACTCATTCACGTCTGGATAAAGCAAAGTGGCACACAGAAGTCACATAGAGATGGACAGTATTGTGCTTAAGATGTCAACAACAAGCATGATCATGATGTCTGCAGGGGGGATAGTAGTTAAAGTGCTGCAAACTTGGTTGATGAACTGAAAGGTTGTGAAGTCAAAAACCAAAACATTTCATATTAAAAATGTTCAGCCTGCTTTTGGATCATGGTAAGTGACTGACACAGTGCTGACAAACAAGAGAGATGGAGATGAAGATGGGGAGTGATGAAGGAGCAGGCCATCATTCTCAGTACCCTGGCAGAGGCGTGTCCCCAGCAGCTGGTAGCCATCAGGGCAGGCGCAGGAGAACCTTCCGGGCTCATTCACACACCGGTACTGACACAGATAACTGGAGTAGCTGCACTCATCCAGGTCTAAGGAGAGGGAAAGAGTGAGAGCAGGGTGTAAACATAGAAAATTGGAGTTGATAGAGAGAGAGAAAGGGAGGGAGACAATAGAAAGGAGAGGAAGGCCTACAGGCCTCTACACAATCTGACACAAACAAACAGATGGCCCAACATACAGATGTACAGACAGACAGAGGCAGATAAAGACAGACATTCAGACAGACACACCAGCCCCCACAGACCCACTTACCATTGCAGGAAGCTCCATCTGACCCAAGTTCATAGCCCTGATCACAACGGCAAATGAAGGAGCCGTATGTGTTGTAGCACCTCTGCTGGCATGGGGTGCCCATCTCACATTCATTTACATCTGGCAGAAGAAGGAAAGGTGGGTGGTTTGAAGGCTGATGGGTAGGTTTTTAATAGAGGTGGGTGTGGAATGAACCCTGCTACTGATCTGTTTTACAAAAGTAAATTCACACAAAAAATTAATGTTGGGAAAAACTGAAGGACTGAATATTGTGGGCAAACAAGTAAGGAGGCAGCAGCCATGGAGATATCTTAAGTTGAGCTTTGGTGCAAAGTGTTGGAAAAATGAATAAATGTGAATGTAAATGTAAATGTAATGTGAAGTTTTGGTGGAGGACCTGCAGTTCCACCCAGGACTGAATTGGAACAAAGAAAGGACTACATATAGGCAGCCTCACCCACGCAGGAGTGGTTGTTCTCGGCCACCTGGAACCCAGGCTCACACTTGCAGGAGAAGGAGCCGGGCACATTGACGCAGCGATGTTGGCAGTACCTGTACTGGCACTCATCAATGTCTGGGAGACCAGAGGAGAGAGGAGGGGCAGGATGGGTGGGGGAGGACAAGGGGGAAAAAATGGGAGGTTGAAATTACCAGGAGGGGAAAACAGATGACAAAGGGTAGTGAGATGGAAGGTAGGACACAGCGGGAAGACAGGCAACAATGGACAGAGCAAAAAAATGACCAAAAATAGTGAAAGTGACCTATGGTGCATTTAGTCATATTCCAGCCTGCTGCAACCTAAGCAACAAAACAACTCGACTGAAACACAATCACTATAACTTGTACTATTATATATTGTACTATTACTACCACTATTTCTACTACATGCCTACTGTGTGAGCAGTATTTATTGTATTTTCTTTACTGTATTTAGTACATTGACGTCAAAGTTTGTCACATCAAACATAATGTTTAATGTGTAGTTTCCATAATGTTTATTATTCTGATTTTTTAAAATGTCAATGGTTAACCAACGTCAGATTCCTTGTACATATGAAAACACTTGGGCAGTTATGTTTTTTCTTATCTTTTTTTGATTTGTCTTATCTAAAAACATGCTGTAAAGCTCTAACAGGATCTCATGCTGGCTCACCAACGCACTCAAGGCCAATCTTGCTGTAGCCATCAGGACACTGACAGCTAAAGGAACCCACTGTGTTGATACACTCCTGGCTAGGGAGGCAGCTGTGCACACCCATCTCACACTCGTCCATGTCTGCGGAAATGATGCAACAGTGTGTGGAGACAAAGAAACTGCAATGACTACCACCTTCCACAGTTCATAAAAAGTACAGTTTCAGCCAGTCAGGCCACACCTCCTCACAGCCCCTCCCACAAAAGGCAGGAGAACACTCACCTGCACAGTATTCCCCTCGCACTACGTAGCCGACAGGGCAGGGATTGAAGACTTCGCTGGATCCCACTGTCAGGCTTGGTGGTGATTGGCTGGTTTGGGCCTGACTTAGAACAGGTGGACTGTCTTCTGATTGGTGGGGCTCCAACTCACTGGCTTCTGGTTGGCTTGGATCCAACAGACTGGGGGGGTCGGGGGCAGCGATAACTGAGGCAGAGCGCGGGAGGCACAGGTAGCCACCATAGTGGTTGAAGCACTTCATCTCTCCCTTGCATGCATCCGGAATGGTCTCACACTCATTAATGTCTATCAGGGAGAGTGAGATGAGAAAGGCAGGAGCAGTGTGAGTTTCACCCCTGTTTTGTCACTGAAGGCAGTAGCAGAGGATGGTGGAAAGAGGGTAAAGGGATGAATGAAATGGAACATGTTAGGGGAAGTCAAAAGAATAACAAGAACAGGAAAAAAGAGACAGTGGGGTCAGCAAAAACGTTCTGGCAGTCCCACCTTTACAGTGCTGGGTCTGTGAGTCCCACTGGTACCCATCTGTGCATTCCTGGAGTGTGAGACAAACACACAGACACACACACACACACACACACACACACACACACGCACGCACGCACGCATGCACACACACAAATTCAATCATCAGAACACTGGGGAGAATAAACTGCTGTGGTTAGAACTGCCACCTTTGCATTTAAACAACCTGCGTTTAAATACCACAATTTGCTGCAGTGCCCTTGTAAAAATGACTCAAGTAAATGCATTTACTTGTCTGTTTGTCTGTCTACATCAACCAGTGAATTGTAAGGATAGCTAAATAAAACTGCATAAACAATGTATTTTCCAGTATATTCTTCTGGGTAAATGTGGGAAGGGGCTTGAGGTTGAAGAAGACAAGAAAATGGTCAGAAGAGAGAGCGCAAGAGATGGATGGATGGATAGAAGGAGCACCTTCCTGTTCTCCTTACCATATAGCTGTCAGTTTCTGCAGGAGTCTGAGAAATAGCACAGGGGAGGAGGAAAAAACATAACCAGACAGACCATTGCACACACATTTGAGCCATGTTTGTACCCACATACACACAGACACACAGTTCACACACTGTCAAGGCTGTTAGGTAGAAACACAGCACAAGTTATTAAGTGCTTAGACCACACATGCAAAACACACACAGACACTGTTAGGTGACAGTTAAACAGATGTTCTTCTCTTGTATTTGTTTATTGCCACTCTTCAGAATCTGAAGGGGAGAAAAATAGTTGGTTTTAGTGACTAAAAGGAAAAAGGACATTCAAAGTTTATTTTTGGCTAAACCACGTCCTTTAGTGGTGAATTAAACTTTTCTTAACATAATTTCTGATTATACAAAATTGGTTATAAATAGTTGATGCCAATCAGCCTGTAGCAAAAATGCTGAAGTCAAGAATTAGTGGGAGCTGTCTGAGCTCTGCTTCCTGCTTTCTGTTTGGTTTGCTGTTGCCATATCACGGTCAGAGTTTGTTAAATCCTTGCTTGAATCGGGGAGTTTAGAGTTCTATTCATGGAGAATCTCCTAGGTGTAGAACTGATCTGGTCCTGTGCTGGACGCTCAAGAGCTAGAGCAGTCCAGTAAAAACATCACCTAATCCTGCAGAAATGGGTACTGAGGCCCTGCAGTGCAGTCATTCCTCTCCATCGGTTGCAGGGTGCTAGTAAAATAAAAGTGCCAAATGCCTTATGCTGAATCATGTGTTTAATATGCAGTTTGGCACAAATTATAGAAACAGCTGTGTTAGGAAGGCTGCTGTACAGAACCAAACTGAACTGGTAGGAACTGAAGTGAATGAAGCAGCACTCCGTTGTTTTGGTTTCACTGCAACTACATATTGCAGCTGCATGACCAGAATGATCCCTGAGGAAAGAGATGGACATAGTCATGCTCAAGTGCATGGTCACGTACACCCCAGTTGGTCCTGGTCAGTGCAGTCTGTACAACTCACACACAAGCATCAGCAGAATGTGACCACTGACCACAGATGAAATTTGTAATGTGAAACTGTCTACTTTGCTAGTTCTTTCAAATAAGAAAATTAGCAGCAAGAAGAATTAGCAGCAAACAGAATCACCAGGAGAAATTGCTGTCAAAATTAAATTAATTTTTCTGGCCAAAAAATAGCACGGAGTGTAAGGGGGTGTGGGAGGAGGTGTGGGGCAACACACAAAGATCAGACTGCCCCTCTGGGAAAGAAGCAGTGTTTTAAAAGGTTTCAGTGTGATGCACAAGGCTACATCTTTGCTGTGCATGAGTGTGACTGAGGCCGGTCAGTAAAACTCCCCCAAATGGGGAGGAGCGCCAAACTGTTAGCCACATGCTCCACTGAGCGAAAGGAAAAAAAAATAACTGAGGGTGTATTAATACTGCCCATTTTGTCATCAAGACTGTATCTTAGTGCTGGATCTGCAACTTGGAGTCATAGTGTTCAAGTCCAAGCTGGCTAGAAGGTTGCCATTAAAATTCATAGAAGCTGCCTTTGGTCCTTGCAGAATGATTTCTAATCTGAAGGCCTGCATCCAGGTCACTGTTTTGTGCAGATAATGAACTGACACCGGAAACACTGGAAATGAGGATTTTTGGTGCTATATCTCATCAAGATCAGAAACAGTTCTTGCACATCTCCCAACAATCACATTTAGATTTATTTATGCATTTAGCAGATACTTTTCAACAGTGCAGTTATTAACTAGTATTTAGCTGATACCTTTTTCCAAGATGAAAAAGTGTTAGATGCACAACCCTCAAAACTGTGTAGTCCTTCACCGATTTATACAGTTAAAGCAATGTAACACACACTCACTCAGTTACACACAGTGCTTGAAGCAGGAGGCTATAAAAAATTTACACAAAACAACTGGGTGCCAGTATGAAGTAAGACATACTCACAGTCCTCTGTCCCTCCGTGTCCCCCTGTCCTGTAGCACTCTGCTCCCCGTCATCCACTTTCTTGCTTAGAGGCTGTGTTAAGAGTGTATGAAGGAGGAGTTCATGCTGTGTGAAAGAGCAAGAGCAGGACAACCCACTCTCACCCCCTCTGCATTGCCCTCCACCACCCCTCCTGCCCCCCCAAAACCCTAACACCAGGACACAGAACGCCAGACTGTGGGCTGCATTCCCAAATTCCAAATTAATCTGTTTCCCAGTAAGAAACAACAGTAGTAGTTACAGTCACAACCCCCCATCCCCCAGGGCCTTATCAGCACACACTCTGTCCCCACCAGAGATCCTACCCTGTCCCCCTTATCTACAATCTCCCTCTTAGCCCTGTGTCCCACCTGTCGGAGCCAGCCGACCTCCTACTACCTTCTCATCACTTACAGTCCACCCCCCCTTGGAGCCCTCCCCTTTCTCAGCCACCACGGGTAGATATTTATAGCCTAAGAGGGAGACTTGAAGAATGTGCTCAGAATTGGAGAGAAAGGAGAGGGGTGGTAGAAGAAGCTGCACAGTGGTCCAGTTCCATCCACAGCATGCCTCGCCTCTCCAAACATCTAAATTGAAGACTCTTGGGACCACATGAAGATGTTCACATATATTATGTTATACTTTAACATAATAATGATGCAGAATGACCCTTTTCAGTGGGCAAACACAAATGGACCCGGAAAGACTTGAATATGACATGACTTCATTGCACTGATGTGGATATGAATGCATTGGAACATAATCTTACACACGCTGTAGGTAGTTGTGTAAATTTTTTCTTGCAGTTGATATCATCATTAGAGTTACTGCCATTGGACCTGAGGGACCTGTTTGACTCTCACCTCTTTCTATGGTGCTTTCGATCAAGGTTCTTCCATTGAATTCACTCGATTTTCACTCCCTTTTCTAAAACAGTTGTCCTGGTCAAGGTTGCAGGAGTCTGGAATCTTTCCTAGAAACACTTGCTAGGCTAAAAGGGTACATCCTGGATCGAACACCAGCCCATCTCAGAGTAAGTAAATATTCAACAACTGTATCCATAGGAAAATCAGTTGTAAGCAGTGTTGAAGAAAAATGCAAATGTAAATGCAAATGGTATTGTTGACAGACAGCACTATATCATATGTGTTGTTCCAGGGCAATGTGGGCAAAAACAAGGTTGGAAATTTCCATGGCCATTTGTAGGGACAAACGGGGTTGGCAGCTGTCACAGCAAACGGACTTTATTGGGTAATAAAAGTTCCAACCCTGCCACCCCCACTGAGCGCCCTTCGAAACTGCCCCTAAGCACAACCAGACTGCCCTCCCCCGCGCAGGCCCCTACACACACACAAGCAAACCCAACATGTAGAATCTGTTTCTTTGTTATTGTTGTGTGTGTGAGAGAGAAAGAGAGTAAGTGTTTGCAGTGTAAACAAGCTGCAGCGAATATCTGGCTTTTAAAAAGCACCAAGGTGTGTCACCAAACTTAATTTTAATAAAGACCTGACACAGACCCCACAGTGAATGTACAATATTTAGAGTCCTCTTACAAGAATGAAACAGGTCACAGGCAAAGATGTCTGTTATATAAATGGAGAAAGTGAATCTTGTGAACACAGGGGTCTCATGGATCTTTGGTTCATGGTACTTCCTGTGAACGTCAGTGCTCATGGTGCCCAAGTGGCCTGTCACCCAGGTCTCACAGGATTAGGAAGAACAAAAGGTGAACATTGTCACAAAGCTGCTTGGTTCATGTTGAACATTAAACATATTCAACAGGACCTTGTTATTATAGCTGCTCACCACAGAGGCAACATGACAGAAGGTGTGAAAACAGGCCTTGGTGCATGTGCTCATGTACAGCAGATGAGTAAATGAGCACATGCTCAAATACACACATATACATAGTCACAGCTCATCTGTATCGAGTGTGTGGGTGGAACGGGTTCTTGACTGAGGACGAGCCTCATGTCTCTGACTGTTCATCTGTCAGAACCACAGAGCTCAGAAATCTGAAAAGGGGAATAGAAACTGCATTTGAATAATGAAAGAAGAAAAACAGTGTACTTCCTGAAGAATCATTTATTGGCATGCTAAATGAATAAATGCAAATGCAAATGTTCTGTCAATTTTCTGGCAAGCATAGTTTGTTACTCCAGTATTTGCATATAACTTCATTAAGCAGTCATTTTTTTTGGGGTCCCAATACCTAAATTTTGAAGTGCACATCATAATCCATATCCACACTTGAATTCAGGTATATACTAATTCCATGCCTATAAAATTTGCACTGCTAAAAATGTCCTTAAGTAATACTTATTAGTTAAATCATTAATGTGTGTATACAAATTTATGATTAGTATTCCTGCTGTTTCCACCTGTATACCCGTATTACTTAGACATAGTCATCTAGTTCCCTATCACTTTGATGTTGTTTTTGTTTTTGTGCCTGAAGGAGCATCCACCATGTCATATTCCTTATATATGCCAAAATACTTGTCCATTCAAGTTATATTATCTCAGTATCTGTCAAGTTTAATTTATGGCTGTTTGTCTATTTTTTATATGTGAAAAAATAAAAATGCAAAAATGAATATGCAATATTACATCACACACAAAAAGGGCCATTTACACATTAGTGATGCAAGAGAAATAAAGTTGGGTGAAAAACACATTTTGTTTTTTTTCTTTTCATTTGATTACAACTGGCACATGTGACATTCTCTGTAGCAGCCACCTGCCCCACATCACAAATAATACATATGTACTAAATGCAACCACTTTAATGTTAAAACAGTTTGGTGACATATAATGAATGTGTTTTACATTTTACCTTTCCATCTCTATGCTATTCTGACCTGAGCAGTACCAGCTAACTCAGTTTGACACCTTCTGTCCACCTCAATATTTCATGTCCAAGTCCAGGTCTTCTGTTGTCTTGTCTGGCAGTAATAAATGATAAAACCAGGTGGCAAGAGGAAGAAAGGGGGTAGAGAAGAAAGTACAAATAAGGCCTGAAGACACCATGGTCTGAACATGTAAGCTTAATCATCTGTCATTAACACAGAGGAAAGATGCAAGTATTACACCAAAGAACCCAGAAAACAAGGGGACGGTGGCTGCCTGGGATCACATTTGCATGAGGACTGAACAGTATTCATGTCCAATCTGTGACGAAAGAGAAATCACAGGAGCGTCATCCTGGCAGGGAAGACAGAACAGTAACCTACAACATTCCTTGTGTTTTAAGACATTGTGACTCCATTAATTAACCCCAGGGCCACCTCTTTGTCTCCTGCTTATAGTCACCAAACAGTCAATAGGCTTGTCTAGACAACCAGCTGTAAACTGCTTCAGATGACTCCCGATCAGAAAAAGTATGGGTCTTTTTACATCCCTAACCAGAGTAAGAGTGTTTTTTAAATTGCTGAATTTACATTATGGAAACAGATACACACCAGAGGTCTAAGAGACCAACTGTGACAAATATTGTGTGCAGCAATGAATGGATAGCAAATCATTTTATGTTATGGTTTCATTGTCAAAGCTTGTATTCAACATCTACCTGTGTGCAAATCTCTATTAAGTATCCCATTCAAAGATGCAACAAGAGACCCCTTCCGGCACAATCTGTTACATATTAAAAGTACAATACGGTTAAAATAATTATTAAAACAATTCAATGCACTGAAATACAGACTTCCCATATGCCAAATGCTTATATTGTGAGAACTTGTGTTTAAGAGCGCATGTAATTTTGATCCATTTCATTATCTATAATTACTTGTCAGTTGCAGTATCCACTAACCCAAAGCCTATCCAGAAACCATAAGGTGTGAGGCAGGGTACAGAAGGACAGGATGCCAATCCATCACTGAGCAAACACGCACTTATTTATGTACATTTACTACAGGGAATTTAGTCACCAGCGCACCTGAAAAACATCTTTGGACTGCAGGGGGAAACCAAAGCAAAAATCTGGCAAAAACTCCAGGTCTTCTGCTGTGTTGTCTCACAGGAATAGAAGATGAAAAGAGGGAAAATCTACATAGACTGAGCCAGATTTAAACCCACATCTGAACTACATCCCAGGAGAGAAGAGGCAACTGGTGCATCCCAGTGTAGCACCCATGAACAGTGGAGTAGCACAGAGAAATTAAATTAATATCAAAAATGGGAAGAAAAGTTAGAAAGGGGATATAAAAATGCAAAGCTGTGTAAAATTGATGTTGAACATGCATATCTTAAGCCTGGATTTAAAGGTGTCAAGAGCAGTTTTGATAATCTGGATTTAGATCTGAATGAATTTTTCTTCATATTTAAAAGACAAGATAGGATTTTGGGTGAAAAACAAGTCAACCTTTTGTGGCTTAGGAATGCAGCATTTATTTTACAGATTTAAATTAGGAGCTGACAGTCACTGTCCATTTTGGAGAAGGTTTGATTTGAATCTTTCTCGGTATCACTTCCTCCAAAGAGCCCACTTTAATGCCCACAAGTGAAGCAGTCGTCCTCGTTAATTTAATTCATCTGTTGGTGCCACCAGTAGAAATGTTATTCCTCAGCATGATGTATAGAAGAAACTACAACTGACTAGTAGAACATCTGCAGTAGTGGGCTACAAAATCCAATTTCCCAGAGCCTCTTTAGAAAGTAAAGGTAACTGGGGCTTCCAACTTTTTTTGAGACTTGGAGTATCTGGGCTGGCTCCACGCTTAAATTCTGATATTAAAATGTTTTTTAACAAGAATTCTCTTTACATGCACACTTTCATAAACAAATTATGCTCATTATGTGAGGAAACCCTGTATTTTAATGTAAAGTACTGTGCAAAAGTCTTAGGCACCAGTGGGAAAAATGCTATAAAGCAAGGATGGTTCCGAAAATAATGCCGTGAATACTTATTAATCAATAAACCTTCTAAAAAGTGCAGTAGACAAAAAAAACCTCAATCAAATCAATATTTGGTGGGACCACCCTTTGCCTTTAAAATAGCATCAATTCTCTTATGCAAACTTGCATGCAGTTTAAGGTAGAGGTTGGTAGGTTCTTCCAAACATTCCACAGTTCTTCTGCAGACTTTGACTGTCTCTGCATGTACTCCCAGACTGACTTGATCACGTTGAGATCAGGGCTCTGTGGGGACCATACCATCTGTTGCAGGATTCCTTCTTTCTGCTGAAGATAGTTCTGTATGACTGAGATTGGGTGTTTGAGGTCATTTTCAGGCTGCAGAATGAATTTGGGACCAATCAGAAACCCCCCTGGTGGTAGATAAGAATCTACCTGTACTTCTCACCACACACTGAAGTTGCATGCCTAAGACTTTCGCACAGTACTGTATAAATATAAAAGCACAAGAATTTCAGTCCCCTAGTCCAATGGTTCTCAACCTTTTTGTGATGCAGATTGGAGCATAAGTTTACTTTTCTTTTGGGGACTGACGGAGTCAGTTATTACTACTAGCTTTAATATACTAAATACAACATGTTGGCTATGCACTGAATAGTACCTCATATTCTGGTGCTGACAATATGCCAGTCTCCTTATGCACCTAAGACACAGTACAGCATATGATACCTCACCAGCTATGACTCAGATTCTTTAAAAAAATTTCTTTTTACAAATTCACAGAATGGACTGTATAGCTTTGATGGCTACATTGCCTCTTTGAAAATTTTGTACACATTGGAAATGATGCCTGAGAATCACCTGGCAGAACAAATCAATCTTTTATAAACGATTGGTTGTACTTTTTATTAAAACTGGTTTGCTTTTTTAGTATTTTCAAATGCTGCATTACTTTCAATGAATCTTTTATGTGAGCAGCCCAGAAAAACATGGTCTGCTGACATTTGCCGAACATCACTCATCTTTTATCTGTGTATTGTGGACAAGACAAGACAGAAACAAGCTTATATTGGACGTGCTCTGCATGTATGAACTGTAACTAACAAAATTAACCCAACGAATGCAAAACTGTCAATCATGTAGCAACACTTAACTGTATGTAGGCATAACATGTATTTTATCAATATATATGTGTACATTCTATGATTCAAAAGAGTAAATTTATTTTTCTGTGCTTCCCAAAGACATATTTGTGCTATTTTTTAACATATTTATTTATGAAGTGGACTTTATTTGACCTGGCAAAACAACTTACACGGCCTGGTTCTGGTCTGTGGCCTGGTCGGCTCTGTAGTGCCACCTCCTGTGCTAGTAATGGAACTGGAGCAGTTTGTGTCTAGGATCTGTCTGTAGTTGGTCTTTGTCGGTTTGGCTGAATATAGCACAATAATTACAGCCCAATTTCTAAAATTAAAGAATAATGCTGAAAACAGTGGATACAGCAATGGAACTGACAGGTTACTGTCAAAAAAATAGTCATTTTTTCCTCTTCCTCTTTTTGCTGAATCTGCTGAAAAAGAAGTTGTGTTTCTCTTTTGGGGGAAAAATCTACACAATAACCTGACAGCAAATCTGTGGCAGGATTTGAGTGATCCTGTTTATTAAAGAGTTTGTGCAATTTTTTCCAAGAGGAGTATATAAAAATTATACCATCCCAGTGTGTGGGTTCAGTGTAGATTTTTTCCAGGGAGCCCTGCAGTTGTGGTATCCTGCCAGAGGCACCTCCATTAAAACTTCCTTTATTCCCTGACAGTTTCAAAATGTCCCTAATTCTGTTGAAAGAGTTACTGACTGCTAAGTTACTGACACTCAAAACTAGCTGATTGATTTTAAAACTCTTTTCTTAATATTGGAGTACTGAGAGAAAAGCAGGTACTTATCATATAATGTTTTTCATTGCAACAAATCCTTATTTTGAGAGGGATTCACAAAATTCTGACATCTGAAATGTACTTGCACAGATGAAACAACCATCCATTTTAACAAGCTGGTCACGAACAAAGTGGTCTATAGCCTGTACCATGACTATTAACCAATAACTAAAACTCAAGACTGTGAATCAGAAAACACACATAGCATTATGTAATTATACAGCTATACTGTTTGAGTATACACCTATTCCCTGGTATACATCCTCCCTATGTACATCCCCCAATGGAATGTCCACTTTTCCATACCAAATATTTGGTTTTATGAGTTCCCTATATAACATAGATTATGTGCTGTGCTATGACCTTAAATGAAAGTTTCTCTGATACAAAAACATGCAAAAGTATAGTTTTTAGGTGAAAATGACGTGTATTATGTTTTTCAGATGAACTGTGCATAAAACTCTATCTGTAATGCACTGTTATTTTGAAATGCATTATGTGTATTGCTTGTATTGTCCCTGCTGGGTACCCATAGTGTATGGTCTGTTACTGTGCCTGAACCTGTGTTCATATCCACAATATATTACACCATCTATATTCCAAAAAAGCCATCAAAACTTCTGAGCCGTGTGGGAAAAAATGTTCGGCAAGCATGAAAGATAGGGATCTGCTGTGACTTTGTGTCCAAAAGTGATTATTCAGCTGTCTAAATGGATAAGTAACATTAAGTTTCTTTGGAGAAAGGCATCAGTAAATGAATAAACAAAAATATAACGTAAATGATGAGGAAGGTGGCGATTGAACATAATACCTCTGCATCCAGAAGTGCCAACTACTAAACCACCCAGTGCTCCAAGGTACAAACCCTGATTAAGGAACAAAGTTTAATTTAATTAGTTAAATGTACTTTGATGTATAAATGGATCATTTTTTTAATGTACTCTGTGTATAAACCTAACATTTTTCAGTAAGTTAGAGTGTCAGCTAAAGTTGTGATGTAAACACATTACAACCAATGACAAAAGTGACAGCTGAATAAAGTATTGTGTGTGCTTATCTTAAGATGTGGCATTTAGTTATAATTTGATCTGACTGTAAAATATTCAAGCTATGTATGAACAAATGATATGACAAACTATCAGTATAGGCCCCCTAACCTGGTTTAGCATTGCATCAAATAAAAAACAATGGACACCTCTAAAAGTTTAAATTAAGTTACAAACAATAGTTACAAACATTTTCTAAAGACCAAATATGAGACATAAGAATCTGACACACACATAACTATAACCTTGAATGCAAATGTGACAAATTTGACAAACAGGTCAAATTGTTTATGTGCAACTTTCTGAAATGCCTCCAGATAAATCAAGGCAAAAAAATTACAGGCTATTTTTTTCAGATCTCCACAACTGTAGTAAACCACACATGAATCTCTGAGCAGGAAAACATAACACATCCCCATATTTTTAGTTATAATACAACACACAGAGTGGTGGTGAGTCCACCGTTCACTTTATAAACGTGAAAATTAAAGGACCAACAAAAGATCCCCCAGACACAAGAAATACACCAGTAAATTCAGTGTAATGTAAAAAGAGTGTTGAGAATGTGCTAGTAGTGAGGATTGGCACACCCATCCCTTCCACTGGCCCAGATCCAGTTTAGACTTGACATAGTAAGAATGCATCGTACATAATGGGCAGTATTACCATTGTACTTGCTATTACCTACACTGCAGGACAAGACCAAACATGATAAACTAAATGAACTCTGGTTTTTCTGTGGAAATGGAGCTCTCCAGGTCAGCCTTATCGTAACTCATAGCTATCACTTTAATGCTCTTAATTTTCCACCAGGATAACACTTCTATTCCACATTATGTAGAGAATTTCTTGACCAGATTTTTACTCCAAAATTAGTTGAAAAACCCAGTCTAAACCATTCATGACACTTGTTAATTTTTATTAAAAGTGAAACAACTCTTTAAACTGATACTTATTAAAAGATCAACAACATATAAATATATAAATATGAAGTATAACATTAAAATAAATACATGCATTTCCACAGCTGTTTTTCATATATTTCAAATATGTAA
This sequence comes from Arapaima gigas, assembly GCA_900497675.1. NCBI lineage: Eukaryota > Metazoa > Chordata > Actinopteri > Osteoglossiformes > Osteoglossidae > Arapaima > Arapaima gigas. The sequence goes on from UFQX01000098.1 coordinate 963,609, forward strand.
AAACATCTAAACATTATTTTCAGCTACAGGCCTCTCCACCCAAAAAAAAAAAATGAATGTTAGCACTGAATGTCTAACACAAACATTATCAATATTATTTGATGATAAAAGCATACAACAAAGAATGTGCCGCTTTGGTAATTTCTTACTGTGACAAATTAATTTTGAATTAATTAATAATTTGTATTCTAGGAAGATCTGGAATTGCTTCAGTGTATGTCAATCATAGGGCCAGAAGGGTGGGAGAGTTGAGAGAGTGATCTGAATACTGGTCTCCACTGCTGCTGCCACGGCGATAAGCCGCACCACAGTCCTGGGGGGACACGTCAATGGATGAGGAGGACCAGGGACTCGGACGATGGAAGTGGTCAGTTGCCTTCGAATCAAAAGGGGAAGAGGGGTAAGAGAAGACCATACTGAAGGACAGTGGTGTGAGGGATGGAGTTGAGATAAAGACAGGTGTGTGTAGGGATTCAAATTTTGGAATCAGAAAGGGAACGGTACAGGTACCAACAGGGGGTGGTGCAGTGACGCTCTGTTTTGAGTTTTCAGATGGGTCATCGTTGCTTGTGCTGGACAAAGGGCCACACAGATCCTTGTCTGTGGAGTTAATTTTGAGGTTCACTGGTGCAAACAGCTTGGAGGTCTTTGCAGAACCAGAGCTTGACAACTTGTGAATCTTGCAAATGGGCAGGTGAATTTCCAGAACCAGTTCCAGCTTGCTCTTCTCCTTCTCCAGCTCAGCAATCTCTTCCTGTAACTTGGCTTTCTCATGCTCCAACTTGTCCGTTTCCTGAAAAGTGGGTGTTACTCAGTACTGTAAATCTGACTAGCTACGTAGGAAATACACAGTTCACTCGCTCAAAGAATTGGGTGTTGCAGCACAGTTAGCCAGACATCTACCTCTACACGTTCTCAGCTGTACTGCTGCTCAAGTCTGCTGTGTTGTCTATTAACTGATACACATTATGGGTACTTTGTAATCTGCAAGTTTGACATTTACATGGGTAACAGCATGCATGTGTAAATTAAAGTGGCCAGAGTGGACTCACATTTTGCAGTTTCTCTAGCAGCTCTTGGCGACGGCTACGGCATCGAGCTGCTGCAATTCGATTTCGTTCTCGTCGCACTTTCTTTTTCTCCATCTCTTCTACAGACATCTTTAGATGAAAAAACACAAATAACAGAAAGGCTTTTCAAATTATAGAAAATGGAGAAGAGGAAGGAAATCATGTTTAGCAAGGTTGAAGGTCAATTCAAAAGAGGAAGACCTGCAACGCGGTGAATTGATACAGTAACTGTAGCTATTGATGGCCCTCTCTCAGAGATTAGCCATTTGGTGGTTGACTAAATACTGAAATATTAACTTGTCAAATACAGTATAGATTTAGCAGACAGACTTAAAGAATCAGATTTAAGACTGTAAAACTGAGACCATAGGAAGGTCGCAAATAACTAAACATAGATAACTGTTCGATTTAATTGTAACACATCATTAATGTATTTTGGTTGGAATGCAAATACATTTTTATTCTACATATGACAACTGCAGTATCTCTTAATTGGTAGACTGTTATTAAATGCCGTTGAGTCAATTTGGTCACAGATCAGTGTTATTTTGACATTGCCACCAGTATCCCTACTGTACAGCAAATTAGGACTAAATGAAACACTTAATTGTAACAACTGTACACTTTGGACAAAAGCACTAATAAAAATAAACTATTTGTGTTTGCTGTTCATAATAATTGCTATTAAAAGCTGTCTGTTTACACTGCTTTCCTTCAAATAAATTAGAATATTAACTATGACTGTTCTTACAAAGAATAAAAATATTCCATTCTGATCAGCAATGCTACAGATGAATACATACCTGTTCCTCACATAGTTTTCTGGCTCGGCCAATTGTTGTCCCAGCATTCACTTTTCTATCTTTTTGCCACATTGTTGCAGGTGATGGGGAGGCAGACAGTTCCTGTGAGCTCCAGGAAGCACCTATTTCAGCCAAGAGATCAGGTCGGACCACCCAGCCACGGTATGGACTTGAGGCAGAACGCCCAAGGCTGGGAAGGACATGGGGTGATCTAAAAACTGGAAATGTCTGGTTGGAGGATGACAGGGAGGACGAAATGAGTCAGTGAACTGCTGGGCTGGAAGGAAAAATAGAGGAGGTGAACAGACCAGAGGAGGAATTATAGTGAATCGTGATAAGAGTTACAGGAAATGGGCTGGTTAAGGATATGAACATACTTGGTCAAGGCCCAGGATGAGAACTACTGTTGTACCTTAATCAAAGTATTGAGGGTTTAGAGAAAGCACCAACTAAGCACTGAAATAATAATAACAATAATAATAATAATAATAATACACAGAAGAAAAGGTTGGTGACAGCCGTGAAGAATAATTATAAACATAAAAAATAAACACTACTTTGAACAAACCTCAAAACCTTATATTTGTCTAAAGTGTAAACGTTATTAATTGCTTGTATTGTACATTCACTTGAAAATTGCTTTCATTTAAGATCAGACTTCAAACGTCTTGGCTTTGCAGGATACAGTATATTATTAACTGCAAAATATCTGTACAACATTTGATATAAAAAGTTTAATACTACTTCAAATACTATTAGCAATCAGCTGGCCTGTATTATTTAATACATAAACGCAGTCTTCTCTCAGTGTTACTCCAAGTTATTCAGGCAACATTAATACAATTAATTAAAATGATAAATAATATTCATATATCTGTTATCATGATATTTAACTAATATTATACCGTATACAGGATATGTAAGTGGTTTGGAGTGTCAAAAATCGAATAAATCAGTGTCCTGACTGTATCATCAACACAGACGCTGTAATGTGAAAATCTTATAGATACACATATTTCTGACACGTTGATTCGTCCTGCTATTTAAACAAATGTTTAAATATATCAAAAGTTCACGCACTTTTTTAAAAGCGCAGAGCGGTAACTATAACATTTGTGAAGCGAAGACGTGAAGATTCCAAACCGTTGGATGAAGAGAAGCTCCGCTGTTCCGGGCTCCAGGTGTTCCCCCGCTGGGGTGGATCTTCTCCATGGGTGACAAAAAGGGCCCCGAGTTCGCGTTTCTCCCTGAAAACACTCTTTCCAACCTGGTGCTGAGCGTTACACTGACGTCTGTAAATCGATTCCCCTTCTAGAGTCCTGAAGGGGGCAGGGTCCAATTTAGACAGTTCTGGGGACTCCCTCGCTAGAAGGTAACACACCCGTTTCCTGCGTCACTCCGAAACAATTTCCACGCGTTGACAAAAACAATGATGTAATTTGTGAACTGCGGTTTTTATTTATTTCTGTCTAATGTATTAATGACACGAAAGCACATGTTCAAAACTTTCCAAAGACAAGAACGTCTCCCTGAGGATTTATGAGATTATGGATATCGGCCGAGTGAAGCGGCCAGCGTGACCAAATATGGACAACTTCCGGAAACCACATCGAATCTTCCTCCAACACACCTGGAAGCAGGGTCTACATGGGAACGTCTTCTCGGCTTCCGTTAGTTTTTTTTATTGTGTTTTTTCCCCCAAACAAGTGGGCATCATTACACATATTACTGTATATTACCACGGACGCCAAAATGCAGTCAGCATTTTTTCCGAGTTGGCGCGTAAGAGTTCCCATAAATATGACGCAATCAACGGTACAGATTGCGAAGAAATAACTTCTGAATTCTAGCCGGAAACGAATGCGTACGGCATTACACCGCTTCTCAGCTGTGACCAATACTGTCAAATACTAGGTCATGTACTTCTTTAATGTGTCGTGATCATTGTGTATTTTTTAATGGGAAAACCAAGTATGTGAATCTGTTCAAACTGATTTGTTATGATAAAAATTTTTTGCTGCATCAATTTCATTCTCTGGCTTTATCGTGATGTAATATGTATAGTGTTTATTATTACTTTAATATGATCGTTGCTCAGGTACTGCTATTTAGTAATAATTACCCATATCCAACTGTAGCACTGCCCTGTATGCTCTACCTAATTTGTTAAACAGATTAATTCTTTTGAAACTATGCTGAAATGTGTAACAAGTGTGCTACAGTAAAAATATGATTTTATTACCAAACTTAAAGATGTAATAAGCTGACTACAACATTAAAACCCTCAATCAGGTTCACCTATTTAACTATTCACTTTCATAAGGCCATATTCAATATTAATTACTCTTAACATTAACTTTGCATAAAATCAGTGTTCACAGCCAAACAAGTAGACCTGTCTTCAAGTTTATAGGTTCTGGAACAATAACTAGGCAAGTGGGCCTTGTTTAGTCATTTGGCCTCTACAATCTTGTAAACATTTCTTGACGGGAAAACTATCCACATAACAGCCAATGTATTCAAAATATTTACTGTCAAAAGCCAGGTGTTACTTTCTGTTCAGACAATAACTTGTATTAATCTACTGAGTGCTGTGACACAAGGAAAACCAGCAGACCCTTATGGCTTTTTGTTTTAAGTAATCATGCCTCTATAAATACATCCGTGACCAATAACTCCAAGGACTTTTTAAAAACTGATAAAGCCTTTGTCAATAACGACTTGTCCAGAGACTATGCTAAGGCATGAGGCAGAGTACAGCCTGTTCAGGATACCAGATCACCACTGGACAAAATGCACACACGCACACACACACGTATTGGAAAATTAGTCATTGTTTTACTTGAAACATGTCTTTAGACTGTGAAAGGAAACACGTGCAGATGCAGAGAAAACATACAAACTACACATTCTGAGTCAGATTCAAGCCCATGTACCAGGAACTGAGAGGCACCAGTGATATCCTTTGATCCATGTTCTTAACAATTGAACTGTTTATACTTTCAGTTTCTGTATGAAGTAAATATTCTCATTGCAAAACTTGGGGTAATAAATGATCAGGCAGATAGGATTGAGTTTTATGTAAAATTAAGGTGTGTACTTTTATTTTCACTTGCAGACTAGTTGCCCACGCTCAGTCATTATCTTTTCAGACCATGCCAGAGAAGGGTTTTCACACCTCAGAGGGGTCTATATGCACCCACAGTGACATCAAACAGTTTAGGATTGTTTAGCTTCCCTTCCTTGTCCAGCAGGAAGTACAGTCTGTGACCTTTGACCCGTAGTGGGATGAAAGAGGGAGACTCCAGTCTGTGTGCGTGGCAGGCCACATGCGCCAGGGGCAGCTTAATGCAACGGGCCTTATCAGCTCCCAGGGGCGACTGCATTGTCAGGGTCACCATGGTGCCGCCCTGGTGTAAAATCACCCGGCTGACAGACCGATGGCAGAACAGGATGCTGAATCCAACAATGGCTGCTCCTAAGATGGACAGTAAAATGATATATTTCCAATCATAAAACCACAAGTAGTAAAGCTAATTCAAGGTTACTGTTATACTGTTAATCTTAAATACATTCTGTTAAACTTTCAGCAGTGCAAGTGTAAGAAAATATTTGTTGTAAGCATACAAAGTTATAATGACTAATAATGCAAGATAACTAAATCACCTATAAGGACTCATGTATATAAAACATACTGACATATATCAACATGCAGCTGACAATCCCTTCTTCAATATCATGAATATAACTTGGAGTTAATGAGTATATTAAATAAATATCATTGTAACAATTTGGGGTTAAGTATTACAGTCAAGCATTATTAGTGTAATAACCTGCAGTTAATGTGTATTTCTACTAAACATCATTAGAATAATTTGGATATAATACACATTCCAGTAATAATAATAATAATAATAATAATATAAAGCTAGACTGCGATAATCGTTCATAAATAGGTGAGCGGAGCAACACTCACCCACGGCCAGGCAGCCCACGGTGAAGCTATACCTCCATATGTTCGACCCCAGAGAAACGCCGAAGACCGAAACGCCTCTATCCCCGGGTGGGACGCGTTTAATGCCGTTCCTCGTGTCCCGCAGACCTGTGTAGGCGAAGTGGGCGAGGTAGGTCCAGAAGAGCAGCTGGCCCGCACAGAAGCCGGACAGTAGGCGGAAAAAGGAGGTGCGGTCGTGCTCAAATAGAACCACATCCCTCGGAACGGTGGAGTGAACCCGACAGCGGCTTGCGCAGCTAGAGTAGCGGTCGCTCGGTCTCCAGCTGCGGACCCCCCGGAACCCCCAAGCCTGCGCGGTTCTCAGTGGAGCCCGGTTTGTGAGGCCGGTAGCGAATCTCAAGCAGGTCTTTGGGGCTAAACAAGGTCGACATCCTGAGACGGCGAAAAACATAAAGAGACCCCCCATATTAGACTAGTTTGTTTATCGTCTGTATATTTTCAATATTTCTTGATTGCCCAATATGTCATTTTACAATCCAGTCTGCCTAAATCTATAGCGAAACAAGGAATCTTGGTTGACGTATCTTTGAGTAGGACGCCATGTTGAATACAGATACCAAGGTGGTCCAAAAAGAGCGAAGGACTGATGTTTTTTTTTTAAGGTTTAGTTTTTGTTAGGGTTTTGGATTACGTATATGGGGTTAGTTCTTACTTTTTCAGTATTAGAGTTTATTTTTAATTGGGTTCAGATTTAGTTTTATAGCTTAGTTTATGGTTAACTCAAAACATTTCCCACGGAAAGCTGCTATAAAAAATGATGTCTAACACCCTGCTAATCCCATAAATATTATTATGCATTCAGATCTTTCCTTTTTTAAGTATTTATGGATGTACATTTCTGTTAAAGAAAAGTAGTTATTATGAGATTACAATGATGTGAAAAAGAAACTGCACCCTGTTTCAATTCTATGATTTTATACAATGAAAAAATCATCTGGTCTTTACCAGGTCCTAAAATGAAAAATATCTAACTTCAAGTGACAAACAGCATATAACTGATTCCACTGTCATTATTTATTTAACAAGAAATTAACCAACATGCAGACACCGTCTATGGAAAAGTAAGTATAATACCCGATCATTTAGTAGCTTGTAGAACAACCTTTAACAACAATTGTAACTGTTTTCAGCATGACTTTGTTTTCAGTGTTCACTTTGTCACGTTTTGGAGGAATTCTGATGCACTCTTTTTGAGGGAATTAGTTTATGCACAGCTCAATAATAATGGGACTGAGGTCTGGACTTTGTCTTGATCATTCCAACACTGATTCTTTTTCTTTTTCAACCATTTGGTTGTAAATTTGGGGGTGTGTTTGGCATCATTGTCCGTTTGCAAGGCCCAGTTTTGGCCCAGCTTTCATCATCAGGCACATGGCCGCACATTTCAATTCATGGTCGGAGTTCATGGTCAACTTGATGACTACAAGGTGTCCAGGTCCTGTGGCTGCAAAACAAATAAAAACAAACCCCTCCACCACTGTGATTGATACTTGATATGAGGTGTTTTTCATGCTATGCCATGTTTTCCATGATATGACATATCTACTTTGGTCTCATCTGTCCAAAGGACATTGTTCCAATAAAACTTCCAGTTTATTCAGATGCAATTCTGCAAACCTGAGCTGTGCTGCCACATACTTTGCTGAAGGGGCATTCTCCTTGCTACCCTTTCATGAAAGCCACATTCATTCAGTTTTCTTCTGATCTTCATGAATTTTAACATTTAACATGTTAACCAAGGCCTACAGATCCATAGATGCAGCTGTTGAGTTCTTTGCAATTTTTTAAACATTGTGCAGACTGACCGTGAAATGAATTTGCTGGGACACCTACTCCTAGAAAGATTCGCAACTGTTCTGTCTTTGTGACAGAACATGTCACATAATTCATGTAGAATTATGAATTTTAAGTTGTTTGCAAATGGTTTATAACCCTTCTCAGATTAATGAGCAGCAAAAATCATTGAAGTTTAGTGCTGTTGTCTTCTCTCGTCATGGTATTAACGCACATCAAAATATTCCAGACCACCACACTGCCAAAAGTTCTGCTTCTACAGAAATGTTGACTCTTCCTGATCAAAAAATAATCAACAGCATTTAATTAGCAGTCCATAGCAGCTAAATAATGTCTTAATTTCTATGGAAGCAGTAAGGGGTCATTTGCCTATACATTTCTCACATTGTTTTTGCATTTTGGCTTACTTTTTGTGGAATAAATGACATAGTGAAATCTGTTATGGGTTGTCTGAAGCTAATTTTGTCTAATTGTAGAAAGTGGTCAGGACTAGATGATTATTTATGGCCTGATATGTAAAACCATTGAACTGAAAGCGGGTGCACTTAAATTTTTCACATGGTTATAAATAAAACAAGTAAGAAAAATATTTCCTCCTTTAATGACAAAAATGCACTAGACTGTTATTTTCATTTAGTGCATTATAATGTACAGGGTAATTATAAAGAAATTGAACACTCATAAATGTATTACTGAGTTACTAATTATCATATGAAAATGAAGCCTAAACCAATTTGTAAAGTATTTGTCACAGTTTTTTCTTAATCTTATCAGTACTCAGTATACAACATGTTTATATGATACTCGGTAACTGAGTAACAAATTTATTACAGTGTTCAATTGTTTTTGAATTACATTGTATTTTATAGATATTTTTGGATTGGACAAAAATGTATTTTCTGCCGTTTACAGTTTGGGCCAGAAACACTACCACCCTTACATTTTTTTTCAAATAATTCAATATTTATTCCAGGAAATTAAAAAGTGATTTGGCATCCATATGTGTATTTCTTTGGTTTGCAATAGAACAAAACAAAAAAGCTGAAGAATTTACTAAGCTTATTCTCCAGGAAATCTTAAAATTGCCTACATATTATTGGCACTGCCTACACACTGATTTAAAGCAGCTGATTTTCCTTAATATTCTGACTGTATTCAACTGAACTCACTTGTGATTAGTTACAGTTACCTGCAATATGAAAATCCACTTCATCCACTTTAAAGAAAGAAGCAGACTAATTCTAAAAAAAAAATAAGTAAAGCTTAAGGACTGTAGCAGTGAAATATTTGAATGGTAGAGATAACATCTTGATCAACTGAAGAGGTTCAGTGATGTTTTGTGGTTGTTTTGCTGCCTCTGACATTGGGTGCCTTGAACACAGATAAAGTGTTGCACTATTCTGAAGTAGCCAGCAGTGAGTCAGGATCTAAGGAAAGAAATAAATTTTGAATCAACAACAAAGGTTCTGTAACAATAATAATGAAATAAAGAATTGGAGAGACCAAGTAATTTGGACAATTTGAACTTGTTTTTAAATAAAGTCACTTATTTGCAAAAAAATAAATAAATACAAATGCACAGAACCTAGTATGTCTGGGTATGACTGTATAAGTATGAAAGATTTTTCCCCCCCTGATGAGGAAATTTTGACAGGTGTTATAGAAATTGATCCATAATTACAGTAAGGTGACATTCAGTGAAATAACTGACTACGTTTGAAAGTGTGGTAATTTTTCAGAAGGCTGGATCTCTCAAAAGGAAAAGACAGGAAATACTGTGGTTAAAGTTTGCGTCACAATTTGGATACTCGTGACCTTTTTGTGTGTTAGTTGAGTGTCAGTATTACAACGTGAATAGAATCGGAACAAGGTTTCATCCTTCGAGGGAAGCGTCATAGTTTATTTCACAGAAAAGCTAGAATTTCTGAGGGAAGAATTGAGATGGTTTCCCCATCCTGAACTGGTGTTAGCATAGCATTGACTAATAGTGCTGTTTGGGCAGTTTTCTCACTTTTGTAGCTTTATTTCACCAAATATCCTATAGTTTTCATAACGATTACAAAGACAGATAGACCTTTATTAATCCCAAAGAAAACTGCACAACACTACAACATCCCACACAACACTGTCATGGCAGAAATGTGCAAATAAAAAAAGAGCAGCTATACCTCATCATAGACAAATATCATTAACTAGTGTAACACGTACTACACCACAGCAACAACATCTTCTGTTATTTTTTTAGAAGCACAGTTTGAAATAAATTATGGCTATACAGAGAAAATGTGTGGGATATAAAGATACGGTTGCATGTCGCGGACTGCAAAGGTGCATTTTACCTGGATATACCCTCGGTAGCAGCATTTGATAAAAAAAAATGAAGAGAAAGATCCTCATTTTCGTATAACTTACAGCGTCACTCATTGATCGTCTGCTACTAGAAAAGCTAATTTCCTAAAAGTTCGACTAAATCATAATATTGTTTTATCTTATATACATTTTGCTGGTACCTTGTATTGCACTAAATAAGCCCACTTAGTTACGTGTTGCGTCAAAATTTCAACCGCCAGCTAGTGAACGGAGATTTGGTTAAATTAGTTATTTTGAAATATTTCACGCGCAAGTCGCTGCACTTAACCACGCCCCTCTGTCTGTGTCGCAGTCCCCTCCCGAGCGTCAACTGTAGCTTTCCTTTACCCGCAGCCACGCGCCGAATCTCGTGCCTCCTCGCGTTGAGTTCCGTAGTGGGGATGCTGTGCCCTTATTGCCTTATTTGGTGATCAGCGCCGTGAGACGTCGGATCCGCGCGAAGCTTGAGGACGGGGTTTGGGGTGGGGCTCGCGGCCACCAGCGTTCGCTTCCTTATTTGGAAGCAAGTAAGACTAACAGAGAGAGAGAGAGAAAGAGAGAGATTTTGATGACATCGCTGGCGATGGTAAAGATGTGGTCAAAACAGAAGCGTGACTCACATCAGTACAAAACGATGTTTTACTGGTGTACTAAGACGTTAGAAATTGAATCGTGCAGTTTCGCAATCGAAGTATATGGCGCTGTAACTGTACATGAACTTTACCTTCGTTATCAACTTGCTCTTTATATCTTATTCGAGGAAGAAAAGATGTAACTGAGACCAGGACTTAGAAATGAAGTCATAGAAAGCTTTGTGGCCACATATGAACCTTGACGACTCCCCTTTCCCCTTTAAGTCCACCAGCTTATTACAGTCGTGTTTCTTTATCATCTCCGTTTTAACTAACTTTGGCAATTAGCTCATTTTTATTAGCCCCAAAATGTTTGTGGGATATTGACTGGATTTTTCTGATGAAAGTATCCTTTAAATACTGCATCATCTAGTTGCAAGATCTGATCACGTAGACTATTTACAATTTAAATTAAGATACACATTACAGGTCACCCCTCAGCACACCCTGTATGTGCATGTGTTCCAGCTGTATTTGAAAAACCAAGAGACACTGCCGGAGGAGGCCTAGATTAGTTTTAACTATAGCAAAAATTTGGTCAACAGAACATCACTAAAACCTGTATACACCAAGGCCCATCAGACCATTGAGGTAAGCTGCCATACTGTATTATAAAAACACAAAGAAGGGATATATAAGTCACAGTCACATGCAGCACAGGTACTCGAGCAGAATATGGAATTTAACTGCAGTACTTTTCAACATAGGGAAGAAAATAAAATAACTACATTCAGCAGTGGCTGGTATCCTGTTAGAACCGTTGTCTCAACTCTCAAGGGTCTTGAGTTCAAAATCTGCTCCTACTGTAGTACCCTTGATCAATGTGCTTTTTGTGAATTAATACAGTTCCAATACCCAGCTGTAATATTGGACAAATCAGTGTAAAACTAATCAAAGCTATCAAGTATGTAGTACTTTTTAAAATGTGAAATACCATAACTATTAAAACTAACCTTAAAATTTCACAGGAAGGCCTCAGACAAGTGTGAAACTGAACTAATTTAATTATAGATGGTGTTAGAGGGTGGCACGTGGCACTTCCACCTCACACCTTCTGGGCTATTCTGCTGTGGGCTTGAATCCAGATCAGTCTGTGTGGAGTCTACATGTTCTTCCTGTGTCTGTGTGGGTTTCCTCCTATAGTCCAAAGACATGCACTTCAGGTTAATTGGTCACTTTAAATTGCTCACATTGTGTGTGGCCACCCTGTAAATACCCCAGTGGTTCCAGGATAGGCTGTGGACCACTGCGACAATGACCAGGACTAGTGGTTAAGGATGATGGATGGATGAATAGATATCTATGGTTTCTGTATTTAAAGTGCCAGGGAGACCCTCAGAACTTTGGGAAAATCTTGGTGTACCTGCAATAAAAAATTATTGATACTTATTGCTTCAGTAATCAATTAGAGGGTTTATTCTTATATAATTATTCAATATCTGCCTTAATGCATGGTTTTGTGACATAAATCACAAAGTAGATTCTCGGGAAGTCAGTTGCATATGGTGCTGCTGATAGTAGTTATGAGTTCTTTAAAACTTTATTTTTGAAAAAGATGTCTGTTAGTGATCACTTTCCACGCAATATTTTCACGACTGACTTGTCATATTGCTCAAAGGACCCTTTTAATAATCACACACAGGTTTCTTCTTAGCTGCAAACTGTACTGTAAGAAGTGCTCTTATTTATCGATTTTCCCAAGTAAATCTTTTACAAATCACACAAACGTTCGAATGTATTACTATCTATAACAATGTGCGATGCCGCCGACCATAGAACACAATTTCCCATGATGCCCACTGTCTTTAAGCTCACGTGTGCTCGCTCCCTTCATCGTCACGGGCGCGCGTCCGTCTGCGTATGTCAGTTTTGTGAACGAGACAGTATCATTTCCCATTCAATTCCGCCTAAAACGCGAGAGACGCAGAGACACAACCATGGTAAGTGAACGTTTTTGAAATACATCTTTATACAGCTGGTTTTGTGAGAAAACCGGTTCGGAGTCCTCCTGGAGGTGTTCAACGCCGGCAGCCGCGTGTTAGTTCAGCTCACGTTTTCACGTTAACTGTGAGTGAAGTGTTTTCTGGTGCATGAATGTCGGGTGACAACTGCCTGTTCAGAACACTGTTTCATTGCTTTTTTTTTTGAATATGTGAGTAAAACTGAAAAGCGCACCCTTTAGTACTAATTGCCGTTGCTGTTTTATCTTTAATTTCTTTTCTGTGTCTGGTTCTTTAAATAACGGTCACGCTACGTGGAAAAAATGTAGCTAAAACAGACGAACTGGCGCCATTTCCTCTTTCCTTTCACCCACCGGGTCCTGCAGTTCAGACCTGTTTTCCCCGTTCGGCTCAATTCGTGCGTTCCGGTCGCGAGCTATGCGGAACCCACCGGTATCGTAGGTTACAGCGGACCTCGTTCGGTCCCTAACCATCCGCTCTGAGTTTCGCATGGTGACACGTGCATCGAGGAGTTAAGACTTGAACTGATGTTGACAATTTGCCGCTTCGGTGTCGAGCTTTCTGCCCCGAGCCCCACCCTTCATACTAGGCGCTGTCAGGCGCGCACTTCCCCGAGGGGCTTTCTGGAGTGGATGCTTGTCGCGCTGCTGTTTTGTTTGCTTATCTGGGTACGGCCGAAAAGTCCAACGGAGACTTTTGTTTTTGTTTGTTAAACGTGTTTCAGTTGAGCGCTCCCCTTCCTGGTTCCACGCGCGCTCTAAAATGGCGCTTCTATTCGTTTTTCTTTTGCGTCGTGAAAGTGGCTTCCTGCTTGCACACCGGATGGGTGAATGGGGGGGCGGTGAAGTACAACGGGAACGTACACAGCCCCCCCCCACCACCTCCACACGAACCAACGGGTCCGCCCCGGTGCGAATGGACCCATGCACTTGCCGGCTCGACTTCGCAGACGTCTTCTTATCACGGACTCTCGTGAGTTCCGAGTGCACTGGTGCATCCGGCCTGTGTATGCTTGTGTGGTTAAGGCACTCAGGCAACGTGCTCGTGAGTGAGTTCACACAGGAGCACCCCCAACCCAAGCCTTGTTAGGAGTGTGCAGTGCACTGGTGCTGCTGGGTCTTTGCCTGCCGGATGATGGAGAAGCTCAGCAGCAACTGCCCTCACCAGCCCACCGCCTGTATTTTTGCCCACCGTGCCATCGTACTGTCACCACCTTGTGTGTGTCCGCGCGCGCGCACACCGATGACACTGAGCCTCGTGTCTCACTGGTTCTGGAGCGGCGGGAGCTCTGTTCTCATCTTCAGCTTTGTTGCACAGCTTAAAAATAGTGTTCAACGATCAGGCCTCAGTTTAATGAGTGAATTAATCGGTTATGAATGCACATTTACTTGGCACAAAAAGACCGCCCAAATACAAGGAAGTTGTACTGTGTTTTGTCCCCTGAATTTTGAAGGAAGTCCTTTTTTGGATGCAGTGAGGAAACGCGTTTCATTTCCTGGTAATGAAATTTGCAGGTCACAGACACAGCTGCAGGTCTTAAAATAAGCCATTAAAAATTCAGAGCCAGAGCTTGAAACATAAGAAATAAGATAAATATTATATCTTTAATGGTAGGAATGATTGTCTCAAACTGTTGCAATGGGAAGAAAGCTAGTGGTGATGTGTCAGCTCACACCACGGCAGTGCACCACAGTGGCACCATTGCTAGGGCTCCTCCCTAGCCGTGGAATGGCATTTTCACAATTGCTGACTTGTATGCCCTGTGGGAATAATTTCCTTTTATAATTTGAGTCTTACAATTATATTGAAATATGAGCATGGATTTAAAAAAAAAAAAACTGAAATCATTCTGAAAGCAATTTATTGATGGTTTTGATTTCTGTGCTTAAAAGGATTTGCTCCTAACCATTAATTTCTCTGCCCCCTTCCTGATGGGTCATTTATGAAAGGAGTGTCAACTTCCTCAGTGAAAATAGATTATTTTAATGCATTGTGCCAAATTCAAGCATCTCTCCCTTTCTCAGGAGTACAGTATGTTACTTTTAACTAAATGATGCTGTTGGTTTGCTTGATGCTTCCTTTACCCTAAAGTGCAGGAAGAGACTGAATCTTATGTCTGTTACATGGAGTCCAAATCCACCACCTTCTGGTTCAGTTTACAGCTCTAGCAGGGGCTGCTAAGTTAAATGAACAGTTGGGTTCTTCAGAACAGGAGGCATGTGGCTGATGAATCCGCTGCTTGCTGTACTGTCTTTCTATCATGTGAAGGCCGCTGAGTTGACTCCTCTTTGAACCGCTCTTACCCACCTGCCAGTTGTTGTCTGGATGTCTTTGTTCTGTAACGTTCCTTCAGCTAGTGCGTTTAACCTATGCTGCTTTCTACTTGGTGTAGGGACTGAAGAAAGGTCCCAACATTTGCCCTGTTAGGAGCTACATTCACGGCAGTTGTTCTGCTGGCTTGTGAACATGTGGTTTGTCTGTCCTTGTCCCTCGCTGTGACCCCGCCCTTCCCCTCTGCAGGCCTTTGAGGAAGTGTATTTTGATGCTGTGGTACCACATTTGTTCCCTTCTTGCAAGTCTCTGCACAGGGAGAGTTGAGCAATTATTTTCTCCATCAAATGTTACCATGCAGGGGAATCCATACCATTTGGGGAATTTGTCATTTAGTTGGAGAAAACCTGAAATTGCCAGAATAGCACGTGCTGCAAACCTATACAAATTAATATGGGGAGCTCTATCTTATACTAGTTACTTTTAATTTAGGCAAATACTGATTTAGTTTACCATAGTTGACAGTGAGCACCCTACAACCTCAGATGACTGAAGCTGACTGCTGCATGTAGGAGAACCAGATGGTGTAGTAACTGGAGCTACTGCCTTTGGACTTGAAAGTTGCAGATTCGAAGCCCACTTCCTGCTATAGTATCCTTGATCTAGGTACTACGTAGCCTGAACTGCAAAAATTACCCAGCAGTGTAAGTGGGTAAATCATTGAAAGTAGCTTAATATTGACTGTACTTTTTGAATGATATCAAAATTAACCAGTTTTTCTTTTGATTTTATAGATATTATAACGTGTGTTGTTAAAGTGTGGTGTTACAGCATGAATCGCAACACAGATGTCATGTTTTGACTGAACTTTAATGTGAGGTCTGCTCATCAGGTGGAGCTGTGGCAGGCTCTAAAGTAGTTCAGTGTTAAAAGCTGGTCTTTGAAAGCCACAGGTGGAGAGAAACTTCTCCACTTCCTCTCCTGAGAACAGTAGCCGTCATAGTAACTTTCTGTAAGACAGAACCTTGTTTAACCACCTCTGCCATCTTGTTTCTGCCCAGGCCTCCGGGGTGACAGTTTCAGATTGTGTCCTCACGTGCTTCAGTGACATGAAGCTTCACAAGTTGCAGGAGAAAGAAAGGAAGAAGGCTGTGCTGTTTTGTATGAGTTGCGACAACAAGCATATTATAGTGGAGGATGGACGTGAGATCCTGCAGTGCAATGTTGGGGAGTCAGTCAAGGACCCACTCATGGAGCTGATCAGGATGCTGCCACCTGATGACTGCCGCTATGTCCTGTACGATGCTTCCTATGAAACCAAGGAGAGCAAGAAGCAAGACCTTGTCTTTATTTTCTGGTGAGAATCTGTTTGGAGCTGTCATATAAACGTCACCCTAAAGATGAGGTCAATCAGCCTGTCCCAATCCTACCGGATCATGGATTCATTACTAATCTGTTGGTCAAGGACAGAGCATGAATTCTTATAGTGCCTGACTAAAGTTGTGAACCTGTTGCATTATCCTGAACCTCTTTCCTTCTCTCAGGGCCCCTGAGAGTGCCCCGCTGAAGAGCAAGATGATCTATGCCAGCTCAAAGGATGCCATCAAAAAGAAGATGACAGGTGAGCAGTGAGGTCATGGGGTCAAGGGTGTGAGGGTTGTCCAGCATAACTGATGATGAGGAATCACTTGATTTGGGAAATTATAGCTGTAGCTAAAAGGTTGAATTTCCATGACCCAGGAGGACTGATATGGCTGGCTGGCCAGTCAGTCAGGTGAGGCACTGTAGTTTTGCCTTCCATAAAGGAAGGCTGAGGGGGGGGTCCAAAGTGTCAGGAAGACTTCCTGTTACTGCTGCTGTGTATGGTATGACTGGTCGTCTGTGTGTAGCAATGTGGGAGACATATATCTGTAATTTCAGGTATCAAGCACGAGTGGCAGGTGAACGGTTATGATGATATTAAGGACCGGCGCATGCTGGCAGAGAAGCTGGGGGGCAGCACTGTCATCTCTCTTGAAGGAATTGCTGTATAAAATCCAAGAGGACTGTCAGCAAACTACAGTCCAAATCACCTGAGGTCCAGCTGTTCATTTTGTGTGTGTGTGGGGGGGGGTACATGACAGGGAGGAGAATGGGGGTAGTCATTTCAGTTCTGAACATAAAGTACAAAACGAAGAATGATAAAATGTTTTTTTGAAACTCTATATTACAAGTGATGGGCTGTACATTCTGCTACAATGAACATGAATTAGAGCAAGGACCAATAAATGTAGAAAATTATTGAAGACTTATTTTTTTGCCAAACTTGAAGCTCTAATGTATTTGTGGTGAGCTCAAATTTTGTGTAATTGGGGCATTTTGTCTATTTTGAGAGTGGACCATTTTCAATATTTATCACTAGCAAACTTTCCTTTGTAAAATTTGAACTTTGAAACTTCCTACATGATTCAAATTGAATACCAACTTTATAATGTAATACAACCAAACTGTTTTAGTGGGGAGAGGGAAAAGTATTCCTTTTCACAAAGAAGTAAATTAAGGATTGAATTCACTGTAGCCAGAGGCAGGGGGAGAGAGTTTCAGAAGTTTAGGAAGGACGGCTTGGAGAGGAGTGTTGGGTGGATGGATGGATGTTTGTTGTTTCTTCTTTGTATCTTCAATAAAAAAAGGCACTAAAACTGTGTTTCTATTTCATATGTCTGAATATTTGTTTCACACTATTTAAAATGTAGTTTTCCTGTGAGAGAAAATCTTATAGTATATTTAGGCCAGTTTAGCCCTTCTGTAGAAATTTAAGGCAAAACCTGTGTTTTCATACACAATGACTATTGGAGGATTTATTTTTGGTATCAGATCTTGAGGCCACTTTACTGATTTATTTACTTTGTGTATGTGGTTTGGCGTGCAGCAGAATAGATAGTGTTTTTCACCATCGCTTTGTTTTAATACCACTATAGTGACACCTGCTGGACTGCTGCTTAACATGGAAGTGCAATATTAATGTTAACGTCGAACTCAAAGCTACTCAAATTGCAAAAGTTTATGGAAACCACAAAATTCAACAAGTTTCTAGTTTACCAGAAATGGATAAATGTATATAGAACCCTTAAACTGATCAGTTTCTAATCTTTATTTCAGCTGTTGCAGATATGATAGTTAATAACAAGGCCTAAAATGAGCTCAATGGAATTCTGGATTTCACCTATTATGTAGCTTCATTAAATTATTGATGCACACAGAACAATGAGGTTGTGATAGAAATGTGAAGTTAATTCCATCTGATCAAGGCCTCCCAGCACTTCCCCTTCCGTTGTCGGTGACAGGCTCCACTCTATGGCTCTTATATACACACACACACACACACACACACAGAGGAAGTGTGGCCACCAGCAGAGGGAGGGGCAGAAGGTGGCAACCAGGTCAAATCTGTCTCAGTTTCACACTTTGTCTTACCTGCTGTTTACAAAGAAATCCATGTATATATGTCTGTAAACCAACAAACATTAATACAAAAAGTTAAAACTAACCAACTTCTTTAATCCCTAAGAGCAAAAGGGGGAGAGTGAAAATAGAAATGAGCAGGATGTGAGGAAAGAAAAGCATGTTGAAGAACTACACTGCAGTCTCTTTGTGCTCAGCAATCCTGTGTTGGTCACACACCAGAGTGCACCCTTCAGCTCCAGGTGTGCAGGACTCACCTCTGGCTCATCATTCTGCATTTGGCGTAGAATTCGGCTGCTCCTGCGCTTCACAGCTGAACTTGTACTGCTTCTCTCCACTGGGGGGCGGCGCAGTCGGATTTTCCAACAAGAACGGGAAAGAAGCACGTGTTACTTGACGCCCTAGAACCTGCCCACATTCCAGAAACACTTTCTTTATTCATTCCCAAGTTGTTCTTTGTGTGTGTGCACATCTTGTGATATACAGGCTTCCCACCAAGGAAGTACCTCACTTTTACTATTCTATAACTGTCTGAGTGTTTTCTTCAAAGTTTGTTTTCTAGGTGAGTGACTATGTTTAAGTCCCTTGATAGCAAGTTTGTGCTTGTAGAGCTACAATCACATCGCAGATCTCTAACCTCTCTCTCTCTCTCTCTCTCTCTCTCTCTCTCATACACACACTCACTGTCCTGCATTCAGTCTTGCACCTCTTACACCATTACTTTTTCAGTGATGCCACAAATCAGTAGATTAGATCAGTGTTGTAAGCAAGAGGTAGCATAGTGATTAAAGTCATCTTGCAATTTTAAGAGTTCCTGTTCCTGCTGTAGTGGCCTTGATCAAGGTATTTACCCTGAATTAACAGAATAAAAAAAGTTGTACAAAATGGATAAATATTGAACTTAGCTAAAGTTAGTAGTGTAAGTTGCTTTGGAAAAAAGGCTCAGATAAATGAATAAATATTGATAAGCACCTTGATTTCTCACCAGAGAGACTGCAAGTTAAAGCACAGCGGTTCTGCCATTGAACAAACAGAAATAAGCAAAAAAAGCTCTCCTGAAGGTTAAAGTGCTGTAGCAGAAGCTGTGAAAGTCACTCTGAGAACAAAAGGTGTTTTGCTCACCAGTGAATCAGCAGCAATCTCCTTTTTTGCAAAAGCCTTTACGTGTCAAACATAGGATATTACAGTGATGACACTGCAGGAAGGCCAAGGCAGTCTTCACAGCACTCCTTGTGGGCCCCACTGCCCTCAGTAGCCTGTCTTACTGCACAGGAAGGAGATGTGGATGGAAGGCAGGGAGGCCAGCTCTCCTGCCCACATGGTCACAGATGTGGCAGTGGTCATAACTGTCATAGAGTCAAACTGAAGGAAATGTCCAGCACTGGCTGCTGTCACACTGCTGGGGGGTATAAATTGGTTATGATTTATCTGCTTAGTAAAGTGTTACACACACACGAATGGCCGCCGTCAATGTGCCTCCTCTCACACCTGCCTTACCAAGACCCTTCCTCTGTTAGCAGCATCCTGGAAGTGAATGGATGATAAGTAATAAGTGAGGTTGGGGGTGGTGGTGGTGGGAGGAGTGAGCAGAATAAAGGGAGCAGTTGTTCTCCATTTATGGAAAACTGAAACTGAATTTCTCTAAATGTCTCTTCTTCCTGGCCTTTTGCACAAACATCCCTTCCACTCTCTGTCTTAGTGCTCTTGCTTCATAATAGCATTTGACCCCCCAGGAGTTGTGTGTTTACAGCCCCCCCTGCCCACAGGTATTACAATGGCCCTTGTCCTTCTAAATACTCTCATTGGAGGCACACCCACAAAAACACACAACCACACCTACAAAGCCATGTTTTGCTCACAGAATACAGGAGGAAAAAATAAAAATGAGAGAATTTCCCCAAGAATATGTGCTATTAAATTCATCTGTAAATGTGAACTGCTGCTTTTTGGGACATATGGAACCCACAGGAGTCAAGGTGTGAGGAGACACCAGGGAGCTCTTATCAGGGCAGGGGGCCAAGAGGACAATGGAGTGGACACTCAGGAATTGGGGGAGTTAGTCAGCCCCCCCATCCCCCGCACAGGCATCTCAGAACACACACAAATTTCTCCATTAGTGTATTCTTCAAATGTTGACCAAAAGCCATGTATACTTAGAAGTCAAAATAAATATGAAATCCATGGCTGATTTTTTTTAAAAAGAATGTTAAATAAACATACACCACTAAATGGTGCAATTTTACTGTATTTTTAACATCAGTTTTAGCACCTCTTTGGGTCACACCTGTACTTAGGTCACTATTGAAGCCCTTTTTATGTGGTAATTTTTTGGTTAAAAAGAAACTGTTCCAAACAGAGTCAGCACTAATTTCACAGCTATAAAAATTATATGTGTCTGTTTCTATGATCACCATTCCAGAGCAGTGTAGTGGTTAGGGGTGTCATTGGCTTCAAAATCTGCTGTTGTACCCTTGATTAGAGTGGCTTAAATTAAATACACTAGGAATAAACTGCTGTATAAATGGGTAGATCACTGAGAAGTTTCCTAGCCAATATTGTAAATCACCTTCTTGAAAGATATATACATATTTGCTACATAAAGTTAACAACTGTAATATCTAGTGCCTGTATTTATGACCATCAGGGTTTATGTCCTGCAGGGATTTGGTTTCAGTAAAAAGCTAAGGACCTCCGGGAAGATCGGGAACTGGGGCATGCTGGATCTCCCAAACATCTCACCTGGCTGAACGACATCAGTTCATTTCAGTCACAAACCTTCCATATCTCCACCCACGGCCAGTTCCTTCAAAACCGGTCCAACGGGTCTTTTTGTCACCGTTATTTCCACACGCATGCGCAATACCGCCTCGCCGCTACCTGGCCTCAGGTCCGACCTGCGCTTCGATCCCGGTGCGCTTCACATGCCGACAAACTGGCAGG
Source organism: Arapaima gigas (assembly GCA_900497675.1). Taxonomy (NCBI): domain Eukaryota; kingdom Metazoa; phylum Chordata; class Actinopteri; order Osteoglossiformes; family Osteoglossidae; genus Arapaima; species Arapaima gigas. The sequence continues at coordinate 984,885 of UFQX01000098.1, forward strand.
TTCTCCTCGGTCTGGGGTTCGCCAGACTCTGGATAAAACGTCCACAGGGATTTCTTTATACCTGAGACACACCTTTGTATCACACCTGCAAGAGAAGAGGTAAAAGGGTGGTGAAAAGAATCCCCTGAAGGAGGAAGGAGAAGTCGGGAAAGGCGTAGAAGTTGCCGAATAACTGCGGGGGGAGGGGAGCGTATCCAGGACGGTGACCGAACCTTAAGCCCGAACCTTCAGCCACACAAAGGAGACGCCCTTCCTGAGGAACACGGAACCTGTGTGAGCACCTGGAGCCCCAAACACACTTACCTCTGGACGGGGAGGACCGGGCGGTCCGACTACAAGACTGTGTTGCTTTACTTCAGTTACTTTAGTTTGGTTTGGTCTGAGGAACAGCCGATGCCTCGCGCGTTCATGGTAAAGAAGGTGAGTGTCTCACCTGGGAAGCGCACCTGGAGCCAAGTAGCAGAGCGCGAGAGCGCGACCTACACACCAGGTAATAATAATAATAATAATAATAATAATAATAATAATAATATATGCTGTGTTGGTTTCAGTTTGGAAACGTGTGTGTGTGTGTGTGTGTGTGTGTGTGTGTGCGCGCGCGCGCGCGCAAAAGAGAGAGAGACAACCTTCCCTCTTTCTGTCCCACCCACGGGTCCGCTAATGCCGGAGATACGTTAGATAACGGACATAACGGTCAACGTCTCGGTGCCTCTTATAAAGGGAAACGAACGTCAACAGGAGACTGCTGTTTCGCGGCCCATTAACACTCTGTACTGTTACTGGCAACTTTACAATGAATTCTTAAAATATAATAACAAATAACAAAGCAAAGAAAACTCCCTGTATGACTGTAAACCCCAGTACATTCTAGAAACACATTAAATAATAATTTTTTTCTTTATTTAATATTTAAAAGCTTTCCTAAAATGCTCATCTGGAGCCCCTGAGGTGCTCAGGTAAGCAGTAACTGCTGTACCTGTTACACCTGTGTTCTTCAGTGGCATTGTGAGTTAAAACTTTTCACATGAAATCAATAGAAAATTATTTACTCCCCTTTCAAAATGGGTTTCATCATGTTTTACGGTAATGTGTGTGAGTGTGCGCATGTATCTGTAATGTGCCTGATTATAGTATTTGTTTGAAAAGACATTATTTAGCACACACGTTTTTCTCAAGCTACTTACATTAGCTGCATACAATTATTTAACCATTTATACAGCTAGGTAATTTTTACTGCATTAATTCATGGTAAGTACAAGGGAGCTATAGCAGGATGTGGGATTTGAACACAAATCCTTATAGTTCAATATGGCAGCTGTAACCACTATGCTGTCTACTGCTGCTGTCTGTAGTGTGTAGCTCCATGTAGTGTGTGTTGTATATAGTGTGTAGTAGTAGTAGTAATAATAATAACTGTCAATGTCATCCCTCATTTCTTTCATCTTGCTTGGCAAATAATATTTTCCCAGGCCTGAGCAGGATGTAATTCCTTAATAAAAAAAAAAAACGTTTGTTAGCTGGTATTAAACTACTTACACCATGATTTAATATATAAAGAGCCTGTGGAAATGACTGTATGTTGAGCTCAGAGTGTTTAATGTTTTCTAAAAATCTGTGTACAGACCAGTTGTCACCGGGAGCTGACTGGGAAGATGTCCAGTTAGGAAGCACTTGAGGGGCGGGATGCCTTCTGATGTTATAGTAACTGTCACCTTGGAGATGCAAACATGTATGTGGCGTGTGGGAAAGTGCTGCAGTTACAGTTGTACTCTTGCTTGTGGTAAATCCAGTTATAGGGGCACTTGTCTCTGGTCACAATCACAGGTGACCGGTGCTACCTGGATATAGATATAGGACAAATATAGAAATACAGAGACACAGAATGTGACCTAATGGCTACTGGAAGACTTTTTCATCACTCAGTGCAAGAAGCCCCCTACATCACATTGTAGCTTCTGGTGTACGTGTGTGTTAGTCCTGCTTTGTCAGGTCAGAGGTCAAAAACATTAATTCCTGCGGCCCTAAGGCCATTGCAAAACACACACAGACACATGCACGCTCATTTGTTCACTTTCACAGTTGGCCCCACAGTCCAAAGACATGTGTTTAATGAGTACTGCGGTACTGTGATGGGTTGCCCTGCCTCACACCCTATGCTTCTTAGATATGCACTGGACCAGCATGGTCCTGCACTGAACAAGGAGTTACCGATGATGGATGAGTGATCCTCTCTGTCCGACTGTAAAATTAGAAACATTATTTTAGGCATAATAAACCCTCTAATTAATGAATCGGGTAGTTAAGTTGCATTCAGATGACTGTGGTAACGTGGTGATGTGTCCTACCTCAGTCATAAAGAAGGTGTGGAAGACAGTTCAATGTCATCCTTTACTGTGTTATTCAGAAAGTGTCCGCTGAGATAGATGAATAGTGGACCTGAACCATCTCCCCATCCCCTGCCCTCATCTCAAGGTGCCCTTCTTAGCGCTGAGCAAACAGAGGCCAGCCCTGCAGAGTCCACTCCAAGCCTCCCTGCATGGGAAGAACATGTCAAGCACATGCAAACTCCTGAGGGTGGTGTCCATGTCCCGGTGGCGCAACTGCCCTCATGCACTGCCCTGGGGCAGCAAGGACCAGACCCCAGGTGGCAGGCTGATGACCCAGGTGGCGATTTCGTCCGTTCCAAGATCAAGGTAAGAGGCTTTGCAAAGTCAATGACTGCCCTCTAGGGGTTGGAGGACTCCTTGCAACACACTTAAAGACTTATGCCGGCTGTGGTTGTATCAAGCAAGTTACAAATGTTATGAAATGATTGAAATCGATTACTGGAAGCATAAATGTAAAAAAAAATCCTCAGATATAAATGTTGACATGGTCTCCTGTAACAATAATAATTCAGTTTCTCCATCTATGTGCCTTCTCTTACCTTTGAACAGGTGACCACAGGCGAGTTAGACAGTGTGAACACTGGTGTGTCCACAGCTCCCACCTCAGTCCCTGGTGCTAAACCAAGTGTGTCCCCAGGACCCCCAGCACTCATGTGCCAGGTGTGTCAAAAGGTGTTCCGTGTCCAGCGCATGCTCAAACGTCATCAGAAGTGTCATAGTGAAACCAAGAGGCACCTTTGCAACTACTGCGGAAAGGGGTTCAATGACACCTTCGACCTCAAGAGGCATGTCCGTACACACACAGGTGAGCTCTGAGGTGAAGAACTGTGTCTAACACGCTGAACCACTGACCCTATATCTTTACCCCATTAGAATGGCATTTATTAATGTGAGCAGCCATTAAACTGAACACACAGTATTTCTTTTACTGAATATCATTAAATATATCTTCACACTTAAAGGCCCAGCTGGTAGTGCAGTTGATAGCAAAACTACCATCCACAAGTTCAAATACTACTCCCTGCTGTACTACCCTTCATCAAAGTACTTATCCTGAATTGACACAGTAAATGTACCCAGGTGTATAAGTAAGAAAATCATGATTAGCTTAACAATGAGTCATGCTGAAGAAAAGCATTAGATAAATGAAACTTTTCTCCAAAGCAACGTTCAGTGCTGAACTACTTGCAATGATTTGCTTCAGCTACAATGAATGTTGTTCCGCCCACTTCTGCCTAGGTGTGCGGCCCTACAAGTGCAGCCACTGTGAGAGGGGCTTCACACAGCGCTGCTCATTGGAATCCCACCTGCGCAAGATCCACGGCATCGTGCAGCCGTATGGTTACAAGGAGCGCCGGAGCAAGTTGTATGTGTGCGAGGAATGCGGCCTCACTGCCTTGGTGCGGGACACCCTGCGTCGCCACCTGCTGGCTGCTCATCCACACAGCACTTTGGCTGCAGTTGCCACCAAGGGAGGGTGTCCTAACAGTGAGAGGCAGAGTGAGGAGGCATCCACTGGCTCCCCAGCATCTGAAAATGGGCTTGACAGTGATAGCACTACTGGGCCAGAGGAAGGGAAGGAACCAGATGCAGAGGTGGACAGGAGAGGATGATGGGAAGAGTCACCGTTCCTGTGTACCACGCTGAAGAATTTTTATTGTTGAACACCCTTATACAGTAGGTGTACAAGGGAGCCTGAAATGAAAATCCTTGGGTCCATGATAGTCCAATTTCAAAAATGAATAATAATAATACAAATATAGATAGATGAAAGGTAAAAAATCTGTAAATATGAAGTATAAATACAGTGTATAGATAAATAATAAATAAATACAAAAATAAACAAGTACACATACATGTAAGCATGCACCTATACGTGTGTGTGTGTGTGCGTGTGCGTGTGTGTGCGTGTGCGTGTGTGTGTTTCACACACGCACACACACGCACACACACACATACATGAAACATAGATACACACATAGATAGGGGGAACACAATAATGTAGATAGACATATATTGTGGTCAGTGGTGGTGGTGATGATCAGGCCTGAGAGGTCTGAGATCAGCAGTCTGACAGCCATTCCTGAGCTTGGTGGTTTTGGCTCTCAGATGATGATAGTGTATCCCACGTGGCAGCAGTGAAATCAGATGGTGGAGATGGTGGGAGGGCCCTGTGGGAATGTGAGCTCTCCTGACACACTGCTTGTTGTAGGTAGTCTGGATGGTGTGTAGTGAGGTTTTGGTGATGGACTGGACGGTCTCTACTACCCGCTGCAGAGCTAATGCGGTTTCCATACCAGACTGAGATGCAGGAGGTCAGGATGCTCTTTGTGGCACATTGGTAAAAGCTGGTGAGGATGAGTGATGGAAGTCTAGCTCTTTTCAATCTCATCAGTAAGTGGAGATGCTGTTGTGCCTTTTCACTAGATAGATGAAACACAGATGTACATCAGACATTATTTTTCTATTAATAGATTTCAAGATTACATCCACAAAGAACTGGGGGGACTGTCATATGCTACAAAGAACTGAAAATCCTGTGGGTTTTTTTGCACCTCATCAGTTGACTGATTTTTGAAATAACACCTTTCCTTTTGTAGCTAAACATTTGTTGTTCACTCAATAGTAGCCCGGTAAGTAAATTATTGCAAAAACTGGGACTCTGTGAAATCTGCAAATGCGATTTAACCCTCTGTTAAGGTACGTTAATCATTTTAGAGAAAATATTTGGCTATAAGCATGGCTAAAATAGAAGCCATGCCACTGTGAAATATATGCAAAAATAACCTATATGTTTGTCCTTTGTGGGATGAGGGGCACACTGTAGCAAACCTCCTTGTGAGCAGGTAGACAACAGGGTCCCCCTGTCAGATGCTGATGAGCGCAGTGCACACAGTAAAATAAAGAAGAAAAATTGGAGGCACTCAACAGTTGTGGTGATAGATGCTGCCACTGATATTTATTTTGCTTTTTGTTTAGTTAAAGCAGTGAAGCACCTTTTCCCAATTCAGTTATAACTCATACTGGAGAACCTCTGTTGGTGTAACACTGGGCTTACTCTTATCAATAGGACACATTAAGATGGGGATCCTTCTCTTGAGCTTTTTAAAGGATTGTACTATAATTATGTATAAATATATAAAAGACAATTTTTATCTACCTGACTATTAACATATTATATCATGGGTAGGTAGACTATGAGAGGGACTTTGAAGAACTTTGATCTCTACCACAGGTTCTACCCCTGGGATGCTATTATATGCTGTGTTGTTTACTTTTCTGGAAAACTATATGTATTTGCTTAAAATACAGCTGTGTAAGTAATCTTATGTAAATAGTCACAACCAATATATATTATTTTCCAATTGAAAATGATTTCCCTGCAGTCTCGATTTAACATGGAATCCATTCACTTGCGAAAGTGTGTCACCACTGAAGTGTGTCTGCACATCAGTGGCCGTGCAGTGATGTACTTTCCCTTATGTTTACCCTGCTGTTTTGTAAGGCACTCGCTGTACGTGTCACTGCTGCCACTACTGGATCATGCAATATATCTCTCTGCTTTGATTTCTCTTGCTGTGCTTTGCAGTTTTCCCACACTAAATCATTTTTGTAACTCCTAGTTTCACTCTGTTATGTTGATTTACTTTGCAGTTTAGGCACTTTTCATGTATAATATCTACTGCACTGATTTTAGCCAAATAAACAAGAATAGTTTGTTTTTATAAACTGGTAACTATCAGCACCATCTATCACACCTATGTATGCACAACTATGCACATTATTGCTGTTATATAAAAAAGTGGTCTGTAGCTTGTTAAACATTTAATCTAAATGTTACATGTATTACATTGCATCTCAACACCCATTTGCAGTGCCACACCTGTAATTTAAACCTGCATTGTACTGGTCATGACTCAAATTTGTGGAGAACAGGCAGTAGACCCAGAGACTGGGGATTATTTTCAAACTGGAATCAGTAGTGCTGGGAGTTCAGGTTGATTACAATAACTGGTATTAGTAAGCAGATGTATTTTGTTTAGAAGACTTATTTTTTTAACTGTATGACAAATGTTGATCATTGTCAGTGAGAAAAGGGGTGTGTTCAGCTTTAACGGGTTCCATCATGTGGCAGTGAGTGATGTCACAGTGAGAGTATATTAGTGATATCAGCAAATGAGAAATCCAGTACAATAAATGTGACACACAAAGTACCTTACAATAACACTTATATATGTTCCGCCTCTATTGCAGGGTAGGCCGGTGTTGGGTCAGGGCTTCCTCACTTCACAACTATGCACCACATGTCACTGTTCATATTTCGGCTCATGCTGCTCACTTCAATAAGGAACAAAGTCCTTTTAAGAGCTTGGGTTTTACAGCTCTGTGATCTGTCAGAGGGGGTCAGTGATAGGCAGATAGCTCACAGCAGAGCTGCCTGTGGCCTGAGGGGGTCTTGGGGGCAGCAGTAAGTGTTGGTGTGGGGGGGGGGGTGCTCTCAGACTTAAATATAATTTTACATTACAGTCATTGTGATGTTATTGTGGAAGATTGACATAACACTGTACTGTTACACTGTCCTTCCTACAGTGCCTCACCCTACCTTAGTGTGTTTTACATCAAAAACATTAAGTACTTTAATGCTCAGTAATAGTACTAGTAATAGAAAACTAAATAAATGATAAAAAAAGGAATTACCTCAACTCCACGCCTATCTGCCTCTCAGTTTCTCATATCAGCCCCCGTCCCTCCCCGTGCAGCCCCCCTCCTTTTCTCTCTCTACCCCCCCCCACCCGCTTGCTCGCAGCCCTCCCCCGATTTACGAGCGCTCGCTCTTCTCACGGCTCGTCGGCGACTCTCCGGCAGCGGAGCGGACAGCGCGGCTGTAGCGCAGGGCCGAAACGGCGGGATGGGCCGGGGAGGGCCGGGGCTCCGCTGTTGCCCCTGTTAACGCCTGCTTTCCCGATGGGGTGACCTGCCCATCTCGTGCGCGTCCCGAACCCGTGTCCCGTATACCCGGGTGGGGGGTGGAGAATGCAGGGGGTGACCGGAGAGACGCCCACCCTGTCCGCGGGCCGGAGGGAGGAGGTAAGTCGCGAGACTCTGTAAATAAACGCACGGATTTGGGAGGGGGAGGGGCAGGGTTTGAGGGGGGTACCTGTTCAGGTCCGTACGTCTGCGCGTGAACGCGCGCGTGTGCAGAGGAAGGGGGCACTTGCTTTACTATGTATGTCTACAGTTATGAGTATTTACATGTTTCTGTGTGCGTGGAGGGGGGTATCACCCCAGCCGACTCTAATCAGTATTATTTTAGTCTTGCATCATACGTTGTTTCGCCGTATTATTACTTCATTCTCCACGATGCGCGAAGTAACCGCGATCTTCCGCAAGGAAATCAGATCAGTCAGATCAATCAGGTCATAGTTTATAAATATACATATAAACCTGGTCCTTTGAACTTTGAGTCAGTCTATGTTGGCATGTTGTGTAATTGTACGAATGACGTGTGCGGAAGTATTGTCGGGCTGTTTGTAGGTGAAGTGCACGTGAGTGAGGGTGAGATGACTATGGGGGAGGGGGGGGTGACATCATTGACTCCCCAGGAGGTGAGATCCGCTGGTTATGGGGATGAGGAACTGCACTGGGTATCAACTTCAATCTCTCCTCTTACATAGGGTCTCACATTGACCATCTCACCTGGTGGCCCGGTGTCTCCACCTCTCTATCTTTCCACAAATCCACTGCCATCCAGCTGTATCTTAGCGGTTCTGTTCCACTAATCATCTTACATTAAATTGAGCTTTTGTTCAAATTCTGATGCTGTGCTCTTGCAAATAAAAATATGATCTCTCAGGAAGACCACCTCAAATTTGTTTTTTTTATTTTAAACACCATAAGCATTCTTCTCTATTTTTATATAAATAATGTCAAATGCTGAGGCCAGTTTGTCACAGTGAAGCTCTTTATCAAGAAACATAAAAAATTACCTGTTTACTGTTTCATCCCAGGCAATTATAACCTTTTCAATAAACCCAATTATAAACCCAGTTAGAATGGAAGATACTCTGAGTTCTAAATGTGGCAGCTCTGCATAAGTCAGCAGGGGGTTTATCACTGTACAGTTAGTCTGAATGATGCAAAGACAAGTTCTGATAAATCTCTGAAGTGAAAACAGCTGCAATTCCTCCATGAGGAACTGCATCGAATTTGACCCAGGTCTGAAACTCATAATATACTGTAGTACTGTATCTTTGAGTGAGATACTTAACCCTAAATTGACACAGTGAAAATTATCCTTTATAAATGTGTAAGTAGCATAACACCTTAAGTCACCGTGGAGAAAAGGATTAGACAGATTAATAAATGTACATGTAAACTTATTTCACCCAAATGGTTTCCTAAAAGTCAAAATAAATTTGTTCTCCCAGGCCGTTGACAATAACAAATAAGTAATCAGTTAGTTTTACCGACAACAGATTTACTGTGAGTGATGTGTGTTTAAATCTGTTTAAAATGACTCTAAATTAAAACATCCTAATCAGATTAAATCTAACTCTTAACAAGCAATTAAAGCAAGAGTTACAAAACAGTCTGCTTATGTACATGGGTTTTTGTAATACTTACTGTAGATTTAATCTAATTATGTAAATTATGCCTGAGGAGTTCTGTAGAGACTTTGTTACTTCAAGAATGTTATTGCATTTTATTATCTTTATACTTTTATACTTCATAAATAATATACTTTCTAGTTACATATTTCAAAACAGAGCTAATATGCTGCTGTAATGTAGCATTGTGCAAATTAATTCAGACTTAATTCAGTGCAAAACAAGGCCTTGATATTAAATCTATCATGTTTTGTGCAAAATATTAAAAAGTAGTGTCTGAGGAAGGAGTCATAAGGAGAATGGAGGAGATAAAACCACAATGGCTGGTGCAGGAGGAAAAAACTTTCTGGGATCCAAGGCCAGCTGGCTGCTCACCCCTCCCACACACACACCCACTACCCCCACAGTGCACATGTATGGAACATGTCTGTATTGTGCGTAAACTGCAGAGGGAACACAGGAACTTCTCAGCTGACATGTAGGCACATTTGGGAATCGGCCCACTGAATGCCCAACTGACTGTTTGGAAAGGCTTGTTGAAGTCATTTTTAGAATCTAGTGAGTAAAACCGGTTTAGCAGCACTAGCACAGCAAGTTCATGGTACAGCTGGACCATCCAGTTGAGTACTGAGATGTGTTTTCCAGTGAATGCAGCTTAGTAGCACATTAAGTAAGAGATTTATTAAGTTAAATGTATTTACTTATGTAACTTTTTTCTGTACAGTGCTAGGTTTGTGCACTAATTTATTTAGTAATGAAACCATTTATTCCACTGGGTACATTTTACTGTATCAATTCAGGGTAAGTACCTTGATCAAAGGTACTACTGGATTCAAACTGGAATCCTTCAAGTGCAAAGCAGCAGCTTTAACCATTGCACCACCTGTTGCCCATAGTCACAGTAGTCAGTTTGTAATGTATGTTGATGATTGCCAGGCTGTGTCAAAGGAAACAGTCCCACTGTGGGAGGATTTTCATTTGACTGACACTTGGAACACCAGCGACTTGACCTCTGTTCAAGCACCAGCATTTCTGTAATCGACAGCAGCTATCCATCTTGAGGGCAGGATTTGTTAATCTGGACTGAAAGAAATTTGCTTAGAGAAATGCAGCAAATCATTGAGTAAAAGTCAATGCAAGTGCAAGACATGTACTGAATTATGAACTGAGATTGTGAGTTTCATACCCCGGTCATCCTGAGTGCACTGGAGTAAAGTGTATCATTTTGTTTCCCATTTTAATCACAGCTACTGGGTGTTCCTGGTGTTTCCGAAGGTGCATCATACATCTTCTGAAATAGGTTTTCACAGATAGATAAAAGGAGGAGCGCATGAGAAAGGGAGAGGAGGGGCAGGGAGAGACAAATAAAAGCTGTTGTTTTTTCCAGTGGCCCAGGTCCCTGGGGGGACCTCTCAGCGCCTGTCTCCCTCACTTGCTCTCTCACTTGCAGTGTCTTCCTCTCACTCGTGTAGTGCCTGCCCTTGGCTCAATAGGCCCAGTGCTCCACTGTTCTCCTTCAGTCAACATTGCTGTCTTCCCTCTCAAGGCCCAAAGCGGAATTGGGTGAGATGAGGATGAAAATGAGCCATCATGTTCCTTCACCAACTTGGGAGTGCCGGTGTGGCCAGATGCTGTTATGGTTTAATCTGTGTTTTTTATCCATGAGTTAGTGACACCTGAGCAGATTCATGTAAATGCAGGGAGGTGTTACTCACCTAAAATAAAAACAATATCCAGGCACTGGGATGTATTTACTCTGAGCTGATCTTCTAGAACAGAAGCTGTAATGGCAAGCAGGTGATACAGTGGTTCAAGCTGCTGCCTCTGGACTTAAAGGACAAAGGCTTGAATCCCATTTCCTGCTATAGTACCCTTCCTCAAGGTACTTCCCCTGAACTGATACAGTAAAAACTGCCAAACTGTATAAATGAGTCAATTGTTTAAGTGGCTTTGGAGAAAAATATCAGCTAAATGAATCAATAAATGATGACCTGTGGGTTGCCAGTTCCAGTCCCCCAGGAAGGGCCTTGCTGTACAACCAATGAGACAAGTACTTTCCCTGAACGCACCAATAAAGAAACTCAGTTTTATAAATGGGTAACTCTGCATTAGACAAATGCATGAGATAAGCAGTGAATAATTGTGAATGTTGGGTTGTGCTCCCATTATACTGCCCTGTACATGTCACAGATACACCACACATATGCTGCAGTGGGGTTATGTCTCTCCCCTTGCTCTCCAGGCTGCTGGGATACCTTAACCACTTCTTTCAAAGGGTGATCAATAGATGGAGAGGAAGAGAGAGACAGAGAATGCAGGTTTGAATGAGTGCTGTCAAGTTTTCTTAGTGGAGCAGGTGATGGTGTACTATGTTGTCACCCACAATAGTTTTATTCCGATCACAGCACCCACACAGAGTACTACCCTTAATTAAAATGTGTAGAACATGTCTGTCTAAGAAAAGACAGAACTTTCACTGCCTAATGTTGAGGGGTAAGTGGGATTGTGGAAAGCTGCAATGTAAAAATGAAGAAATTATATACATCATCTGTATGTCATCTGCCTGTATGACAGCACTACCAATTCTTGTACTAAATGCAACCACATTAGTGATGTGAGGGTACTACAGTTTGCTGACATATAATGTGTTATTACTATTTTACTTTCCACCTTTCCACTTTCTAACTCAGGCAGCTCAACTTGTATGCCATGTAATAAACATATAATCATCCGTGATCTATAACCACTTTTTCTTGGTCAGGGCCATGGGGGTACAGAGTCTATCCAAGAATCACTGGGCGCAAGGTTTTGAAATGATGCCCTGGATGGAACACCAAGCCCTTGCAGGGTGGCCACGTACAGACAAGTTCATATACCATGAGCAATTTAAAGTGACTGATTAACCTGAAACACATGTTTTTGCCTTGTGGAAGAAAATGGGAGCACCAGGAGGAAACCCATGCAGAGCATGCAAACTCCACAGAGACAGATTTGGATTTGAACCCTCAACCAAAAAGGCGAGGCACTTTAAGGCAGCAGTGCTACTTAAAGTGCCGTCAGTTTTCTGGCCTAAATATAGAACATATCAGAAAAACATAAAAAGAGAGAGCAGACAGAGAGAGAATTTTTAATTGGTTGAAAAAAAATGTAAAAGAGATTGCCTGATACTATATCTATCAGGAGTGAAACAAGAAGGAAAGTACTTAAAAAGAACTGACTGCACACATTACCTACACACAAACCAACAAAATTTTATTGTTACTAATTGAAATATTTGCTTAAGATTATCATTATTATTGTCTTTTCTGCCCCTTTTTCTTTGACCCGATTCTTTCACACAGTCAGGTTTTTTATGCCCACAACCTGCAGTCCTGTCCTTGCTCCTGTCCTGCCATCTCTCAGGATCCCTCCTCCTGTTCGTGTCTTTGCTAAGTGACCCCAAAAGATTTTTTCAAATTAACCCCCCCCTCCATTGCCCAGTCAATCTTGAAGCGGGGCTTTTTTTCTCTGGGAGGTCATTTTGTCCGAGGCAAACTGCATGGCTTGCAGTTTTACTACGTACATACAGTGGAGTATTGTTAAAATGAAGTAACTTCCTCGAGACTTTTTCAAGGGTACAACAGCATGACACCCCCTCCCAGAGCCTTGCGGTTCAGTTCATGAACTTACTCCACCTATTGTCGTGAGCTGTACTTTATTATACAAAGGGTTACGTGTAAGTAAGAGAGGGTGATCAAACAACCCTTAGGCCACTCCACTAACTCCTGTAAGTGCTATTTTTGGCTCTTACTATTTTATACTCTGAATACATTTCTTTGGTCCCCCAATTCCAGACAGGTAACTGCACCCCTACCCAGTAGTAGATAACAGCTGGGCTTCTCAGCTGTGGTTCATTTCTGGCTAATGCTCCAAACAGATGTTTTAAATAACTGACCTAATGAGTCAAATGCTAAACATCAAAGTCTTGAAAACTTCAAATTCTTTTTGAGAAATGTTTAGTGAGTGACAGATACCATGATAATGCTCTTTTTTGTGCAACCTATAATAAATGTTTAAGTGTTGTCCATAATTTATGGATGATTAACAGGTTGAGTTCCTCGAGGGTCAGTAATGTGATGGAGCTGCTTGCAGATTTGTAAGGTTTCATTGATGGGTCACTACAGAGCCAGAATTTGTGCTAGGAGGAGAAAGGAAATGCATATTTTCTTATCAGCTTAAATATCCTTCCATCCATTCGTTATCGATAACTGCTTGTCCAATAAAGAGTCTGGAATGTGCCAGTGTTTCTAATATTTTTGTGCTTATAAGCTACACATTCTGGGTTCAGACCCAACTGAATCTGTGCAGACTTTGTATGTTCTCCCTATGTTCTTAGAATGTATGTGTTCCAAGTCACTGGTGTCTGTAAACTGCCCATTGCGTGCGTTGGACTGTTTATCCTGCTACGCACCCCGTGCTTGCAGGATGTGATCAAGACAATTGTGACCATGCATTTAAGAAGTGGTTATTGCGAGTGAGTAATAATTAAGATAATGTGACTTCCCCTGAGTGACATAATTTTGTTGAATAAAGCCTGAATAAATTCTTTGCTGGTAGTAAGCTTTAGGAGTGTTTTGAAAACAAAGACGACTGTGACTCTTCAGAATTTAGGAGATGTCTGCATCAGATGTAAAAGGGGAGCTTTGAAAGAAGCGATTCCCCCATCCCCTCTCGTACATATATATCCCAACCCCCCACACATACAATTTCCTGACTTCACTCTAATGCTGTCATTATATCAACTCTGTAAAATTTTGATGTGATTAATAATTGATCTGAGATAATGTATCCCAGTTTGTTGCACTGGATGCAAGTAGTGAATACAAGCCAGACCTGAGTTCAAAGCACATACCTTATATTTTATTTTTGTCCAAACTACACAAAGAGAATGTCTGGCTTTGTAGTATGAAACCCCACTCTGAGACAGTGAGAAAGATGGGGGGATGTAAGAGGGCTCCACATTCGGCCCTTTGATTATTAAGTTGCGATGAGTCTGCAGACAAGTCAGCCTCTACATGTTCTGAATCCTCTGCATAAAACAAAAATGTTTCAGCTATTAATTCTTTGTTTTCTTTTTCTTTTCTTTTCCAGCTCATTGTTTAGTGCAATTGTTATATATGTTATATTAGTGATCTGTACAATAATCAGATTGCATTTAAATGTTCTGTAGCTCAGGTTATTAATTTTTAAAATTTGTTTTATATCCACATTCTGTCTCCTCTTTCCTACATGACCTGCTTGAGCTGTCTTCAAATCGCATTCTCCTTAATAGCCAGGCCCCTAAACTACTTCCTTCCCTCAAAGCGTTGCTCTTGATCAATATGTGATGTAAAAGTGCAATAACTGGCCATCTTCAGGAACAGGCATATAAGGATGCTGTCTGAAGAGTCTCTGAGTTCACTGCAGACTAATGTTGGTGTGATCCAGCTGAAACTGAACTTGTATGTCTTTTCTGTGTTGCAACAGTCCCTTCTTGTCAATACAATTTAAGTTATGACCTCCTGATTTTTGCTTATAATTTTTTACTGCAACCTCACTGAGTTTGAACAATATGAGGTTACAGGGAGTTAAGCTTATCATTAGTGTCCAGCAACCTATTTGTAGGGCAGTGTCTTTAAATTGTTTTATATGATCTTGTGGAGAGGTGATGATAAAAATACATTTTGAAGAAGGGCCATCATATAGTTGAGTCTTTATCTTGTCTTAGTTTAACTTAGCTTGGTCTTAGTCTATTTTTTAAAAAAAGTTTTTCAGCTATTTACCTTCCAAATATTTTACATCATTCAGAAAATTCTGTCCATTTTTTATTTACTTTTTGTTTAATTCTATCCATTAGAAGTAACTAATTTTTTATTTTATATTATGACAATTCTATTTAAATATGTCCTATAAAAAGGATGCTGGATTATTGAATGCTGTTTTCCCTGCTTTTATAATAGTTTCCTTCTCCCTTGAAGGAAATATTTACAAAATTTTTACAATTATTCAGAACTGTTGAAAGAATGTGGATTAGCTACATTCAGAATAAATAAGGATTTTGGTTTGTAGGAAAGTAAAAAATAATAACATTGCTATTACCATATCCCAGTGTCATCAATTTCATTAAAAAATATTACTCAAGTACCCACTGGCCAATGTATATGAAAAACTTGTTTTTCAAAACATTTGTTACAGTCGAAACATTTTTACTAAATATCTTATAAAAACACAGAATCCATCATCAGCTGCTTATCCTGAGAAAGGTCGCTGCAGTCTGGAGCTTATCCCAGAAGCAGAAGTTGCTAGACCATCATAGGGTGACAGCACACACCCCCATTCACACACCATACTGAAACTTGTCTTTAGACTTTGGGACGAAACCCACACAGCCATGGGGAAGCATGCAAACTCCACACAGACTGAGCCTGATTCAAACTCACACCCACCAAGTCCAGGTTCTGAGAGACAACAGTGTCACTCACTGAGCCACCCTGGCACCCAAAAAGACAAAATCAGTATTGTCAGTAAATGAAAAAAATAATTTGTGAATTATTGGCTTAATCACTATGATCCTCGCACCTCTACATCATGGGTTCACTTAGGAGAAGCTTTTCACCAGGGTTTCTCCAATGGTTAGGGCTCCAACCAGGCTCTTGGACCCAACTATGTATCCCACTTCCTGCTCTAGTACTTGATAAAGTAAATGTACTGAATCATTCCAGTACATTTAATCAATCTGTACAAATGGGTTAATCACTGTTATTTTGGAGAAAAGTGTCAGATAAATAAGCATGAAGTGTCATACAGGTTAATAAGAAATTGTGCTGCATTACCACTAGGTTCCACTAAAATATAAGGGGCAAAAACCAGCCAAAACACCCCTGTACTGAAACTGGAGTGTTTTATTGTAGCTGCTGTCCTTGCATTACTCTCCACTTCAGAGTGGCATGGCTTGGGTTACACTGAGTCAAGAAATGTCTTCCTTCTCCTTGAGACCTCACAACTTTAACTAAAAGACCTTTGTTTTCACACATTCTTTGTGGTGTTTTTGTTGCCTTTGAGATCTTTATATTTTCTTTCCTGAATATATTAATAACATCTCTTTTAGTATACATTATTAACACCATTATTTTATTTCCCATATTCCTCTGACCTCTTCCTTTTTCTGTGTCCCTCCCTTCCTGTGCCCCTGTGACTGACTTGGGTTTAATGTACTCATGTGACTCCTCTTGCTTTTTCTATAACCATGTGTCACCTCTATCTTTGTCTTTCATTTCTGTTTCTTTTCCAATTCCTTCCTGCACTTATTTCTCCAAACTCCCCCATTTCTACCTATTCTTCACCTCACCAATGGTCTAAACCCTGTCTTAAAACCCCACCTATTCCCCCTTCCGGTTTCCCTTGCCAACTCTTGATTTGCCATCTTTCCAACTCCACCTAAAACCACGACTACCACTAACTACCCTACTCATCCACACCATTGTCCTTATCCACCTCCCCCACCGCTAACCTCATCCCTCACCCTGCTCCTTTTCCCTTTCCCCTTGCAGCAAAGGCCCCTGAAACAGTCCCTGAGCGGCTCCCTTTGTCGAGAGTCCCACTGGAAGTGCCTGCTGCTCACGCTGCTTATGTACGGCTGCTTCGCCACACTGGGCTGGTGCTCCCTGTACCGCGTCACCGTCATGGCCACAGATGACCACGGAGCCTCTTTCTACTATGGTGGCCGTGCACGGCTCTATCACGATAGCCCCTGTTCCAATGGTTATGTCTATATCCCACTGGCCTTTCTGGCCATGCTCTACGTGGTCTACCTGGTGGAATGCTGGCACTGCTACTCCAAAACGGCCACACTGGCCAAGGTGGATATCAGTGAGGTGTATGAGCGTGTACAGCGATTGCAACAGGCCACACCCTGCATCTGGTGGAAGGCCATCAGCTACCATTATGTGCGCCGCACCCGGCAGGTGACACGCTACCGCAATGGCGACGCCTACACTACCACACAGGTGTACCACGAGCGCGTCAACACTCACACGGCAAGTTCCGAGTTTGATTATGGTCGACATGGTGTCAAGGACGTGTCCAAGGAGCTGGTGGGTCTGCTTGAATACCCAGCTGTGCGTGTGCGTTTCACCAAGTGCTTCAGCTTTGCCAGCGCGCGTGCTGAAACTGCCTACCTCACCCAGCGTGCCCGCTTTTTCAGCGACAATGAGGGCCTTGATGACTACATGGAGGCCCGTGAGGGCATGCACCTGAAGAATGTGGATTTTCGCGAGCACATGCTGGCTTTTCCGGACCCTGCACTCCAGCCCTGGTTCTCACGGCGCCGTGTCTTCTGGTTGGCATCAGCCCTGCTGCTTTCCTGGCCACTGCGTGTGGTGGCTGAGTATCAGACGGCGTACGTACACTACCATGTGGAAAAGCTGTTTGGTGAGAGTGAGGACACCCGGGACAACAACCGTGATGCAGGTGGCTACCGGCCTGGGCGTGAGGGCAGTGGTGGGGGACTTGGGTATGACTACCATGCCGTCTCGCGAGTGAATACGGTCGACATTACTGAGTTAGAGTGGCACATCCGCTGCAACCAGCAAATGGTTCCCAGCTATTCAGAGGCCCTGCTTATGGACCTAGACTCAAACAGGAACCCGCCACTGCCTGCCGCAGGCAACATGCCAACACCCCCAGGTGGCTACTTCTTACAGAACTGCCCCCGGTGTCGGCGGTCCACCAGCAGTACCTCACTCCCCTCACGTGTGAGGAATAGTGTGGCCAATAGGAGGCCTGGAGGCCATGGTGGTGGGAGGCTGGCCCCAAGTTGCAGTGGCTTCTCCCTGGGCCGCTTACAGACGTCCCGACACACAGGGCTCTTCCACTCCAGGAGCTTGGGGGGAGGGTTTGCAGCTAGAGGGGAGGACAGTGGAGGGGGCTTCCTTGGTCTGGGGGGCCGCCGGGATGAGGAGAGCAGAGGAGTGCTGGGACAAGGAGCCCTTGATGAAGATGAGAATGAAGAGGAGGAAAGAGCACAGGTGCAGGGAGTGAATGGAGAAACCAGTGGAGCTTGGGAGGAAGAGCGAGACAGACCTCCATCATACCATGATGCGCTGCTCCTTCCTGTGTTAATTGTACATGGTGAGGAGAACTGCCAAGGAGGAAGGGTGTAATGATGGAGAAAAAAACACAGGGAGGAGCCCATTTACAATGAGACAGGGAAGGAGAGGAGAAGGGTGCGAGAGAAAACGAGAAGCTCAGGTCAGCAAATCACGGAAGGAGGAAGTGTAGGAGGACAAAAAGGGAAGGGGAAGAGGAAATGGATATAATAAAAAATATTAGACCAAAAAGTGGGTGATTTGCATTGTATTCTTAAGACAGTAGAGTGCAGAGGAGCACCAGATCATTCTTAGCACCCTTCTTCTCACTCTGTCTTCCATAGAGAGGGACATCAACATATGTCCCACAAATGAATGACAAACTGGGAACAACTAACCAAAAGAGGTCTGTAATGTTGCTTATGAATGTAAATATGAGAACATGACCTGATTTGGTATCACGACACAACATAAGGTCTGAACACAAGAACGCAGAGGGTGTGATGGCCCAGGATGGCTTGGTCAGTCCAGGTTTGATGTTACAAAAGCTTTCCTTTCATCGGCCCCATAAACTGACTGCAGTTCCAGTCAACTGGATAATATCAGAAATGTAGAAAAATGAGGAGCAGTGAGTAAAAGGCATCTGGATGTTACTTCCTCAAAACAACACCACAACAACAGTGACTTTTATTATAATCAATTGGCATTATCTCTTTTCAGAGACAAAAATAGATAACATGCTTATAAAAGAGGAATTGCTATGATTCATCACACCCACCTTTCATATCTGTGTTCACCATCAAAGACGAGAAGCACCAGTTAATCCGGAACCGTCTGGATATTTCTGCATGGAGCCAACACCTTGGAGAACACTCTTCAAGAGAAATATGTGAATTCATCATCTTCATCATCATTTTTCTGTATATAGAATGTGCATTTGGATTATTAATGTGTATTAAGGTTATTGACTTTACAGCATGAGTACCATGTGCCTACTGGGGTCACCAACTGCCTTTATCGACCTCTGATGGCACAAGGTAGACATTAGTACCTGTTGTTTATTTTGTTCTCATTTTGAAAGGAAAGGAATAAGAGGCAAAGCACAGCAATACACTCAAAAGAACCTCAGGGGGAAGGAAGAGCTATGAGTTGGGTGTGGAGGTGATACGCCAAGTATGAGGACAGGAAGGAGAGAAGGGAAACAGAGCGAAACACTCTTTTTGATTGTCTGCTATTGTCCTCCAACTCACACCTGTGGCTCCCTGGAAATTCTCAAATTTGCATACATTTCTATTCATTTTCTACTTTTTCTTTAACCTGCGTCACAGGTATGATACTTTGTGCCCTGATTTGAGGACATCTTCCAGCATCACAATCCAATATTACTGATGAATGTTGTATAATCTGGAGATAGTTAATACAAGACATGTATGTACCCACACCCAGAGAGGAGACCCTATAAATGCACACACACACACACACACACAAAGGACACCTTCTAGACACCCTTTCAGTTACAGAAACCCTGCACATAGCATACTCTTAAGATCTTTGGAGAGGAACAAGCATTGAAAAGTGTAATGCTTCTTCTACACAACTCTCTCAGGCTTGCTTATTGTCTAAACTATCTTAAAACTTTATTCCTTTGTACAAAGAGCACAACAGCTGGGTTTCTGCTAGGGATCAGACCCAACAACCTTTAGGATACAAGTCCATTTCTTTCATCTCTGTGGTACACAATGGTCAAGTGTTGTTCATTAAGCTCTTTATAATAAGCACACTTAAAGGGAGGGATATCTCACAGCACTATGGATGTTTTTCCGTGTGAACATGCAAACATTTTACATATCGATCAGGAATGAGTAGGACTTCAGCAAGTGTCCATTTCTAAAGTGCTGCAAATTTTTAAGCAGCACCTGATTTCCACCTGAAACATGAGCGACTTAGTATCTAAACAGCAAGCAAATAGCAGAGACTTGAGCACACTGTAGGCCTCTGAATGAGAGCAGGTCAACCTCTGAGGGTGGACCACTGTCAACACTATCCCAGGCACACTAGCAGAAACACACCACTCAACATTGTTGCATTGACACACAAACACACTTACATTCAGTGAAGCTGAAGCACAAATAAGCAAGTAGGGAGGTTCATGGAAATGGATGCAAACACATGGAGAATGAATTTACTATTACTGCAGAGCACAGCAATGCAGCCAACACTTAAATAAATGTGTGGGTGTGGTGGGCAGCTAAATGAATGCACAGCAACACACACCCTCAAAAAACTGAAAGTACTGCTTTAGTTAGTGCTGCTACTACTACTACTACTACTACTACTACTACTACTACTACTACTACTGCTACTACAAGTACTACTACTGTTACTATGGTAAATATGAATGATAATAAGTATTATGCTAATAAAGTGAACTGACATGATGTACGATGGATGCTGTCATCTATGAGTTCACACCCTGTGGACTGCCTCCTTGTGGGTGTTATTCCTAATGATAATTCTGACGCATTTGCAGAACCATCCCGGTACCTGGGAGACTGTTTATTACACATTTAACCATCTCCTACAATGGGATCCTCATCCCTCCTGTCTGGGCTTCACGTGTGTGTAATTCCACCGTTTGTGAGAGGCTTTTAGTGGCCTGTGATGCAGCCGGCATGAGTTTATTCCTGGAATGACTGTGCAACATTTATTGGAAATGTTACTTAAAGGAAGTTCCAAAAGACACTTGAATTCCTGAATGGAAGATACAAGAGAAACTATTCGGGGGTGTCTGCGCGTGCGTGTGTGTGTGTGTGTGTGTGTGTGTGTGTGTGTGTGTGTGTGTGTGTGTGTGTTTGAATGACAGTGGTGGGGAAATGAGAGTGTTTTTAGCTCTGGATCAATACTAAGAGAATTGAATGAGACAATCATTATCCTTCGTGTGTCTGGGAGAATGGCTGCAGCTTTAGCAGTGTATTTATGCGTGATGTGTTTGCAATGTGACCACATTGTATGTGTTCGGCACTATCCCTTTCTGATTTAAAAGTGGATTTAAAAGTGTGTATTATGCTGTGATGTAGAGCACTATCATGTTCAAATATAAAGCAGATATTCTATAGTAATGTGTAATGGATGCAAACAGCCTCTACTTTCCCCCGTGACCCCCCACAGGCTCAGTGTTTCCACCTAGTGGAAAGTTGAACAAATGTTTAAAAACCAGTTGCAAAAAAACAGCATCATGAACCAATCAAATGGGGAGGACGTAAATGAAAGCGCATCTTAAAACTAAAATGGTATACAAATATAAATAGTACGTATTTGGTACATAAATGGTAATATTTTTATTATAGAGGAGGGGAGAAATAAACTAATTACATATTTTGTATGACACTGAGTTATTCTCGTGAATATTATCAAAATTGACAAATTTTGTCAAAATATGATATTATTATGTATGTTAAGTCAAAGCAAAACTGTTGTTGCATGAATCTGAAAAAACCATAGGCTGGTAATCTCCTATAATCATCTGTCAGTAATTGACATCCTTTTTGTGATGTATAAAATGTTTACAGAATTCCCATGTATAAATAACACAATTATGACGCCCAGCATGCACTTCACCAAATCATGCAAGATTGGATGGGATGAGTCCTGCCATAGTTCTCCTCTTCTGATCTAGAGCACATGCATTGTCTGTGACTATGATACCATAACTGCCGAAGGGTGGGCTGAATGCCAACGGGCCCTTAAGAGCTGTATGGGTGGCATGACACCAGGACCCCCTTGATGGGGCATTCAGATATGAACTACAAACTAATCTAGAAACATTGTTAGTTGCAGGGAGGGGGTGTTGGGGTTATTATAACAGTTATCGAGTGTTGCTGTGCTCCTGCAGATCTGTCCATGTTCCCTGATACTGAAGTCCCCTAAAATCTCAGAGTGGAAATGAATTGTTATCACTTATGCTTTTCACAAATATTTTCATCTGTTTTCAACTGTAACTCTGTCTGGACTAACATTTTTTTGCCATGTTAAAGAGCCTGAAATCAGTTCTTGAGGATAGAAGGTGGTGAGTAAATTGTGTTCAATAGCTAATAATGAGTAATACACATCAAAATTATTAATGGGATCAGTAATTGTCATGTAGCTGAGCATTTATTTACTGGAATAAACTATAGAAGTTGATATTGTATGATTTAAATGTAATGAATATAATAAAAAAATAATTTTTCTGAGTATGCATCCCACACAGCTGTGTCTACCTATTATGTTCCTGTGAAGTATAATAGAGGGGGACCCTTTGTTATCCAGTTATTTTTCTTAAATTATTAAATTCTTAAATTATGTCTTCTTTAGTTCTTCTTTTTCTTTTATGTATATATACATTCCTTTCTTAGCCTATTTTTCCTGCAGGTGGTATCATTCCTCAGACTCAGGCCTCTTACCTCTTACTGGAATCCTGGGAGTTGGGGGGTAAAGCATAGTAAATTGTAAATTGGACTGTATACTTTTTCCTTCTCTTCCTTGTATCCTCCCTTATTCTCTCTCTCTCTCTCTCTCTCTCTCTCACTCTCTCTCTTGCTCAATTTAACCCTAACATTAGATAATCTGGGTTTACACGACAGGTCAGTTCAGGAGCTTACTGTGAGGAGAGAGAAAGAGAATAGGTGGAGAAAGGAGAAGCAAACTCACTGCTGTGTTTTGAAAAGAAAACTCACAATCTTCAAAAGGGTCTGAACTAAAGGGACAGAAAAGGACTACAACACCATACAAGACAGAGAGACACCGAGTGTGTAAATTCTTCCACTTTGCTGTAAGTCAAACTTTGGTGATTTGGATATAGCAAAAATTGTTTCATTAGGCATTTTTCACTCAGTTTTACAAGGTATATAATATATTATCACTCTAATCTAGTCTGTGTTGCATTGGAAACATTTACCTTGTATAGTGTCCACAGCAGGTGGACACTAGTTGCTTGAGTGGTAACTGTTCATTCATCCATCAAAGTGTGTGTGGGGAGGTTTGTAAGTTATTCGATGTGACAGGGCCGGGAGGAGGGGGATAAGCTCCAGTAAGCAGCTTGCACACAGCTTGATGGACAAAACCACCTACCATTGCCTTGCAAGTTTGGTTTGCACCAATGTCTCAGTCGGCAACTGGGACGATGCTTTAAGAGTTATTTATTTAAGTCTCTGGAATAGATGAGCTGCTGATCTTTGAATGATTAATTCATCATATTAAATATACAGTTCATGTGAATTAAAACATTTGTACGCTGTGTAAGACACTTTAGAATTTAAGCTCTTCAAACAATCATTTCAAATTATTAAAACTTGGATTTTCCCTTTCATGTAGTTACAAAAATGTGCAGTTTTTCTGATATGCCACACTACATTATCTGCAATCATTTTATATGTTTAGTAGATATCTTTGTCCAAATGGAGCTTACACCTATTACATATTATCCAGTATTATAACCTTTATCATTTTTATTATATTTTTATCCATTAAAAAATTATTCTGCCAAAGGAAATCAGATTAAATGCTACTATAATGCAACTGAAATTGCAGCCTTGAAATTTGAACTGCCAGCTTTCCAAACCCAGGTCCTTATTCCTTAGATGTTACATCACCTGTAGCCCCAATCTGTGCAAGTCCTGCCAGTCTTTTATTTGTTCTTAATTGTTTATTCCTAATTACAGGCCTCCATCTCATAATGAGTGTAATTAATTCTAAAAATCTGTTCATACAGTGAATTTTCATCATTTCAACTGCTAATTACTATTTAACAACCACTCATTTAAAGTGAGAAAATAATGTACTCCTAAATTACAAAAGGTTTACAAATTTTGCAGAACACGCAAATACCTCCATTATCTTTTCAACAGTACAATTATATTAACAATATAATTTAAATCAACGTCCAGACTATCAAAACATTGTAACAAACTGTTGACGAATACAAATGGGAGGTCTTGCATCTCTTTGTCTCATTCCAATTTCGTAGTGTCTTTTATCACTTTTTAAACTGATAGGAAAGGCTTTTTTGTGTACTCAACTTCTTTTACCATTTTCTTACAGTTGTGTTTGCTTTATGTGTCATTTTTCTGGTAAATAATAATAATAAGTCTTAATAATAAGATGTCTAAAAGATATTTGTGAGCTTCTTCTTGTTCTTTTATTGTAACTTTTTTGCCTTTATCTTCACCCTATTTCCAATGTCCAGACCTATCTCTGGGTTCTTCCTGGACTGTTTTTGTGTTGTTGCTGCTCACTCTCACTCTTCCCCCCTTGGGCCCCCAGGGCCTCACAGAGCTCATGTCAAAAGAACAGGTGGAGGCGCTGGTGCACACTGTTGAGTCCCTGCTGGCTGAGGCCACCCAGCTGCAGGCACAGTGTCGGGAGGAGAGCACAAGAGTGTCCACCGTGGCCATGCAGCTACGGGAAGAGAGTGAGATGCTGCGTGGTCAGTGTGAAGCTGCACAGCTAGACATGGCTGACATGCAGAAGAAGTTGGAGGAGCTACTGGACACCAAAGCAGCCTTCGAGGCACGAGAGAGACAGGCCCGCAAACTGAGCAAGCAACTGTGAGAGGGCAAGGTGGCAACCATTGAGAGGGAGAGGGGAGGTGTGGATTTGTGTGTGGAGGTGACACCAAAATGTATGTGTGTAAGTCTGAATCCACAGCACGCACGCGCGCGCACACACACACACACACACACACACACACACACCACTGCTCTTTGTACAAGTTTGTTTTTCACCTTACATCTCTAACAGACAAGCTTGTTTACATCGAATATGCTATTTTGGTAGTTTTTTGGATTTCTGATAAAAGGATTTAAACCAAATTAAATTTTTATAGGATTATTTTTTGGGGGAAACATAAATCAAGTCAAGTTTGTAATCAAACTGTGCTACTTTCCTGTACTTCCTTAGGAAATGAAATGCTTCTGTCTCATGTTATCAGGTACAATTAATAGAAATTCATACAGTTTATTAAAAGCATCTGTATCCACTTTTGCCACTTTCCCTGACCACCTTCTCACAATTTATAATTATTTCATTAAGCAAATTTTTATTGGAAAACAAAAAAAACAATGAAATTCACAAGCAAGTTGATACACAGTGTTCTTGAGTTTATTTACAGAATACATAAAAATACTATTGATTATCAGTAAAAGGAGTACTGAGATTTTACACTGGAACTTTCTAGAAATAGTTACAATGTTATGCAATGATTTTTTAAGACTTCACGTTCATATTCTTTTTTAAAAATTTCATACAGAGGAATAATAACCCAGTTTTCACAAACAGTTTTTTTTAAATAAAAATGATATATTTAGAAATGTTCAAATGTTACTTAAAATGATAAGATAATGTACTGTTAGTATGTCAAAAACATAAAAGAACATGTAATTTGTAAAATACAAATTTAAAGAATCATCACAAGAATAAATACAAAACAGCTGATAGAATAATAATTTTTGGTGGAACATCAAAAACGATATGAAAACAGATGTGTGGACATGAATCCCAGAAGCAGATCTGGTAGAGAAGAGGCCAGGTGAGTTAGTGTCACTGAGGTCTGGAGGGTCTGTGGAAAAAGGGTTCGGTTTCCGAGGAGGCCCAGTTAGTGTTTGTACCACCTGGCATCACCTCTGACCCCTGGCATCTCTGGACAGACACGATGATCACGATCAGCACCCAGAAGAACAAGTTCACCCACACAGACTTCTGTAATGTGGGGGGATGTGGGATCAGAGCCAAGAAATGGGGGCAATGGGTGATATAAATACAGGAGCATTAGGGAAATGCTAGAAAGCAGTATTAAAGATGTGAATAATGTTAGAAAAAAGGAAATTAAAATAATATAAAGATGGGAAAAATTTCCCATGAAATAAAACACTCAAAATACACTGGCTCTTCAGCTTACAAACCAGAGACTGTTCATAACTTATCTGTAACTCTCAAATCATTTCTGTTATACCACAGTCAATAGATGCTGAATGGATTATCTCTGATGTAATGGTTAGATTTTTTAATAACACTGATTGATTGATATAGTTGGAAAAACCAAATAGTTCTGCAAAATTGCACAATTTTTTTCCATTTCTGGCCTCTTTAAAGCAAATTTAAAATGACTGAAAATTACACCTTAACTCATTCACCTAGTCCTTCTATTCAGTCTTGATTGTTGATCAATCCTTCTCATAAACATGTACAACTTCCTTCATCTTATAAACCCTCATTAACACCAGACATGAACTGTAAACACTGTGGAAGTAGATCCATTTAAAGAGGCGCAACACTCTTTTTTGTTTTGGTGTTCTTTTCTGCCACCTGTCAGTGAGTAAACACATTACAGTTGTGCCACTACACATAGAAATGTGAGTAAACAGATGTGCAGAAAGTGCAATTGGAAATAAATAAATAAAGAAGCTGAAAAATGTTTGCATCTTTGAAAAAAAATCATGACTCATCTGCAGTTTGAGTAGCCAATGCACAGAATCACAGAATGACACTAGAAAAGCCCAGAATGACTATGGCAGATGTCATCACCGTGAACACTGAAAACACAGGAGGTCTAATCCACCTGGAGCAGCCAGTCTATTTACATATCATCACTGAGTTCTGGACATCACTGTAGGGATGTTGGCGGTACACACCTCAGCACTCTGCAAGCTGCTATAGAACTGCCTTCCATTGTATGGGCTGACCCAGGTCTCATTCTCTGCTCCTTGACAGCTGAAACACACAAATAGACACACACGCTTTGGATCATAATGATAACACACACAAAAGCCACTGGAAGAAAATACTGAAAGACAGAGAGAACTAACTACAAATGTTTTACCTTCAGAGATGGAAATGTGTATAGGCTTAAACAAAACAGAAGGGGATGAATATAAATAAGATGTGACAGGTGAAGAAAGATTGTCATTAATGACAGAAATTAAAAGTCATACATGTAAATTGTATGGAAGAGAAATAGGGGAACCAAGCATTGAGCACCTGAAGATGAACGGAACATAAGTGCTTCTGGAAGTAATGAAGAGATGGACACTGCATTAAAATAACAATTTCACTTGGAACACTGCGGGAAACTTATAGCTGGCAAATAAGTGTTTGAAGCATTTTTCAGCCTCACCTAGTAACCGTGGGAACACTGTGGACGATTGACAGGCACAGACGGTCCCTCCCAATCCTTAGGATGCATCCGGACACCAGTAGGAAGAAGGAGATGATGCTGCAGGCCCCAAGAGACATGCTCGACCACAAGCTTGTTCTGAATGAGCCAAAAGAGTGTCATTCCCTGACCTCTGAACTCTGACCCACCGCAGCTGGTGTATACAGAAGTGAAAGAACAGAAAAGAACACCCAAACAAACTAGCCTGTCTCACACCCCAGCTCAACCCTTGTGGGAGAGTCAGTTATAGTACACAAATAAATAAAAATTGTTTAGTAAAATTCCCACACTCTCAAAAGGATGGGAAATATTTCTATATTGTGCATCTGTCTGCAGTTAGTGTTTGCATAAAAAAGCACCATAGATGAAGACTTGTGATTAAAAAAAAGAGTGTGGCTCTTTCATCCAGTCATTTGTCCTGCGTTCCTCTCCTCTGTCACACTTCCTTCATACCCTCCATGTCAGCGGTTTTACTGCTCACCTTTTGGCCTGGTTGTCCAAACAGCTGCTGTAGGTCCAGTACAGGATGAGAGAGAAGCAGTAGATAGCTACACACAAAGAGATGGCTGACACAAAGTAGCACAAACTCTGGGAGCTGGAGCCTTGGAGCCCAATGACCTGGGTGGACATGTTGTACCACACACTGCTGTACAATATGCACTGTCCAGCAAACTGGCCCTGCAGCATATCAAGAAATACAGTAGTTCCTTAATGCATGGGCAAACTGATTAAATACAATACACACACAACATACATACACCCAGCAAACCATAATTAATAATGGTTTAACAATAATATGTTTTAACAATTCAGCATGTCAGCCAACCTGCCAATAACAAAACAATAATCATGCTGTAATATTTAACTTTTCTTTTCCGTTAAACAGAAGAACTTGCTGTGTTGGGGAAGTGTGATGACCAGACCCTGTGCAGGCAGTTACAGAGACACTGACACACTTCTTAACTCCCTCAACTGACTCTAATAAATAGTTAACTGGAATCAGGTGCCTGAATGAGGTCACAGAGTCCTAGAAAGAACTTTATTATAAATATCTGCTATGTGTGGATTTTAATTACCGCATGACTGAAACCTGCATGACCAACAGATAAACTGAATAAACAAAAGGAGGGAATAAACAAAATAGGTTCTGACCACATGCTCAAGATTAAATGATATGTGTTGATTTTTGAACATTTTACCAGGGTTGAATGGACAAAAATATTACAGAAGGACAGACAAGCTCAGACAGATGCAGACACAGATACATATAAACAGACAGACAGACCAACAGATATAAAGAGACAGGATACAGATAAATGTAAACAGATAGAAGGATATAAAGCTAACATTCAAGAAACCTGATAAAAATTATAACCATATAAAAGTACAAAGAAGAGCAATTACGAACATTTCTGTGTGGTCTTGGATATTTAATTAAAATAAATAAGTCTTACGGACAGTAAGAATATCAAGGGGCATTCAGAAAGACAGCAGAGGAGCCCCCCCCCCCCCAACACACACACACACACACACACACACACACACACACACACACAATCTGATTCCCACCTGAGTGACAGTGAGTGAAGCCGCACAGATGATTCCACAGATGAAGCAGCCGGCGTGCAGCACAAGCTCCAGCACGAGGAGCCACGGGAGCAACATTGTGAGCATCACTCTGCTTGGTGCAAGTCAGCAGCCTTGTGAATGAGCCAAGGTCCTGCGCTGGCGCTGTCTAAATCCACATGCTTTATGTAGCACAGGACCCAGATCTCAGCACAAAGTGGTCATTCAGGTGAGGGAGCACGAGGAGGCCAGCGGGTGGTGGCATTTATTGAGTGCGTGCCAGTGAAGGAATGCCCAGGAGTCAAAGGATAGTAAGACTACTCGCAATTAGTGACCTATGTGACCAGTTCAGTTCTATTCAAGCTAACCCTGATCACATACATGGGAGAGTGGAGTTATAATTTCATGAAGATATGATACATATTGAGATACATGAAGCTGCCCCCACACAAACAGCACAAACAAAATCTTTCATGTTTTGTTTGTACTGTTTTGTATCATGATAAAGAGACACTTCTGAGACATTAAAAATTAATAAGAAAAGTGATTCCGTCCTACCACCTGGTGTATTGTAAGAGACAACAGTTCAGCAGCAGAACATTACGTGTTTGGTTCAAAAATTTCTTTGATGAATATTTCTTTACTTCCACTGCCATAAGATTTTATTGGAAAAAATTACGAGTTGCATTTTTTCCCCTCCAGATCAGGATGGACATGATATGATACAAAGTGTCTGGTATTACCAACTGTCCAATATGGCAGTTATAATCTCTCCATTCATCATCTCCAACTTTATTAAAAATTACTCATTAAAGTGCCACAGTAAATATCTAAAATCACTTTTTCGAAGCTTTTGTTGAAACAAAATTACAATTAATGCTCAGTGTGTTCTTAAGCAGGAACTGTGCAGTACATAAATAACTGAAATCTATGTATAATCTAAGGGGTAAGATTATCTAGGCCAGTTGCTAATTTCTTTAAACATTTCATATGTTTACACATTCAAGGAGCAGCAGGTGGTGCACAAACCTAACATTGTAAGTCATTGTGGAGAAAAATATCAGATAAATGAAGAAAAAACCAAAATACCCAGAAGTGATTGTGTACAGAACAAATTTAGCTGATTTGCAACACTCAGTTATACAAATTTATATAACACTGGAAACTCGAACCTGAAATATTTTACACAGTTCTAGTTCATAGTTCTCTCTATTAAACCCACCTTTCACCACAGCTGCACACACATAGAGGAGGTGGTACAAAGCACATAACCAAATCATCTCCCTACATTTAAATTTCTGCATCTGAACTGCATTATGCGAGGTCCCCTGTTCAGTGGTAAGACAACACGCTCAACTACAAGTCAGTCCAACATTTTGCATATTATTTATTTGCAATAGAATAGTATTTGCTAATAGCGAATAGTGGTATATGACTGATGTAAGAGTATGTGTTTGTGTGTGTATCTCTGTGTCTGTCTGTTTATCTAACACACAACTACTGGAGTTTACCAGTTCAACTAAACCACACAGATCACCAAGAAATTGGGTCAGCAGGCAGACTGCCACCCTCTGCCCCACAGCACAGGGCCATTGTGCTTCAGCACTGAATCACTGGCTGACACTCCTCCATTCTGCAACTCTGTATTGCTCTGAAAGTAGCCATTCAGCAAGTTCCAGAAAAATGTGAGATATTTTAATTGACCTGCTGGCTTGAGCTGAATACATTCAAAGTGGTGGGAATGTGAGCCAAACTGGTGGAGACCCATGGACCATGGACTGGCGGAGCCTGCTGTTCCTGCACAGCCCCAGGCCTCACCGTGTTGCTCTCACGTGCATTAAAAAGAAAAGTGCAAAGATATTATACAGTGTGTAGACGAACTGCTAAAGGATCAGAAAAAAAAACAGAATCCTTTTCACCACAGAATTCTGAGTTCATTTTCGGACTCTAAGGTCCAACTGCTTATATGCCTATTAGAATCACTTTTAAGGTTCTGAGTAAGTTGTTTGTACCTAGGTGACATGGTGTCACAGCAGGTAGCACTGATGCCTCAGTACTCTAGGACAATGCGTTTGAATGTAGGTTCAATTCCATTTCAATCCATGTGCCATTTGCATGTTCTCTTCATGTTTGCATGGGTTTCCTCACATAGTCCAAAGATGTGTTTAAGGTCAATAGGTGACTCTAAACTGCCCTTAGGACGTGATAACTCCCTATACCCCAGTCAGAGCACTGTACTTCTCACTCTCTTGCTGCTTGGTGATCCCAGTCACAAAGCATCCAAAATCAAAAGTCTGTTCTCAAATTTTACCCATATATGGTAGAATGACATCTCTTTGTCCCTGAATCCCTTCCAGTACACACTAAGGGCCTTAAAATGTATCTCTTTCAGACCCACTTCTCTCCTGTTCTCCAAACTACAACCATGCCTTCATCTATAACTGTTGGAGAAATGCACTTTTTGTACTCTGAATTGTACATCGCTTTGGTGGAAAGTGTTTGCTGAATGAACCGATGTGAATTCACAGGTAGGACCAATTTTTAGGTAGTCCAAAGCAGAAAATACTGAGGGTATGATAAAGGTTCCAAAGGTTTTACTGATTTAATCGTCAAAAACACAGCATTCTTAACAATCAATCAAGGCCCCAACTCTGAATAAATGACCTTTGTCTGGACTGAATTCTGAATAGTTGGATCAATTGAGGATTAAAAATTAACTGTTTCATCACTATGTACCATGAGAGGAATTGACACATTGATGAGATAGCAAACAAGTGGATGAAGAACTTTGGTGTGCAATAGAGAAATGGGCCATGCTTGAGTGAATCAGCCTCCTTGCTTTACATTCTTGAGCTTCTTATAAGACACCCTTTTATAGTGGGTGCTATAAAAGGCTCATAATTTTACATCAAGCTCCTTTTGAAAGCTGTTCAAACAGTTAAATCTGATACAGCCTCACAATATTCTATTCTAAGTTTCCAAATGAGCACAGAGCCCATTTAGAGATTTCAGTACTTCAAATAATGAAGTTTTTTTATCTCTCTTTCTACTTGGTTTAATTTACGCAAATTTGGCTCATATAATTGTGGTTCCTTCTCAGTAAAGATGGTAGCACAGTAATTGGCGATGCTGTCATTGGATTTGGAGGTAACAACTTCAAACCCTACCTCCTTGAGCAAGGTACTTAAAATAATATGGTTAAAAGCCACCTAGCTGTAGAAAGATGTAATTCATTTTAAGTCACTTAGTATTATAAGTTGCTTTGGAGAACAACGTCAGTGAAATGAATAAATAGTAATGGCTATATGTAAGATTAAATATAACATTACACCCTGCAGTGGATTGGCTTCCCATACAAGGTGTGTCCTCCTAGTTTGGCATCCAGTGACTCTGGGATTGGCTCCAGTTCCTGAAAAGGACAATTGGTTAAGCAAAATGAGTGAATAAATACTCACACTGCCTAGTTCTTTGCTACAGTTCTGCATGAAATGGAAACACAGGATGAAATATTTTAATTTGATGTTTGACTACTCTTAGGTGTGCTTGGTACTCACAGGTGTGCTTGGTTTTGCAGATATTTCAATTTAGTAATTTTATAGGGTTGTATGTAACAGTCTACAAGAGTCAAAGGACCGTAACTTTGATACGTACAGGACGAGATCACCCCATCATCTGCTATTATGAACCATTCCTTTTTTACAGTCATCCCTTGTTATTTGTAGTTTGTTGAAAAATTCACTGCTATAACAAATTTCAGAAAACCCACATTTCTGACTATGCATCCAAAAAAATTCTAAGTACGTACCAGCAAAAATGTTGGAGAATGTAGAGTGTTAGGAATATAAAAATATTATGGAAAGCAAATGCAATTCCACAGATGTGTCTGTAAGTTATTTGGATGGTTCTTCTAATATATGCATGTGCTCAGTGGATCTCTGCTGCAGTTTGTTACTTATTATTGGGAGAACTGGTCAAGTTAAAAGTGGGAATTTTTTCCAAGAGCAGTAACTCCAGTCCTGGAGTTTTCAGCACAAAACGCCTCTGGGACTTCTCGATATGGTCAGACATAAGGCAGGAAAGGTAACAAGAGTGTACTGCAGATGTACGGTAGTTGTTTTTCCAATAGGATTGTGTCTCATGCTCTTGTTTAAATGTCTTGTACATTATTGTTTGGTGGACTGTTATATACGTGTTTAATAGTGTTTTAGTGATAACTGAGGAAATACTGTGCTGCTATGCTCTGCAAGGCTGTGCACTCAGCCCACTACTGTTTAAACTCTTAACCCATGACTGTGCTGCCAAATACAGCAGAAAACACATCATCCAGTATGCTGATGAAACACAGTCATGGGCGACACTAATGAGTCAGTCTACAGAGGGGAAGTGGAGTGGCTTATAGTCTTGTGCGAGGACAACAATCGGTCTCTCTCATGATAAGAGAAGGAGATGACTGTTGACGTCAGAAGGACTACAGTTTTCAGTATGTGTATCACTTGAAGAATCACTGGATAATTCACTACACATTCAAAACCTGTTAAACAAAACACTGTATTTGACTTCAGAAAATGTCCCCATTTGTTTTCTTGTTTTTCTGAACACTATTCCCAGGATTATAGTGCCTAAGTACACGTTTTTTCCTATTCCCTTCAGCTGTTCGGCAATGTGAGCTGAGCCTTCACTTCCTGGAAAGGGCTCAGGAGCTGTAGAGACGGGCTCCTTTGACTGGTAGTGTCATGTATCTCATTTTAGAAACCATACTGGACATGTGTTTCAGCCATGTGTTTATCTGGTGGGGGTAGGGAGACAGTTTAAAATAATCAGATTATACTCCCTTGGAACCTGATTATATCAAATAAGAGGAAAACAATGGTCTTCAGTTGTTTCTTGTGCTGCTTAAAGCTATAAGAGGTACATGCGTAAATTCCATTCCTTTTTGCTGAAGTTGTTGTCAACATGAACACTGTTAGTTCCTTAAACATGAACATTAATCTCCTTAACTGACTGGAAATAAAGGCAATAAACATATTCTGCTGGTGTTAACATCATGATTCAGTGAAACTAGCTAAGCAAATTTCATAATAGTGCCCAAAAAGAATTAAATATAACAGTTGTCCTGGAAAAAAATGTTTCTGCACCCTTTTCTTTCTAGAGCTGTTTGATCACAGTGAACTTTTAAGGGAGCCACATGAGAACACCATGTGCTCTGGGGTGTTTACAAGAAACCAGACACTCCAAACGTCCTACAAATGGTGAGGGCGGAGCACCATTGGGCTGAGCCCAATATCAGGGGCCTTTTTCTGCTCAGCATGTCTGGGGTTCTATGAGGACACACAATTTGCTAAACAATCATACTGTGGAGGGACAACCAACAAACAGTTTTCACTCAAATGGTGTTTACCTGCTAACTTACAGTAATGTTGTTCTAATATTGGCACAATATACTAATGTTTCAAAGTATAGATTGGTTGAACTACCACTGGACCATTCAGTCTAAATGCAAAGTCTGATCTTACTGTCAAACAACATACTCTGTTTGTCTCCAGGTCACATGCCTGTGTATCTTCCTGTGTCTTTCTGAAACTTTGGGAACAAGTAGGTATAATTTGATGAGAAAACATCTCCCACCGACTCTTCTGATTTCCCAGTATTTTAGTGTCAGAAACGCATATTTTTCCTGTTTCCTCTACCTGTGCAGCCCAATGTGTTGTACAGTAACAGGACTGTAATACTGACATGCCGTATCCTCATTCCTTAATGGCACCACACCAAGTGGCCTCCAGGTTCACCAGATTTATTTACTTCCTAATTTATTTACTTATCACTGTTTTGTCACTGTATGTATGTAGGTATGTCACATGCGTATATTGCATATTGTATACTACATGCTGCTGCAACCAAGTAGGATTTCCTTCTGGAATTACATTTAATTTATTCATAGATGTAATCCAGCATTCAGAACATGTCACCACCTCCCTGCTTCTTGAGCTTCTCTCAAGTTGTATCAGCTACAGTAATGAGATGGAATGAAGATCATGTCCTGAATGTATGACATGGCCTCATTCAGGAAGAGCCAAAAGGCCTCAAGTTGTGGCCACAAAGACCAACAAAATGTGGTCTTGAACCAAATTGATTACTTCAGTCAGGCCATTTAAATGTGAATAGCCTTTGTCATCCAAGACTTTAGTCAATTGCTAAACAAAACAAAGTCATTTCAGAACATCACATTCAGTGTTAAAGGATATGAACAAAAGAATAGCCCTATGCACGATTGAAAATCTCTCATTTTCAGGTCAAACGTCATTACTAAATGGCAGTCTTGTATAGCAAGAATTCAAGTTAACTCAGTGGGATTAACCAACTTTACTGAAACGATTTGTGTGAAGAGTTTGGCAGAAGTGTTTTCCGATTAAGAATACCTATGTTGATTTTGGTGACAACACCTACATATGAGCCAAAATTAGCAAACTGTAGGAAGATGAACACCTCAGGACACAGTTGATGACACATATTTTTAGTTTGTCTTGTAATGACCGGTTTTGGAGGAACATTTCCTTAAGATGGCTTTGCGTGTGTGTTTTTCTACTGACAAAACACTGGGAGGCATTATATGGAGTTGTTTATAAAATTTAAGCTCCAAGAAGCCTCTTAAGGTGGAATTGTGTTTTATAAAGAGCAACACTCATAAGTGACGTTTGTATCTCCCTGTTATTGTGTAATATAAAAATAAATCGAGATATATAATAATTATGTGAAACGTATCTAAGTCTGTCGTCGCTGTGCTGTTAAAAGCCTCTCCGGTCTTTTCTGGTCCACCTTACATATGGGCGGTCCGACCGGTGCCCGGAGTGGTATAAAATGATCGGTTTAAAGCTGGAGCTGTTATGATAACGAAGAAAATACAATCAATAAGCTCTGTTTACCATGCAGTTTAATGCGTTATACGCATTTATTTGAGTGATAGTGAATCGAAGGGACAGTCAGAGTACAGCGTGTCAGCGGGACTTGCACTGAAACCGCATCACAACACGCAGTGTAAGGACACGAGTCACGCGGGAGGAGACCCACTGAAAGCGTCTTTCAGGTAATCTAGTAAGCCACTTTTTTCCATAAATTACGTTTAACTACATTTACACTTACTGCATTTGATTCCTGAGGAAAAAGCTGTTGCTTCTCCCTCCTTCTCTGAAGTTAGCCTCGGGATGTCTTTCAAATGTCTTTTTTGTAGCTATAGGGTATGCTGCATTGGGGAATAATTTTATATACATATATGAGTGTAATAATTTAATATAGGTAACATAAAATTTGAAAGTACGTGATTTGAATTGGCTGTGAGAAGGAACCCCGGTTTGTGGTTTTCAGTGGTTTTCAGTGGAACTGGATCAATCCGGTTTTCTGCCGCAGTCGAACGCGCACGTCTGGATTTAGAAATACCCTGTTAATTCTATTACTTATGCCATGTTAGTACGTCTGTTTTATTAATACTAATACATTTTCGTATGTTAATTTGCGCTTCATCCTGCAGAAGGGATTAAATGGGACAATGTGGGATTGCTGGTTACCTCAGCAGTGCTATTATTATTATTATTATTATTATTATTATTATTATTATTATTATTATATAATAATAATAATAATATAGATTAAAAAACACAATAAATTAGTTGGTACTTTATAACGTAGCATAATGTTGGCTAGTTGTACGGTTGCTGAGCTATAGCGGGGGCTTGTGATCAGGAGGTGTAATTGACGTCGCCCATGGAGACTATTCTTAAATTCCCCGTCTTGCGCTGCTGTGCATTATAGCACGGGGAGGTTGGGTGCAAGGTGCTTATCCTGAATTACTCGTAGCAATAAGCACATGGGAAATTAACCAAGTGCTGTAAGACCTTGTGGAAGATCAGCAAAGAAACAATGTAATAATTGTTTTCCCAGGTTAGTGTGATATGCAGATGTGGCTGAAAGTATTGGGTACCCTTGCATTTTGACCAAATAATGCAGCATTCTTCCTGAAAAGCGTTGAAACTAAAAGATCTTTTCTCATCCATGCATTCATTTCTTTGGTTTGCAGTGGAACAAAACAAAGAAGCTGTGAAAAGAACTAAATTATTGCTTATTCTAAAAAGGCATTCTAAAATGGCCTGGACAATGTTATTGGTCCCCTTTTAGAAGTTACAAGAAACAACTGTAGTAACAATATGTAGTAACAGAGTAACAATATTCTCCTTTAATTAATACTACAGGCATCTTTAATCTTATTTCTCATTCAGCCAATTTAAATAGAGAAATGTACTCATTCTACTGTTTTGTGTCGCTGTGTATATCACACTAATCATGGAAAAGAGAAGGAAAATTAGAGAATTGTCTGAGGAGGTTAGAAAGAAGATAATAGTCAAGCATGGTCAGCATAAAGGCTACAAGACCATCTCTAAAGAGCTTGATATTCCTGTGACTACTGTTGCCAATATTATCAAGAAATTTAAGGCACATGGGACTGTAGCTAACATTCCTGGACGTGGCCGCAAGGGGAAAATTGATCCAAGATTGAAGAGAAGGATTGTTCGAATGATAGAGAAAGAGCCAAGGAAAACATCAAAACAGATCCAAGCTGACCTTCAAGTTCAAGGTGCAACAGTTTCAAGTCGCACCATCCGTCGCTGTCTGAAGAATGGACTCTGTGGTAGAAAACCCACTTCTAAGAGTCAGGAAAAGCCTAAATGGAGTTTGCCAAAATGCATGTTGACAAGACACGGTCCTTCTGGGAGAATGTCCTTTGAACAGACAAAACAAAATTAGTTGATGTGCTTTCACAAAAAGCTCTATGTGCACAGAATAATGAAATGAAGCTTTCCAAGAAAAGAGCACCATACCTACTGTGAAACATGGGAGAGGTTTTAAGATGTTTTGGGGTTGCTTTGCTGTCTCTGGCAATGGGTGCCTGAATCTGTGCAGGACATGATGAAATCATAAGACTACCAAGGTATATTGAAGTGAAACGTAGAGCCCAGTATCAGAACACTGTCTCAGTTGCAGGTCATGGGTCCTCTAACAGGATAATGACCCAAAAAGCTCAAAAACCACCCAAGACAAGACTGTTCTGAAGTAGCCTGGCATTAGTCCTAATCTGAATCCTCTAGAACATCTGAGGAAAGAGTTGAAATTCAGTTGGGAGTACCCATCAAACCTGAGAGAACCGGAGCAGTATTGTAGAAGTTTAGAAGTCTCATTCAGAGCTACAGAAAGTGCTTGTCTGCAGTTATTGTCTCCAAAGGTTTTTCTATACAGTATTAGGTTAAGGGTAGCAATATTTTTGTCCATGATTTTGTTTATTAAGTCATAAATCAAAAGTTTTACTTATTAAACGTGAAATACAGAATGTTGGATACCA
Source organism: Arapaima gigas (assembly GCA_900497675.1). NCBI lineage: Eukaryota > Metazoa > Chordata > Actinopteri > Osteoglossiformes > Osteoglossidae > Arapaima > Arapaima gigas. The sequence goes on from UFQX01000098.1 coordinate 1,023,122, forward strand.
AATACTTTCACAGAAAATTGAAGGTTCCTTCCCACCTCTTAACTAAAAAAGTGGACTGGTGCCAATACTTTCAGCCACATCTGTATAGACATCAGCACTGTCAAGATGAGCAAAGACCCTGAGGTGGACCTGAAGGACGTGGAGCTGAATGAGCTGGAGCAGGAAAAGCAACCGATGACAGATGGAGAGGCTGGGAATGAGCTGGCCACCTCCCCGACTGGCACAGAGAAGAATGGCTGTGTCAAGGTCAAGATCCCTGAGGAGACAGATACGAAATTCACTGGGCTCTCCAAGGAGGAGCTCCTTAAGGTCGCTGGAACTCCAGGGTGAGTGTCTTTCAGTGACTGTGGACTCAACAATCACGTAATGTTTTACTGTAAATGTTGGATTTCATTAAATGGTGGGTTTTCTTGCTGTGGTGCTGAATGCTCTGAATGCCCTTCAGGTGGGTGAGGACTCGCTGGGCTTTGCTTATCCTCTTCTGGCTGGGTTGGATTGGAATGCTTACTGGAGCCATCATCATCATTGTTCAGGCACCATCCTGCAAGCCTCTGCCCACCCTGAACTGGTGGAATATGGGGCTGCTTTATCAGATCGGCGATGTCAAGGCTTTCACAGACATTGGAAATCTGAAAGGTAAAGTGGTATGGAGGTGTGCTGGGGTGTAATGTTTTCCTGGTGTCCACAGTATGTGCTATAGTGTGCAATAAAGGATGAACAGCAACTGCATTATAAAACACAACTTGTGTAAGGAAGAGTAAACATGGGAAGAGTTGGGCCACTTTAACATTTCTGATATTGGTTGGTTGAAGTTGTATGTTGGAATGACAATCAATGAAGATGATCCTCAATAGTAATGTTGCTCAAACTTGTGTGTAAGAGCACAGCAGAAGCTGTTCTTTGCCTGTGTGTATACAGGCCAACTTTTAATTTTCTTGGGTTTCTTTACATTTGGGATGGGGCCAAACACAGGTTGAGCCAGCAAAATCCAAATCTGCAACTGTTCCCCTTATACTTCCATAAATACAAGTGCATGAAGTTCTCACTTCCTACTTTTAATTTAGTATGGTGGTTGTTGTAAAGCACATTAATCACTTTGCCACCTGTTTTAACACCAACTCTCCTCTTTCTTTCACAGGAGTGGAAGAGAAAATTGATCACTTGAGCCAGCTGAAGGTGAAGGGCCTGGTTCTAGGACCCATCCATGTGGCTGACATGGACAAACCCATAACACTAGAGTTTGAGGAAATCTCCTCTGATGCAGGAACCCTGGACCAGTTCAACAATCTTATCCGCACTGCACACAAGAAGGGTGAGCATCAGTACTGCTGCCTGATGCTTTAATTTCTTGTTTGCCACTTTCAGTGTTGGTGCATCATACATTTGGTATACAAGATTTTCCTCATTTTCTAATGCTTCCTGCAGGAATCTCAGTGGTCTTAGATCTGACACCAAACTACCTGGGGAGACAGGCATGGTTCACAAATGGCACAGTCACCAGTGTGGCTGAGAGGCTCAAGGTGAGTGACAGTAGCAGATGAACCTGAACAACAAAGTTCCACAATTATGCCATATGTTCAGCAACAGGAAATGCTAGAAGCACTACATCAGAGGGCTTTTCTGTCTTAATTGTAGGGTAGTTCATCAAATGGTATTAATCAGCTGCCCCCCCCCTCCCCACACACACATTGTTAACTAGATACTTGAAATGGTCAGAGAGCCTGTGATCTCTACAGTGTCCAGCAAAGCACATCACTGGTCCACGGTGGTGACACTGTCTCAAACATCACCCCCCCCTCTACAGGTTGCCCTGGTATTCTGGCTTAACCAAGGAGTAGATGGGGTTAAGCTTTCTGGGATTGACCGTGTTGCCCAACTAGTTCCTAGCCTGTGGACAGACATCAGGGCCATTGTGCAGAACTCAACCCATGAAAAGAAGAGGTAAGGGAATTTAACTTAGTCTTCTTACTCTCCTTTGTCAATATTTGACAACAGTGATTAAGGCCACCACACGCAAATCACTGAAAGAAACCTTAAGTCAACCTGGAAGTAAAATCTATCTGGTACCGGAACAACATAGCTCAGCTATACCCTTTGGGGATATCAGTGAGTCACAAGATATCTGATCATAATAAAATGTTTGTTTGTTTGTTTGTTTGTTATTTTTTGTTTAAACCATTTTGTAGGGTTCTGATAGGTGTGACGGACAAGAAAAACTCCGTTGAGGTGTCCAACCTTTTGAACAGCACTGGAGTGGACCTGCTTTTGTCAGGAGTGCTACAACCCAGCAAAGATTCTGCTATGAGTTGTGCTCATGCTGTTCAACAGCTGTACTCCAGTCAGACTCAGACCCAGCTGGCCTGGAATGTAGGAGGCCGGGTGGAGGGTCACCTTGCCTCACTGGTTGGACCCGACCTGATTCAGCTCTATCAGATGCTACTGTTCACTCTGCCTGGTACACCGGTGTTTAACTATGGTGATGAAATTGGACTGGAGGACCAGGTCAGTGGACAGGAAATACTCACAGTACAGTTTGGTGTATAATTGGTAATGGTTCTGAAGTCTGAATTTGTTTTATGCTGTAGAAAATAATTGTCCTTTCCAACAGGACACAAAGTTTCCCAAGATGCTGTGGGATTCTCAGGAAATGGGAGTGGATACAAATGAATCAATAAAGGTAAATGTTAAAAAATTAAGTCTTGTCTACTTTATGGTTAAAATGATGTTTTAATTGTAGTTCTAGTGTTGGATATTTTTATTTCTGCCTTATAAGTTTCATTGCAAAGTTAATTTCTGTTTACCTAAGCTATTTGCTAGGTGACTAAAAGGATACACTAGTTTTCTATAGGACTTTAACCTACTTAGCATGTGACTACAGTGCTTTCATGTCCATTGACTCTGGTCTTTTTTTTTTTTTTTTTTTTTTTTTAAATGTAGGCTGAGAGAAAACAGAGGCTCACCCTCAGCTCCTTCTTCAAGACTCTGAGTGATCTACGGTCCAAGGAGCGCTCACTGATCCATGGGGATTATCTGCTGCTCCACAGTGACACCACCTCCCTGGCTTACTTGCGCTATTGGGATCAGAGTGAACGCTACCTTGCTGCTTTTAACTGGGGGCCTGACATGGTCATGCTGCAGCTGGCCCATGCGGAGTTGCCTGGTCAGGCCACGGTGCGGCTCAGTACAGACCCAGCTAAGCATGAGACAGGCAGGGACATGGACCTGAAAGCCCTTGAACTGGGGCCTGGACAGGCAATACTGTTCAATTTCCCATTTAGTTTCTAGAGAGCTAGAAGGATGCATTTCACCTGAGTGTTTTTGTAAATGTTTACTGATTTGTTTTTATTTTGATTTTCAAGTGTAATCTGGGCATTTGTGACATGGTTAAATATGCCCACATTGGTGTCCTTAACCTCTTATTTGACTTTTATCCATTTCCTTAATTGAATAATTACCATTCCAAATAGTGGTGAATATATAAAATATTAGTGTAACTGGTGATTTTGAGTGATGTAAAATGTAAGTGCTATAGAAATCAAGTAGCTCCAGTCTGTTTTGAAACTAGTTTTGTAAAATGTTATGTAATGTTCAAGTTCCTTGCTACAGTACTCAATTGGCTCAATTTGTCTCAAATAGTGTTACTTTTCACTTGTCATAGGAAATCTGACCAGGTGTTTCCTCATTAAAGCAGTTACATCCTACTCCTTCCCAGTGTTTTTCTATACCACACACACTTCACTTCTTAATGGACTATAACCATTGTACCTGGGGGGTGGGAAAGAGTACTGTTTTTTACTGCATAGTTACCATGCTTTCTTAGTCAGGGTTACTCTATCAAGAGAAAGTCCTGAACTTAAAGCAGAGTTTCTGCTGTTGTGTAGAAGTTAAATTGTATGATGCAGAAATGAAAAGTGAATCCTGGACTCAAGATCTACCTGTCCTTATTAACCAGAATGCTTAAGCATTATGAATTAATCTGGCAGAGAAAGTGCTGAACACTGGTTTCCATGAGAAATGGAAGTAGAACAGGTGCAGATTTGGTGCTGCACTAAGCTGCTAAAGTCCTGGATTTGCACAAATTTGTGACTTCATTTGAGTTCTTACATTATTCCTGGATAGGTGACATTTTTAGTGAAACCAATCTGTATAGATGTGAAAAAAAATTAAATCTCACTATTTGGGTGATATTGCATTATGTACGAATTTGCACCCTGCAAGTGCAGTATTCAAGTATTAGTACCTCTGGACCAGTAAAGTTTGTCACCCAGGTAGAAAAAATGGAAACTGGCATCACATTTTTCTTCCAGAAAAATGTTTTCAGAAAGAATTAAATACTCTAAAGCTAAAGAATTTCTTGATTGACAGCACAATATATCATATTCCCACAGATACTCATTTCATTTGGAAACTCTGAAATGCAAGATAAACAGAAATGTGGTCTACTTGTTGCTTCTACCCCCCCGATTCTCAAGTCTGTTACTGTTGCTTTAAGGTTTCATAGCTGGTCCTCCGAAGCTAGCGCTCCCTGACGCATTGCAGGCAACCAACGGCCAAACAGATTCCTCTTCCTCAGTCAGTCCAGCCAATCAGAAGTGCCTTCGTGCTGCACAAAAGTTCCGGGGTGCAATCGATCGAATTCTTGTAACCAGCATACTGTTAATAAAATGCTTATTTTGCATTAGTTCTAAATAATTTGAGATGTAAAAACATAGCTGTTTTTTTCGTATCATTTTTCGACTCCTTTCTCACATTCGTGGCACATTATTTTTCATTACCGAAGTTAATTCGTTGGGCTTTAGCGCAAGGATACGACAGTTTGACAAAGGAGTTGTTAGGAAGGCAACGACCAGCTCAACAGACGCAGATTGCAGGCGGATTGATCTGCGAGAGCGACCAAACAGTATCAGCGCTAGGCACGGAAGGAAGCTTCACGCGGGGAACAGCGGAGGTTGTGAATCCACGCCCGAAACGTAGTGTTAAAAGCATCATGGTAACTATACTTTTTAAAATTAATTTTAAAACATTTAATTTGGAATTAATATTAGACACATTTTGTGAAGTAGGTTTTGGGGTTGTAGCCTGTGGCGATGTGTTGATTGGATCGTGTGACTGCAGTGTTGGTGCGGCTAACGCTAGCCGCCGCTGCGTTGTTTAGTTAGCTCTCAAGCTAGCTCGATTCAATTGTGTTTAGCTGGGAATTTTTAAAAGTACTGTGAGGAGACCTGCAATAACTGATGTATTTAAAAATTACTATCTGATTCTTTTCTAATGTTTCGCCTGAGTCCGAATCTTTAGGTGAGGAGCACCGAAAGATTTAACTTCGTGTGCTATGTAAAGAAATGGAGCTGTAGCTAAAGAGGGATAAATATAAGTACCGTATTTATTGACTACCAAATAAGTAGAGTATTTTGAATAATTATCTGGTATTTGTTCTGGTTACTTTTACGACAGCTAACTTTACTTTTGACCGTAAAACATGAGCGCAGCTGCTTAAACGGTTGTTAAGTGTTTTATTTTTCTGTGGGGTTATAATAAAAATGTTTCGTAGCCGTAAAGAAATTTTAAATGGCTTCACTTAATGTTCTTAATATAGTTTCAGTCAAACAGCCTGTCAGAAATGTGCTTGTGTACATGATCCTTCTGCAGGAAGCTACATTAAATTCTGTACATTAAATTAACGTTTAGTGGATGTGAGTAATATTTGGGCCATTAAAAGCTCTAGTTAAATATATTTTGAGTGCAACTCCAAAATGTGTAATATAGCCATAATGGAATTTTACATTTTTATAGAATAGTTTTTGGGGTTAATTCCCCCCCCCCCCCCGTGCCATCACTATCTGCTTTCTAGGACACTTTTCGCTCAGACCTAATAATATCCTCGATGTAATGCAAGAAGGCCTAATTTTAGCTAATTTTAGGCTCTAATGGTAATAAAATAAATTTTTGTGGCAAACATTCTGGTGCAAGCATTTTTGTTTTTGTCACCAAAACCTTAAGTTCACTCATTCAAAGGTAATGGTAAAGATGGCTCTGATTCAATGCCCTTTCTGGTCAGGTAGTTTAAAGTGTACCTTTATGACCAGTTTGCTCAGATTTTACAGTATATAGTGGGATTTATTGAGCTGTGATGGTATGTGTAGGACAGCAGGTGGTGTACTGGTTAGAGCTACTGGTGATTAGTAGTAGTACTCTTGAACAAGTTGCTAACCTTAAATGACTCAGCTGTACAGATGACTAAATCATTGTATGAAACTTAGTGTACAAATCTACATTCTAAGATGCCTTGGATAAAAGTGTCTGCTAGATTAATAAATGCAAGTGTGACTCGCATTCACATGTGAACTAAAGATTTCATCTATTTGTGTACCTTTTAGGCTGACCAGCTGACAGAGGAGCAGATTGCTGGTGAGTAATTAGAAATGTTTTGCATATGGGAATATTATAAATGCTTGGCACTGATTTTGCCTGGTTTATTAGTATGAGCATTGAGACCATGTAACATTTTAACACATCATATTTGGTTCCTGTGGGTATCAGTATGTTATAGTACAAGTGTGTGACACACTATGATATCATCAGCATATGTACTTCACTCATGACAGGGTTTCCCCCCTTTTCTTCTTTTGCATATTCAGAGTTTAAGGAGGCATTCTCACTCTTTGATAAAGATGGTGATGGCACCATCACCACCAAAGAGCTGGGAACTGTCATGCGCTCCCTGGGCCAGAACCCCACAGAGGCTGAGCTGCAGGACATGATCAATGAGGTTGATGCAGATGGTGAGTGATATGGGACAGAATAAAAGGTGGTGATGCCTGGCCTCTAGGGGCATACTAGTAGCCCCCCCAAGGGTTCTCTAGTAGAGATGAAATTAGAATCTGGAGCATTGTGCTGGACCTGCTCAAGATTAAAGCTGTCTTTCCCGCACACAGGGAATGGGACCATCGACTTCCCAGAGTTCCTGACCATGATGGCAAGGAAGATGAAGGATACAGACAGTGAGGAGGAGATCAGAGAGGCCTTCAGGGTCTTTGACAAGGTGAGCTGTGGAAAATGAGGACCAAGATAATGGCTGTTCAAGAGTTTTATCATAAAGTAAATGTTAAATGTCCAAATCATAGTGAGTGCGCCATTATTATTTTTTACATTTTGTCTATTTTTCTTTTTGTTTTACCTCATGTTTATAGCGGTACACTTTTACACAAAGCAGTTCAGGTTTTGTATCTCTGTGCAGGCTGTATAAATGCTCCTCTAAGAGGCTTTACTTTAAACATTTGTCTTCCTAACTGAGCTATGTGTATATACTTTATTTTTTTTGCAGATGCAGACAACAAATCTTTCTGCATTGCAAGGCTTCTGAACTGTGCATTTTTAGGTGGCAGAAGCAAGTCACATAACTGTTTCTGTTGACTATAAGACCTTAACTTTCAAAGTGTTGAAATGATAAATATTGTAAAGAAGGACAGATGAAAACCTTTAGGGGAAAAAGACGTATAGGGAATACTTAAGATGGCATTTTTGAATTAATTTAGATTGAGTTTATTTCTGAATGTTTCATTCTCAGGATGGAAATGGTTACATCAGTGCTGCAGAGCTGCGTCATGTGATGACAAACCTTGGGGAGAAGCTGACAGACGAGGAGGTGGATGAAATGATTCGGGAGGCTGATATTGATGGAGACGGGCAGGTCAACTACGAAGGTCAGATTTTATGCATTATATGGATGTTGAGGGCAAAAAGCATTACATTCTGCTTTTTTGCAGCTCAGAAGCTGGTGAGCATGAGCTGTGCAGCAGCCTTAAGGATCTAGACAGAGATTGAATAGTTATGATATTAATAGAGAACACATAGTAAGGTGTATAGTTTCCAGCAGTTAAGAGGGAAGCTGGGGCTGAACCTAACCTGGTGAGTGATTTTAGTATTTTGAAGCTCTAGCCCTGAAATTCAGAGGAGGGAGCTTGTAACATTTTAATATTTTTCAATGTTTTAATACACCTAATGCCTTTGTGTAAGGCAACTTAGTTTTACACTAAAAGTACATACGTGGATTTCTAACAATACAAGCAAATTATATTATTAAAATACTGTGTTGTACAGCAACAGTGAAGTGTTAATGACACTGCTGTCTACATGTGTTGCTTATAAATGATGGTTGCCACCAGGGGATAACTAATCAGGATCATTGAGCAGCTGTAATGATGGGGCATACATGACACTGGTATTGCTCAGTTAGAAAGTCTGAGTTTTGAATTCTGCCCTTAACCCATTGTTTGTTTTTCTTTTGCAGAGTTTGTACAGATGATGACAGCAAAATAAAACAATGATCCAAAGGACTGCGCTGGACCAAACAGAGCAGTAATGTGTATTTCAGCACTCAACAAGCGTTCAGATCCTGCCTTGACTACTTTTTTCTTTGCATATGGTAATTTCTGACATTTTCCATGATTTTGTGTTTTTTATGCCTTTTGTTTACCTTGCAGCAAACAACATTTACATGTGATGAAAGCAAAGTATAGGGAAACAAAACATTTCCAAAATTACTGAAACTAACAATAGCACAGCATGCATGTTTGTGTGAATAGAATTCTACACTCCATATTGCCTACTGGTTTTGTGTTGCAAGCTTTTTTATGGGTCTTATTGTGGTGCAGCCTCTGGTTGAGAGCAGAGCACTGTTCAGCACTGCAACGTGGTAAAGAACCTCTGTGGGACGTCACAGGGAATTTAATCAACAAAATAGTCAGTACCCTGATCTCCCACACATTCTACATTAGCATCTTTTCAGAGCATTTCCATTGCAGGAATCTGTTTTCCTGACCAGATGTTGCATAGTTTCAAATTTGATATTCATTTTTTGCAATACTGCAGATTAAGTTTTGTGACATGGGGCAATATGGCTACCATATTAAGTACAGTGTAAACAGATAGGAATGGTTACTTTTCTTAATGTCAGCAAATTCATGGGTGAGTTCTTCACTGAGCTGGGACCACTGTCCGGCTAAGTTGCCACTGTTGGTATTTTCTTTGCTCTCAGAGTTGGAATGTGCAGCTGCTGCTTAGTTTTCTTAATGGTTTAAATTTCCATAGAAATGGATGCTCATCCTTTGTGTAACAATGTAAGCTGATTTGGGATAAGTGAAATGGCAGTAGAGCCTTTGTGCAATCCCCACACTGCTCCATTCATCTGAAATTAATCAAATAAAGCAGTTTATCCTAATTAATGGAATCCCTGAGAAGCTTGAAAAAATATAATTGGATATCAATCTTATTTGTAGCCCATCCAAAATAAATCCCTGCAGTTCCTGCTACAGATGGACATGCACTGTTTTCTATTTAAAGTTGTAATAATGCCACACTATGATTCTTCTTAATGTTAATTTTTAAGGAAGAGGCAATAGTGTGGAAAATGAATACTTCAGATCTACCTGTTGAAATCTGCATAAATCTAATGTTTTACAGAGGTTCCCAGGACGTGTGTACAGCAGTGTTCAGATTTCTAGAGCCTGTATTTTTCTTGCAACATTGATTGGCTACCTACATTTTTTCTTTCTTTTCCTCAAATGTTTTTAAATGTTGTAAGCATGTTTTTTGGTTGTGACAATTTGTCTCAGTTTGAGATGCAGCTAATTTTTTTTCTCTGTTACTGCTCATGTTATCATAAGAGCAAAGGAGGCCATGCATTCCATTGAAGAGCTGATTTATCTTGCTAATAAACTCTTGGTGTTTCTATAACGGTGTTTCTATGATTTCTTAAACTATATTTGGAAGATATTTTAAATGATTTTAATGGGTTTTACCTGGTTGTTGGGTTAAACATAAAATATTGTTGGGAACATCATACTTAGGTGGTGCATCTGAGAGGTTCTTCCTCACATTTATCTATAGTGATACTAACAATTCTTGATTGAGCACTACTGATTTGTTTGTGTGCGGGACTTGCAAATTTATAAAAAGGCTCTGGCGATATTACATCTTTCATACAAAGAATTAAAACCAATCACTGAAAACGGTAATTGGAGCAGTCAGGTAGTGCACTGAGCATCCCTCTTGGTCAACAGAACAAATAATGAAGTTTTTCAGATCTCACACTGGCAACCTTTATCCTGAGCAATCCAACGGGGTAGTCAAAAGAAAAAGAAAAGATGCCGATTGCTTGGTACACTAATCAGGGACACTGACAGCAGCACCAGAATAGTCTTAATGCAAAAATATACTTAAATATAGAACATGAAATATAGCACATAACTGTGATCGAAAAAAGGTGCATGCTTGTTAAATTCAATTCAACATGTCTCTATAAAGCTTAGTTACTGTCTGATGATTTGTCTGTTTTTAAAGTTGGCAGTGGCACTTTTCACCCTAAGTGAGGTTTCTGCATTTTCAAGTTCATTTAACTATTAAAAAGCTACTTGTTATCTTGAAAATGTAAACATTGTCTTGTAGAAAGCACACATTAACATCCTATGTATGATATACAAGCATGACAGACCATTTTCTTGTCGCACATACAGTACTGACAATACATGTGTCCTAAATGCAACCACTTTGAGGGTAATGCAGTTTGGTGACATATAATGTGTCTGTGCTTTTTACTTTTCTACCTTTTGCTCTGGGAAACACTGGATAATCCAGCCCTTATCCCATCCAAACATTAACCTGTGCCACACAATAAGATTTTGCTTATTTCAAGATTAATAAAATTCGTGGAAAAAGTTAGTGCACAGATAAAGTATCTCATCTGTACTGTAAATATAAATAAAAACACATCTGTGATCTGCTGCAGGTGAGAAGCAGTTTTGCCAATCAAACACCCGAGTCCTGTAACAGCCAATGCCAGTAGTGAACGAAGCATGTATTTTTTGAGTGACAGTAGCTGCAGCCAATGCGATTTCTCAGAATTTCCAGTCGTTTCCTGCCAGTTGCATATATAATCCGTAAACAATGGCTCCACTTCCTGCTCAATTAATTTCCGTATCTGCCGTATTACTCCTGCTTTCCTGAAGTAACGTGTTTAAAAATGACAAATCATCTTATATGGTCCCGTTTATACTAGAAACAACAGATTGACCCATGTGACCACATGCACAACACTACTGGCTTTATTATGGTATTTATGCATGTGGACAGATTGTTGTGCTGGAAGGGTTGCCGGCATTGGTGCAGATGGAAGGGCGGGCGTGGACTCTTCAGGCCAATCGCGACTTTCTCGAAACGGAAGGTGGGACCACCTGACCACCACAGGGGGTTAAAAGGCGACTCGGCCCGGTTCCTTTCGATGTCTGTAGGGATAACGTGGGGGTGGACACGAAGGATAGATCGTAGTAAGTGTCCACACGGTTACAGAAGAGCATTAGCCTCAGGGCGTTAGAAACAGTCCTGTGTGCGCGACCAAATCGGAAGTTCGCGCTTTCTGCTTTTGAGGCTGGGATTTAAGCCCGGCGCGAACAAGGAACTAAAGAGGTAAAGTGCACGTGGCGGCCTGTTGGGTGGGTCGTCTGCAGGTTTAGCGTTTGGAAGCTCGATGATGTACTTTCACGGTTCGCGGTCCGCTGGTGAGTCGGGTTCCAAAGGGATCACCAGCTTGTGAACTTGAACCCTCGCCACCGCGCATGCGCACTTTACGGCCACTTCTATGTTAACTGTAGTAAGCGGTTTGTCCAGTGGGGGTTAATAGCTGCATTGGGCGGTTTGTAACAAACGCGAAGAAGTCGACACAAACTCCAGCTAACTAAGATACGCTTAACTAGTTCCAGGTGCGGGTCGGTGGCCAAATTCAAGTGTGTGTGTGTCAGTGCTCGGTACAAACCCGACAGCCAGAGGGGGACTCCTGGGTACCACACGCACATTCCTCAACTGCAAGGTCCAAGTTGCCGCAGTCAGTCCCCAATGTGTGGCAGATACTTGACAGTAACACTTTACTGTGGCTTGTATCTCTATTTTTACCTTCTTCCTAAAATAATCCTGCTTTCCTTTTAAGAAGCTGGGAAAGGTTTCTATTGAATCAGCACTAGATCCCGATTCCTACGTACACACAATTGTGTGGTTGTAGCATGTGCTTATATTGCCCAATCCTCTGTTTAGACAACTGAGAGAACATTTGTGCACAGATTGCAACACTTAGTTTTCTCTGTCTGTCATGAATACTCATTCAGAATGTTGGTGTACAGTGTGTAGTAAAATGGATGCAAGTGTGGGCAGTTATGTGTCTGCTCTTCAGCTTGATGTTATCCTGTGGAGGTGGTTCTTACTGCAGTAATACAGAATAAGTACCTTGAGCAGCAGCACTACAGTAGGGACTTTGACTACCACGCCTCCTGCTGTGCATGCTGAATAGAGACAAATGAGTGTCCATAGTGAACAGTTAATGCTAGGCCTTTAGTTTAGGCTAGGAAGATGTTCATACCTTGGTTTGTTTTTAAATCCAATGACTTCATCACTTTCAAAAGCTTAACCACAGTCAGTGCAGGCTTGCTGTTCCAGAGTCTGTCCTGGAAATGGCATGAAACAGGAACACATTGAGCAAGATGCCAGTGAAGTACAGAACCTTTGCTTTTTTCCATCAGTATGCAGCCACTCAATTTACTTTATCTGTGCATTCAGTAAAACCATAATGGTGACAGATATGCTGTGCAGGTTCTGGAAAAATTCTGCATTTATAGCATGGTGAAAAATGTGATAACTAAAACTGTTACTTTTTCCAACTGAATGTTGATTCCTTTAGCCATTAAGCATGGAATGTTTGTAAAAACTGAAGTTGCTTAAATTAATGTGGTCCCACCCTTCTGCTCTTGTTTGGGTGCTTTTTACTGCTACAAATTGTTTGGGCATGGGAACACAGGTGACGTACACTCAGCTTTTGAAAATGCAGTTGAAGAAAATGAGTTATATTTGCAAATACTTATTTACTTCATTTTTAATTGTATGAGGGTAGAACATTTGTTTTTTTTTTTTTTTTTTTTTTTTTTTTTTGTTTTTTTTTTTTTTTTTTTCTTG
>UFQX01000098.1:1036151-1121010 GCA_900497675.1 Arapaima gigas
TTTTTTTTTTTTTTTTTTTTTTTTTTTTTTTTTTTTTTGGTTTGTTTGTGTTCCTCCTGGGCTTTGTTTTCTGGCATCAAATACGTCAATTCTATTGACACACACCCTCTTCTCGTAGGTGTTTGTCATTTTGGTGAATCTTTCCTGGTGGTGGAGAGCAGTGCAGTACACCTGAGCATGAGGACACAAGCTAGCAAGTAAAACCACTACCTTGAAACAGTGTGACCACTGTGTTTTCACAACAAGCTGTACCATGATAGGGTAATCCCTGCAAAAGTACTTGTTGAAAGTCAATATTTTGTCTGATATGCTGTTATATCCGTTGCCCTTCTAGGTTGAGTAGTTGAATTTGCTTTTGTGTTTGGGATTTGATAACTTTGTTCAATCACCTCCAATGGTTTTAATGTCTTAGATTATGTACATGGGAAATCTGCATGGTGCTCACATCAATTCCTCCTGGGGTAATTGGTCAGTGATGGGATGTTAATATCAAATAAGGACATGAAGTATGCCTCTTTTAAAAAATTTTGTGAAAAAGGGCATTGATTTATTCATCATACTGCTCAACTAGTCTAGGAAGCTTCTGGAGTCACAAGGAATGTCATCTTCCACCTCTTGGTTATAGGGCATTTTTTCTCTTGTCCCTCACTTGTTGGATGTGTATGTATACATGCAGAAAAAGGACAAAAAATGATTATGGCTTCTCCTTATTGTAATGAAATCAAAATGCAGTTTTTTTTTGTTGTGCAAAATTCTAATTTTAGTCTTATGATTGTTCTGTAGAGAGGTGTGACCAGCAGGATCTAAGTTTGATTGGTTGAGATTATTTGGCTGTTTCTCAGCTTGTGGAGGAAAAGGAATTTGGCAGTGCTGCTCCATGGGTATTCCCTATATAATTGTGACTCCACTAGACAATACTATAAGTCCTCATAGTTGTCAGTCTTTATTGTGGTTAAAAGGGGAGAGGTAGTGGATTTATGGGGAAATTCAACCTGTCAACAAAAATATAACATGTATATCCAACTAAATAACCATGAAGTTGCTAGCATATCAAGTCATCTTGGACAAAGGTGACTAAAGGTCAATTCAGGGGGCTCTTTGCTTATAGGAGGCCCCACTGTGTGCCCATTCAGACATCACTGTTAGTGACCCTTTCTCTAGATTTGTTACAAATATATTGGTAGAATGCACTTAAACTCAATTTAAAGTTACAAAACACAATGTGTTTGCATGTTTTATTAAAAAAAAAAACTGCTTGACATGATTGTAGAAGGTGGGTTTGAACAAAATATGATAATAGTATTCAAATTGGCAGAGGTGATTCTTGTTTACTGAACTCATGACACAGTGACGGTACAAATTTAAAAAAAAAAAAAAAAAAACTCACACGTGAATGGTAAAATGCCTTAAGTGGAGAGTTCCAAGTGAATGTGTTTCAAAAGTAAGGTTGTTTTGTGGGTAGGTTTACAGGTACATGTTTTGTACAGCAGTGTTTTCTGCACCAGTAAGATGCATTTGTAGACACTATGCTGAAGGTTTTTTTTAAATGGGGGGAAAAAAATCAAGAATTCCATTTAAATGTTAATGGACTTTGTTTTTGGTATTTAATGTTATGCCAGAACCAGGGGAACTGCTTGGTTGACATTTGTCTTCATTATTTCTTTGTGAAACAATCCAATTATATCAGTTTGTTTGTGATTGAGTTTTTGGGGGTTAACATTGTTGTATTGCAGGGCCCCTAGTAACAGTACTGATTTGATTTTGTTTATTTGGCTTTTTAAGTCACTGTCATACTGTGGCCTTTCAAACTATAGCTTTTCTCTCTGCACCTGTTCTGCTTTTATGCTATGGCTACTGAACACTTTAGTTCCTCGTTGGATTTGTACCACAGTACGTGCTTGTGTGTAGCAGGTAGTGACTTTCCCCTATAAAGCTGGAAGACTTCTGTTTGGTTTGGGCAAAGTTCTTGGTTGCAGGTGTAACCCTGTCACCACTGTGACTGATGCCTGTTTGGCTGTGACCTTGGCCTGCATGCCCCTTAAAGCACCGCAGCAGACTTATTGCTGCTATCTGACGTACATTTCCAGCCTGCATGTGGCCAGTGTAGGGAAGGTCAGTAAAACATGTAGAAAGTAAATGGCACCAATGTTTGCTTGGATAATGAGTGGCCCGCCAGGGGTTTTGCACTGTCAACACTTGTGTCTAGCTGTACTTTGCCCACTCTGCATGAAAGGGAATGCCACGTAGAGAGCTTGTGTCCAAGATGAACGTCAAATGGGCTGTACAAATGTAGGGATCTGTGTCAGACTTGTGGAGGATGGGATGACCAATTGCCTGCTGTCAAAGTGGGACAGTGTGTTCCAAACAAGCAAGGATTACTGTAACACTTCACCTTTGGCAGGAACTTGCAAACTGCAAGTAGCTAACTTTCACAATTTAACAAGGGAATGGACAACAGCAATTCAAATAGAAAAAAATCTGGTTTGTCTTTTTGCTTTCACTGTACAAATTTTACTCAGCCTTCCTTTGTTGGTTTCCCTGGTTTCAAGATACAGTCTTGGACTTGTAATTTTAAGGCCCACTTATCTTTGAGTGTGTTGCACCAGTGGAAATTGCTTTAAATTTTCATTTTAATGGCTTGAGTTGCTTTGGAAAAAATGTCAACAAATTGAACCGATAGCCTTGCTATTTGCATGGCACAGTCAAATGTGAACTGTGATAACGGTATTCTCTAGAATTGAGCTGGTACACTTCAGATTTGCTATGAATGCACTGACATGACCTATTAATTGCTACCAATATCCTTCAGAAAATAAGTATCCAAGTTAGTTTTGTCCTCTTCATCTTTCTTCAATACCTGACCTTTCCCTCTTGTTGTTCCATTTATTTTCCACCTCTCTTCCTTTTGACATTCCATTGCCTGTTTTTAAATCTTCCCTTTCCTTTGGTGCCCTTGTCCTATGCCTCTGCTTCCCTACCTCTTGCATCATCTATCTTTTTCTCCATATCTTTAACCAAAGACTGGTTCTTTGTGTACAGGCCATGCTGCTCCAGGCAGGAGTTCTACGGGCAGGTCTGGGCCTGCTGGCTATCCGGAGGGCTCAATGGCCATGCCGCTGGGCTCATGCATCTGCCCAGAATGTGGAGCACAAGTCCATCAAAAAAGTGATGGTGGCTAACAGAGGTATGGTTTCCCCATAGTGGTTCCATCCTGTTATGGTTGAGCTTTATGACCTGCATACTTGTGGCAAGGCCTGTTGGAGGCACTGTTGTATCCTATTGAAAAGCTAATATGTAGACAAAACTGAGGCACACTGCTGCCTCTCCAGCTTGATAACTGTGATATTTACTATTTAATGCAGTGGTGGACAGCTGTTCCTCAGTTCAGGCTAAGAAGTTCTTTATGCAGGACTTTGAGGCCTTTAAAAAGCTTAAAAAGGGTTTCAGCTGTTTTTCCAGTTGTAACTTGTCTACCTTTTCGCCTCTCTCAATTTATTTTGTTGCTTACCCCATTCCCTGGATTTTCCTCTGCTTTTAAATTTCCTCCTTAGTGTAATTATGCTTCTGTGTGACATTGGTGAGCATTGACCTATCTGCATAATTCAGCCATTGTACTGGACAGACGTGTTATCTGGTTTATCTAGGTTCTTTTCAAACCACATGAAAGTAGATGTTTTAGTCAGTCTAGAGGTCAATTTTATAATCCCGTAGCATAAATATTCTGTGTAAATGCTAAACAGACTAGATGTGTGAAATGTGCTAAACTAGTGATCATAGGACTTTCCAGGTCCTTATCTTGCAAATATTGATGTAAGATTGTTTGGACGTGGTATATTCTGCACTGACCCCTTCTCCCCAGGCGAGATTGCCATCCGTGTGTTCCGAGCCTGCACAGAGCTTGGCATTCGTACTGTAGCTGTGTACTCAGAGCAGGATACAGGTCAGATGCACCGGCAGAAGGCTGACGAGGCCTACCTGATTGGCAGGGGTTTGCCCCCTGTGGCTGCCTACCTACACATCCCTGATATCATTAAAGTGGCTAAGGTGAGTGGCTGGCCCTTGCTGGAGAAGTCTTTGCTGCCCACACTGTATGCTAGAGATTTGAATTAAGGCTCCATTTTTAGTTAGTAGTCCATTAGAATCCATTGCTCTCCTGCCTCGGTGGAGACATTGTTGAAGAATTCTGGTTAGACATATCAGTGACACGTAGACTTGGCTTCAACAGGAATTTGTGTATGCTTTATGCAACTTCCACATGTCCTACAGCCAGCTCTTACACCCCTGTGTTTTACTTCCAGGTATCTGTCCCTCATGACCCACAGCTTGTATAATATCTTTCAGAGCAGAAGTGTAACAGAAAACATACAAAGAATGTTTGACAAAACTTTGAGACCCTAAATAAGGTTTAAGTTTTCAGCAAGTAAAATTATGCAAAAATCTTGGATACAATATAACCATCTTGTAAGTATCTGAACACTTGCTTATAATATGCTGGCTTTTTTTTTTCAGGGTCATTTGCCACTAAATTTGGATCGGTAGGACTATATAACAAGCTTAAAATTAAAAACAATATAGCAGTGTTAGAAAGACCATTAGAAGATAAATTCAAACACATCTTTGTGTATTTATATAAACAGTTTTAAAGTTTTCTGCCTTGCTGTTGGACTGCAGCAGTGTGTTAATCTAGCCAGTGACTGAGTACTGTCTATGGCCTACAGTTTGAAGACTTTATGGAAAAACTATCCTGCAGTTTGCACCTAGACTTAGTGTAAATGTGCATTACATGTGTAGTTTTTGTATCTTTCTATTACAGGGACCCTTGTGGGGATCAGATCTGACTCCATTACTCAGTCCTTAACCAATTCAGTCTGTCATGCTAAAGTTGCCTTAAGTAAAAAGTTTGTCCTCAAAGAGCCATTAAACTGAACAGCAAAACAGATTATATGTACTGGAGTTGCTAATTTGTCCAACAAAATTTTTACATTGGTTTTGGATCCTTTACTGTTCTTGACTTAACATTTTCTCAATAGTCTTAGACCAGCACCACCTTTTAAGTTATACCATTAAATGCATTTTCCTCTTCCCCATGGATGCTTGCTTGTGTGCACAGCAACCAAAAGGTGGTTTTGCCAAAAAACGGCACAACTTTTGTTGTTTGAAAGAAACCCTCTCTCTGTAATCATACTAGGCAGTTTTGGTACAGTCAACCTCCAGGTTGCCAGTATGGCCCACCAAGCTGGCTATATGCTCCTGCCCCCCCCCATTTCTTTAGCATCCCACTTCTGTTTGTAGGTTGTAGATCTCAATGTTACAGTGCAGAACTAAGCTTGTTTCAAACAGTCTGGGATGTTTATTCCTGTAGTCTTTCAAAGAATATTTACAAACTGACAGCAAATAGTCACTGTTCCTCACAATGGTGCTGGAGATGAGCACTCCAACTCAAGCTTGTCGTAGGGAAATGCCTCCTTTAGGTTATGGCTTGATTTATTTGATCTTCAACACAAAAGCAGTGCAAATTTAGCTTCTGGTCTCAGGGTTTGATTTTGAGCTTTCTTCTTCATGCTTTTTGTCTACCCCTCACTTGACAAATACTTATGACCTGTTTCTGCTTATTGCAATCTTCCTACAGGAGAACAATGTTGACGCCATCCACCCTGGATACGGCTTCCTGTCAGAGCGTGCAGACTTTGCACAAGCCTGTGCTGATGCAGGTGTCCGTTTCATCGGCCCCCCACCTGAAATTGTCCGCAAGATGGGAGACAAGGTGGAGGCCCGGGCCATAGCCATCCATGCAGGTGTGAAGCTTATGTGGCATTTTTGCTTGGCACCACCTGCAATTAGGGGTGCACTGGGGTGTACAACTCATGGGTATGTAGAATACCCTGCATCTATACCTGCATGGCTTATGCCCTCAGGTGTTGCTACATGTCTCTTGCCCATGTTATCCATTTGTGTTTTGCCTGTAGTTCTGTTGCTCAGCAGACCATGTTTTCTCAGTGTGTTTCCTGAATTATCAGCTGGTCCTGCTGTAGTTCAAAGTCAGTTTTTAGTCCTTTTTATAAATGTATACAGTGGCTTAAATGGATATTGTGCTTCACAGCTAGACTGTGTGTGTGCATGTTCATGGGGGTGGGGTAGCACCTCACCTCACCTGGTTACTTTTCCTTCTGGGGGCCTCTACAGGAGTTCCTGTGGTCCCAGGCACAGATGCCCCTATTGCCTCCCTACAAGAGGCCCAGGAGTTTGCAAACACCTATGGCTTTCCAATAATCTTCAAGGCAGCCTATGGGGGTGGTGGCCGAGGCATGCGGGTGGTCAGGGAGTATGAGGTAAGCTGGTGGGTGCAGGTACAAACCGAATGTCATTAGTCCCCAACAGGTTTTGGGGGCAAGGTGTAAATTGGGCCCAATATGGAAGGCTTTGCAAACCTAAGCACTGTTACAAAGCAGGTTTAACATCAAGCATCATTACAATGCTTGTAGTAATTCAGATATATTGGAGATGCATATGGGAATATGAATCTGTTTTATTGTTCATCTCAATGCTGCAGAACTTTTTTAAATTGGTGAACAAAGCAGCAAAACACCTGGATTTGTTCAGCTGTGGTGGGTTTCTGAATGGCTTCTACGTGTTCCCTGAGAGCATGGGTAATTATAGATCCATTAGTCAGCTAATGAAAGGGAAAGGATTATTGAATTAGCAAAGGGTTGACATGGGGATAAGGCCTGGCTGAAGCATGATGCTGAGTAGGTAATTGTGTGGGGCAAGGTCTGAGTGAGTGGTTGACTGCTTCCTACAGGAACTTGAGGAGAACTACCAGCGGGCGTACTCTGAAGCACTGGCTGCTTTTGGCAATGGAGCTCTCTTTGTGGAAAAGTTCATTGAGAAGCCCCGGCACATTGAGGTTCAGATTCTTGGTGAGTGTCAGCGTAGGTTCCCCCCCCCCCCCCCCTTTCATTTCTCCTACCCCATTGTTGGTTTCTCTATCCTTGCTGCATTTGGATTTTTACTGATGTAGGGTAAAGGACTTAAATTGTCTTTACAATGTTTCCTGGATTCTGGCTTCCATCTAACAGTAGGATGCAGAAGTGCAGGTGACTCATTCCCACAAAGATTGTAGAAAACTGTAAAAAATCCTTATGTAAAAACAAATGTAATATGTAAAAAGGATATGAAACAGAAAATGCTTACAGAAATGCATGTGAGTATCTATTATGGGCTTCAGAATGGCATGTTGGTTTAATGGGATTTGTTTGAGGGGCTTTCTCTTTATCTAACTGGGTTATGGTTACCTCAGGTGACAAGTATGGCAACGTGATCCATCTCTACGAGCGTGACTGCTCCATTCAAAGGAGACACCAGAAGGTGGTGGAGATTGCTCCAGCTGCTCAGCTTGATCCCCACCTGCGGGATAGACTGACAGCAGACTCTGTCAACCTGGCTAAACAGGTACAGTATCAAGGCATAAAGACAGCAATGAGCAGTTGCCTTATTAGCTTAAATGAGTAGTTTGCCATTTTAATGAATATTTTGCAGATCAACTAAACTTTATGGAAACCAGAGCATTATCTTCCAATGACAAGGCTTGTATTCAAGGGCTTGAGTCCTTATTGATCAGATGCTTGATCTAATTTCACTGTGCACATTTCTATTGACAGATGTTTGTTCAGACCCCAGAATGCTACATTATTAACCAGTTAGCTTCAGTCCCTCCATCTGAACTGGTTGAGTCAGTGGGTTAAAAATATTCTAAATACCATTATGCAGGTTAGAGATGGTGATGGGAACAGATACTGCCACATGGTGGGTATCAGCAGTAGAAATCAGGTTGATCCAGAAGTCATTTTTTAAAATTGGTGTGATGTGAAGCTTTAGCACTAGTCAACAATATGGGTAACAGGAGAACTCTCATGTGGGTTGGACATTTGCATTGTGCATAAATTTGCCTTAATGAGCTCCCTAGACTGCCTGGGAAAAGGAGCTGTAATTTTTTTTGAATTCCTTTAAAACAAGCTTACCTCTGTAATTTAATTAGTCACAGGCTGTATTGAGGCTGAGGGGTTTTATTTCTACGTCCCTGATGCTGAAATGAGCTTTGGAGCATCCTTTTCCAGCATGTCTGTATGCCAGACATGGTTCTCTTGTGTGGGTTTTACATGTATCAGTCTGATCGCTGGTGACAACTGCCTTTAAATGTTAATGATTTATAAAGGCCCAAATGTAGTCTAATTACAGGAGGATGGTACTTTGCAATTAAATGGTGTAGTGCCACTTTCTCATAATGCACTTTATTTCACAATTTGTCTATTGGTGCACTGTAGATCACATGAAGATGCCTTGGATGTGGTACTGTTCTGAAGGAAAAAGCTAGTTCTGGGGAAAATGCATTGTGCTTGTGCAGCATTCAAAGAATTTCCACTGAGTGAAACTCATCGTACTATATATGAATTCAATCCCAATCCTTATTAGAAAGCTGTTAGTACTACTTAAATTTGTTTGGTAGATGCTTTTCTCTAAAGTAAGAGTAAACAGTGCATTGACCACAAAGCTTTAGACAGGCACAGGATGATCAAAACAGCTTGCCACACCCTGTTCCTGGTTCACATCTCAGGTAGCAGTAGCTGCTTATAGAAGTGATTCCCAATAGTAAATGCATAGATAATTGTAGCAGGTGGTGTTGGACTCATTTATATAGTGATCAGGAGAGAAATGGGCCTCAGATGAATTTTCAATCCTTTCTTGAAAGCTGAGAAGGATTTGGCAGTTCTGAGGGACAGGGGTGCTTGTTGCACTACATCAGATAAGTGGTGCCAAATCTCAGCTTTTGATTTTGAAAAGCATATAACCTGAAGTGGCAGGGCCCAGTGCTCTTGCTGCAACATAGTGATCAGGTTTTTTGACCTTTTTTAGACTAACTGGAGTGTTAATATAAACTGCTGCAGGAACTCAGAGGCCAGATGCAAGGGAAGCAGTTATAGCTACGGACACTTAACTGCATCCACAGATGAATAGTTTTATTCAGCTATCAAGGTTATGTGCTTAACTGGAATTCTAGAAGTTGTCACTATACATGTCTCTAAACTGTTGGTACTGCAATGTCAAACTCTTATCTATGCACTGCTTTACCGATTAGCAGTTGGTGTGTGAGGTTGCTTATGTCTAAATTTTCAGCTGGTTTAACAAATGGTTGTCTTGTCCAAGGAAATATCCTGACTGATGTGTATGAAGTAAACACAAGAACTTAATTATGGGGAAGAAGTTAACTTTTTAAAATTCCCTCTCTTAACCCTACTGAATCAAAGTAACAGCTATAGCCAATTTTAAATTTAAAGCTACAAATTTTGGGGTGGAATTTGGTGTCCTCTAGATGGTGCTCTTCATGCAAGTTGTAACTGCTGCAAGAAGGTGGAACTTTTTCTGCTGGAAATCCTGTGTCATCTCCTCTTCCTGTCACTCAACAGGACATTTTATGAGAAATTTCTACTGGTGGTGTCTAGGGCTGCAATGCACATATCATCCAGAAGATGGTAAATATCTGGGGTAAAAGGATATATCGCTAGCATCTGTATTCATGGACAGATTTGTAAAGTGAACTATCAACAATGTATTCAGATTTTGATGCAACATACCTTCCACAGCATGCCACATGAGTTGCTGAGTCCTAGCCTGTTTGTAGTAAATCTACTGTTTTGGTTAGGGTGGGTTCTGCTTCCATCTTGATGCAAGTGACTACTAAGGTACCTTCATGAGGCATGACTACTGTCCTGTGTTGTCACAACTTGGAATTGGGCTCCATAGTACTGCCTGTGTCCAGTAGAAGGCAGAAGAGTTGTAACTAGGGTCCTGTGACCAAGTAGTAAGCAAACTAAAGCTGTGAATGAACACTTCTTCCAGAATCATTTTAAAGAGACAGTTTGAAAGATATACCAGTACAGAGCAGATTTTGCCTTATTGGAGTAATGTCAAATGTGGCATGGCACTCTAGACATTACTCAAATTGGACATGAGCTGGATCAATGTGTGCAACAGCCAGAAATGGCAAGGGGGGGGGTGCAGATGCTCAGTTAAGTATATGCTGCTGTCATATAGCTGACTTTCTGAAAAACACAATGCAGTGCAAAGCTGATTGCAATGATATACTCATTTATACTGCAAATTCTACTGGAGCATTTCTAGGTGAATACCTGGATCAAGGGTACTATGCAGGAGGTAGGATTCCTAACCTGCAACTTAGTGACTAAGTTGTATTGAAAAATTCTGGTTCCTTTAACAGAACCAGACACTGACTCCTGAAATGAAGCCTTAATCTTCTTAGACCATCCCACCATCTTAAGTGGGGCTACTGGATAGTCAGTTGGAAGTTCCTACCTCTTGTGACAGTTCGTGCCTTACCCTACATGCACAGCTTTGGGTGTTCCCAGTTATCTGTTTAAGAGATGGTTGTATTCTGCAGCTGGAGGTCACTTCCTTTACCTCCCCAGTCTCCCCTATATCTTTACCCAGTTGTTTAGCTCATTGTCTTGCTCACATTTCTGCTCTGCTGGCTCCTTTTTTTCCCCCTGATTATAAAGCAGTTTCTGTGGGAGGGTGCAGGGTAAAAGCTGGTCTGATGCAATTGGGTGTAGTGGTAGTGTCACCAAGTGCCTATGTGTATGAAAGCAAGCTGGTTGTTGGAACTGTCCCTAATCTCCCCAGGCTCAATTATCCCCTACTATGCTGCAAAAGTGTCTTGCATTGTTTTGTAACCCCCCTGGCTCTGCCCTGGTACCTCTGCAATGGGTGTCAGATTACTAAGAAGTGCTAGAGATGACTAGATGCAGGATCTGCCATTTTAGACTTACCTCATCAGCAGATGCTCTGGTCCATATGACCACATGTACACACCATTCTGTCAAAGTGTGCAGTGCTCCACACCTGTATTGTTAAAATTGTACAGAGGTTACTTGTTGACCTTGGATACTGACTGGAGCATGTGTTCACTTACACAGCTGTTGCAGTGTATACACACAGCCTGCTGCTTAACATTTGGACGTGTGTCCTACGTATAGCCTCAGTGTCCTTGTTCACAAGGATCTTGGAGTTGTTCCTTTTTGAGAAGCAACTCCCCCCTCATCTGTTCCCTAATGCAATTGATAGAAACAGGACTGATCCAAACTGCATTGCTGTGCACACAGCAGTGGATTAGTAATCAACTGAACATCACTGCACATTATCGGTAGTATTTTCTCACATGTAGAATTTACTTGTTCCTGAGTTTAAGCTGTCATTCAGCTGGTGTCGTTTATGCATCCTTTGAGTCCTGCTGCAAAGTTGTCCATCCTACACATGAACTCAGTGGAATGCATCCTCTGTATGCCCCTTTGCCTCTGAAATCTCATTTAAGCGAGACTTCATGCCAGTGTCACCCCAGGGAAATGAAATGTGATGTGAGCAGTCCTGCCACACACACTTGACAAATCTCCAATTTAATTTTCTTTCCTTTCAAATGGTACTACAACACCTCTAGTTAGCACATCCTGATTTGTTTATGCTGCAATATAATAATTAGTGAGTGAATACAAAATATTGTCTGTACATCAAATGGCAGTTGGGGCCCATGCCTTCTACTTGAAGAACCCAAATTTGAATCTTACTGTAGTTCCCCTGAGCATAGTACTATAATCTCTATTTTAGTAAAATTTAATATACTCATTTACAGAGCTAAATGCTTAGTGTTAGAACTTAATGCTAGGTCTGTATTCAGGAAAACTGACAAATCCAACAATGAAGTGGATAGAGTGCAATGGCAAAGTCTCCCTCCAAATATCAGCTGAACTCCTTGTTAATGAACCAAAGAATTGTCTTTGTCATGAAAGACATACTAACAATGTGAAACTACAGAAATGTGTATGCTGACTACTTGGACTTCACTTCCCCCAGGGCATAAAATTAAGTTTGGGGAATGTCTCCTCTGGCTTTGTGCTACTGAAGAGTTCATTTCCAGTATCTGCTCTCAAAGGGTTTCAGTTGGGGGGGTGCCCTACAACAGATTTGTGGAACTTACTGTGAACAGGGGGGGTTGGACACATTCATATAAAATTTCATGCACTAATCATCTGTCATGATTGTATTTGTTTTTTGAGGTATAGTTTTTCTAGTGACAGCTGCACCAGAGCTATAAATATGGGTGAATAATCATAGCTTTGACTTATTTTTCCTCTCGTCAACTTCTGGTATACCTATTGCTATGCTGATTTGTCACCTTTTGGTTTATTATTTATACATTTTCTTGTTCTGTGTTAAATTGGAGCTCCTATCTGGGTGCCGAGCTGTAATGGAGTAGAGGAGCTGAAGTGGTGCTAACAAATGGATGTGTTGCTGTGCATCATCGCCTTCATGCCATCCTTCTAGATGCATTGTTTGAGCATTTCAAGTCTTCTGGTCAGGAGTTGATGTGAGTTGATCTAAGCCCCAGATGATGAGTTAAACCTCACCATGGTAGGTTGTCAAGGGGTATCAATGTACCCAGATGACTGTAGAGTTGGTTGGTGCCTGCCACTGAGCCTCAGGGATGTCAGTGACAATGGACTACTGAGGAAAACTAAAGCCTGCATTAAACTGGTTTTCTTCCAGGTATGTGAACATACGGTGTAGGGTAAAGTGTGTACATAAACAGCTGAACCTCATGGAAGTTCAGGCTCTTTTTTTTTTTTTTAAAAAAAGTTATTGCTGATCTTCAAGGGGTACAGGATGTGCTGGCATTAATTCACTATTAGTTCTTTACTACTCTTTTGGAAGGGAACAGGGAGGATGTAACCTCACCCGGGAGTTTAACAAAGTAAGAACTTGGTTATCCAAAATGCTCTAAACATGGGGTTTTCCAGTAGAAATGTTGCGATATTTTTCTGTATGGGGAAAAACTTATTTAATCTCACATAATACAAATCCCTCCCAGTGCTTTAATGTGTTAATTTGGAGCTAATGAAAACTTGCAGGGTTCCTGGCCCTCCAGGATCATACAGTTTGACACCTAGATTTGATCATTTGTAATTAAATTCTAGTGCTAAGAATTAGGATTAATACATTGTTAATGGCAAAGTATACTTAAGCTGTGCATGTCTGAACTGGTTTGAATGAACATCTAGGCTAAGCATAACCTGTTGGAATGGGATTAAAGAGCATATATTCTTTTGGAGAACTTGGATCAGGTTACAGTGAGTTTTGGCCAAGAATTATTGCTCATCTCCACAGGAAAAGGTGAAGGGCAGGATAGAGTTTGGTGGGAGTACAAACCCCACCAGATAACTTTGCTGAAATGACACATTGGCACCAGCACTATTGTAACTAAATGGCTGTCATGCATGATTATAATTATCAGCTCAGCTGGTGGTTTTCATTTTATTCATTTATTTATTTTGACTTGCCCTGTCTGTCATCCCAACACATGCTCAGACTTGTCACACTTGCTTTGTGGTTTCAGTGCTCCTATTTGTTTTTGTTTTAATTGCTTGGCAAACATCCCACATCTGAGGCAGTTGTTGGTCTTGTTAATCTGCTGGGTTTTGATTTGGTTCTTTATCCCCTTTAGATGTGTTGCTCATTTAAATGATGCCCATTAACTGGGGCATCAAACTGAATTTAGTGACAGTAGTTTGGGATACTGCAGACTGTCATTGTTTACTTGGTACTGTTCTTTAACCACTGTGACAAAGCCATGCAGATGCTATCAGCTATCTGGGGTGGGACTGATAGTTGCTGTCTTCTTTGCAGGTAGGCTATGAAAATGCAGGCACTGTGGAGTTCCTGGTGGACAAACACGGCAAGCATTACTTCATTGAGGTGAACTCCCGCCTGCAGGTGGAGCACACAGTCACTGAGGAGATCACAGAGTGAGTCTTTGTTCCTTGATGTCTTGTTGTCCAGCTCATAAGTGTTGCTAATTTCTATACCTACATGTCTTACCTGAGTAGTTTAGATTACCATCTTGCTGAAGTATTCCTGCCATAAAGCTTCACTCAGGATTTGAATTGCATTTTGATCCATTTGCCCTTTACCACACTACAATCTGCTGCTCTCATTCCTCTTCTTGAGCTTAATTTTCTTGTACATGTCTGTCATTGGCCTGCCTGAGATGTTTCAATTTCTCATGCAGGCCAGTATTTTTCACCACTGGCTGAAAATAGGAGCATGATGCATTTCTGTAACATCAGCTCTAGTTCTGATCATTGCAGCTCTTCAACCAGTGAGCTAACTGCCTTAGTTTCCTTATCACACTTAGGGCTTGAGCTCTGTTTGGTCTTGGGCTGTAAATGAAAATGGTTCCTATGGCGATTATGGAAGCATGCCATTACTTTAGTGTACCCCCCTGGTGTTGCCGAACCTCCACTGTGCTGGAGTCTAGAGAAATCCCAAGTTGTAGGCACAGTGGTTACTGACTAGATAAATTGCTATAAAAGCCTGCTAGAGTTCTTGAAAGCTATATACACAGCTAATTAAGATTGCAGTACTCTGAACTGTGGGGCCTGCCATTGCATCAGTTCTGAATTAAAGAGCCTAATTTGAAGACTGGTCATTAAAATACAGACCATGGTTTCTCTATTCCTCAGTCTTCTGCTTCTTTCCTATCTACTCATTTGTGCCTAAAAGAACTAAGCTCATTGGGGAAAGTCAGTAACTGGTAGCACTGCAGGACCAGTGGAAGGTTGTGTGAGGGTGAGATGCAGGCAGGAATAAGTGCTGTGATGCAACTAGATATTTAACACTACAACTTTCTCTGACTTTGGTACTATTTGTACTAGTGTGGTCTGGTTGATACAGAAATACATATTAGAGATGGAATAGAATGGGCTCAACCAACATAAATGGCCATCTTTCAGTCTATGACCACCAGCTTTCAGTGTAAACTAACTTCACCTTGTTCTGAGAATTCCCTGTGTTGGCTGCAGCCAAACTGGTATGTTGATTCTGCTGCAAATCCTGAGTCTAGGCACTTCCTCTGCTCATCTGGCTCTATTTTTAGTGTAACTTCCACTAAAATAGGAAGCATACAGGTAGGCTTCTGTTTTACTGAACACTAGGTTTCCTCACATTACTTTTGTGGACCACTGTTCTCAGATCTATGGTCTCACTTCTGTAGCAGTTGGTATGGCAGAACCTGTCAGCTGTGAACAGACATAATGGCAGTAACTTACTTCAGCCACCAGGTGGTTTACTAAAACAATTTGAACAAACAATATTTCTGTGGCTCGTGGTACCTGCTTACCTCTCCTAGTTTATCAGCACTGGCCTGCTATAATCTAGAAAGACAGGAACTGAATTGTTGGCTTGTGAAGAAGTCATTGTCAGTTATTAGAAGTCTGTGTTCCTGTTTTGTGTGTGCATGTACCTCCATTGTACTGCATGAGGCCCTTGGTGGGAGATAAAAATGGTAGATGGAATTGCTTCCTGAATTGGGTGGCAAAATTTACCTGCTGGTTATACCAGGAATGGCTTTTCCTGTGTTCATCACTCTAAGCAGCTTTCATTGACCTTACAGCAGCTTAGCACCTGCTGCTGTGCCACATGTAATGGGTAGGGGATTGCATTTCTCCCAATTTTTACCCTTTTTGCCACAATCAGGTGTTGCCTGCCAATCAGCACAGGTGTGCAGATATTTAGCATTTAATGAGCCCCTTTCAGATGTTTTTAGCTTCCAGCAAGATCTTAATGTTTAAGGAGAGCACATCATTAAAGTTGCATGTTACACTCATGGTGAGAGGTGCTTGGCCTAGTTGCATTAAATGCCCAGCAGTATTAGTGAGGTGTGAACCTTCCAGGCAAAGGGTACCCTTGAAGGCATCTGGTTAAAGCATGATGCCTTAGTTGGCCACAGCTTCATATGCAGCTGAAGTTGTCACAGTAAAGCATTCACTGTTTAATCTCTGCCATATGGTTTCTCTCGCACGCCTGCACAAGAAGAATATCCACTTGATAAGCACACATCTAAAGTGTGGGTGGTTCTTTTGCCTGGGCCAATAAGGAATGTACTGTGGCCCATTAACTACCATATGTAGACCATGTTTTTGTGCAGCTAAGATCTCGTGCATCTGCTTCATTTGAAGTTTCTTCCATTTGAATGTCAAATGGCTTGGTTACATAAATGTCCAGTGAATGTCCTTTTCAAACCCTTCAGAGTAGAGAAACCCCTACAGGCTGTTCTAAATGGCTCTGTATTTTAAGCAGACTGATATGATGAAATAAGAAATCCATTTAGCTGCCTCTTTTGCAGCCTTTTCTAGTATCAGTCCATCAGTCTTAAATCTTGTGTAATAAGCTGATGTACATCTTGAGGTATAGATTATCCTACTGATACAGATGAAGGTAATCAAAGGTGTTGACTCCTTATCCATCTGGGCCTCATCCACATTGGCTGGCATCTTCAAGGTAGTTACTGCATCTTTGACATCACTCTGGGATTTGTAGTGTGAACACTGCTGTTCCTGGTTGTCAGACTCCTGCTTTTTACTCAGGTGCTCTAAAAAGGCTGCTTATTGCCTCAGTTCCAGGTTGTCACTTGGAATATGTTAGCTACTGTTGGAATGTTTTGAGTTGTGGCATTAGCTACTGTGCTAGTTGTCTGGGCTCTGTGTGCATACACACATTGCATTACTGACATGCAAGTTGGTGATTGACTTCAGTCACTTGTAGACATCTAGCGCTGTCACCTTGTGTAAAGGTCCAGTTAAATACTACATAATTATACACAGCTTTTAAGAGGTTTGCTAAATGTACATGTAGTGATGAAAGGTATTATCTTGGATTTAAAGGTTTTCATATCCCTCTTGCTACTGTAGTACCTTTCATTTGGGAACTTGCCCTCAATTGATGTGATTTTTTTTTTAAATTTTTTTTTAAAAAACTAGCTGTATAAATAGGCCAGACATGTTCCACTCCACTTAGACATGTCCTGTTCTTCCCACTCAGTGTGGACCTGGTGCATGCCCAGCTGCATATATGTGAAGGCCACAGTCTACCTGAATTGGGCCTCAAGCAGGACAAGATCCGCATCAACGGCTGTGCCATCCAGTGCCGTGTGACCACTGAGGACCCTGCACGTGGCTTCCAGCCTGACACAGGTCGCCTTGAGGTATGGCTACATACCCTTCACCCCACCACCGAAGTCCCATAGAAAGTTTAGCTTTTTTCCTTTTTTTAAAGGAGTCACCTATGCTTATGAAAATCAGTATCACCTAAAGTGTTGCATGCAAATTTAGTGAAGTTGGAAGTTATTCCATGTTTTGGTAGGTCTTTATGTTCAAAGGTATGGGGCAGTAAATGTCACTTAAGATCAGTGGTAGACTTGAGGGTTCTGCTATGTAAAAAGGGTGTACCAGGCTTACAAAGAAATGATTTCTAGGAGGGGGGGAAAAAATACATCAACACAAAGGAAGTATTGGTGACTAAAATGGGTGAACTTTTATCCAGTCTCTCTGAGCACCTTCATAAAATGTTCCAACAAGACTGTTGGAACAGTTATGCATTTTTAAGTCAATGAACAAATTTTATTCAATTGTTCAGTGTTGTAGCACTAGCAAGAGGAGCTGCAGCTTTCCAATTTACTGCTGCATGTTTGTAAAATGCTGTCTGACCATTGTGAAAAGTTTACAGGGGGCTGTTGACCTGTATTCCCATATTTGAGAGCCTTGGCATGTGCCTGTTCTCTAAGTGCCAGTGTTTGAACATGCCACAGGGAAACTTTTTTTTTTCCTCCCACCTACAGTCCTGTCTCTTGAACCCTTCTTTCATAATACCACCAATGGCATAGTCAAAGTGGGCTGTTAAGGTATTAGTACATATCTGTCAAATGCTCACAATCAGTCTTTCTGCATATCTAATAAATGATAGCAAGCAAACATTTTCTTTTCACAATAACTGAACTGACAAATAGTTAATCCTGGATATTTTTGGAATTTGATCAGTATGTATCATGTTATGGTGGGGCTGTTCAGTACTTTAGGTTCACCTTTACTTAAGGTTTAAGATGCCATATTTCTGGTTTTAAGAAAAGGTATACAGAAAAAGGTGGATGGCAAACATTCCAGTAGCTCACTGGATGTCCCAGAACCCAGTTTGAAGTGTCTAAAATTTATTTTTTTAAATGGTCTTAAGCATAAGATGAATGTTAAAATATTGTTTACTAAAGTGACGTGTACATGCCTTTTGCATGAATACATCAATTTCTAGTGTATTAAAATGGTTTTTAGCAGTTTGAGAAACTTAAACATTTGCATAACAAAAAATGGCATGTAATACAGCATACTGGGATTTTTGAATGTGGCATGTCTACATTAAGTTCCCTTTTCTGTTGTAAAACAGGATGAGGTAAATTTAACTTGGTCTTAAATCACTTTTAATGCCCTTGGTTGATATGCTTTCTAAGGTGTGACTAATTCATCATGGCACATGTTGACTATGGTCTGTGGTCTCTATGCTCATGCAGTCACCTAGGAGCTTATCTGAATGTAGGTGACCCCCTTCTCTGTCCAGTGCAGATGGGGGTTTTCTCTGTTCCCTTGTCTCCTCCCTACTTTCTATGCCTTTTGGTTGAACCATGGACTCCCTTTAGGTGAGTGGATGCACAAGGAGAGCAAATGAAGACCCCTTGAATAAATAATCCCTTCAGTGCAGACTAGTGGCTCATCAGACTACCAGCTGACCCTAAAGTTTGGGGGGAGTGGGCCTTGTTTACAAAGTAGCCCAATCAAGTGATTCTTCCACCCTAGAGACACATAGCAGTAAGCAACAGGTCCAGCTGAAATGGTGATATTTGATACAAATGCATTGCCCATCAGCTTTCCAATCTCTGCTGGAGCTAGTGGTGTGTGTCTCTATGGGCAGCATAGATGAGGTTTTGAAGTTTCACTTATATAAACATCAATCCAGATCTGGTGCAAAGATGTGACTGGGTCAAATGGTATTTGCACCATTAGGCTATGATGTTGATATTTTGATGGTACTGTTGACAGGCTGCTTGACTGGATGGATACAGCTTGTCAACAGTACCATCCAGAAACTGCATTCATAGTGACTTTAGCAGTGCTGGCCGTACCTGTGTGCAGTAGGGTAAATTACTGCCCTTGCTCCTACATGAGCACCTCACTCAAGGGTACAAAAGCAAGAGCCCTTCTTGGGACTTTGAACTTTCAGATAAGTTCACACCCTCTAACATGATGCAGACAAATTTTTTTTTTTTGCTCTGTTCTGAGGATGAAGTGTAGCAGCTTTCAGTCAGCATAGACATTAAGCATGATGAGGCAGTTCCCTGTCTGGCTGGTGTGAAACCCCTCAAAGCACTGAACACCACTGCACTACAATGCACACCTGTCCTCTGTTAGCAGCACTGTTCAAGCAAGAGGTGTTTGAGTTTTGCAGATCTACAGTAGTCTGCACTCCCCTTAACCAGCACTAACAGAATAAATGGCACAAGCTTGCCTGCACACAAAGCTTGTCCTCTCAACCATGATGCCTAGCCAAAATTGAAATCCATCTGCATAAGCAGCTGAACACACAGGGCACAGTACTGCAGACATTCCAAGTTGTCAGCAATGGCAGTCTGCTTAAACAAATGGACAATGCCTTCTGCACACTAGAGTGCACTTTAGCTATTGATTGTATTTGTGTATACACTCATTATCCCCATTACAATCACAATAGAACATCTAAAACTGGATTTTCATAGTTTTGTGGGAAACATAGTTGGATTTGGCTAGGTTTGCCCAGGTTTTGATTCTCTACAGTGATCTGTTTCATGATGTTCTCAGATCTGCAGATAGCAGGAGAAGTGTCAATAGAAAGATGGGTTCTTGAGTTTCAAGCAACCATCTGGAACAGGCTTTGACAGTGCTACCTAGCTGAAGTCCACTTTTGATCATTCTAATGATTCTTCCATTAGATGGAAGGTACAGTCATTTACATTCCTGCCTTTTGTATATTTGTCTGTGGGAAGAAAAGCCTCACAAACCCAGGCAGAATATGCAAATGCTATACTGACTGAGCCTGATACTTCCAGCCCAGGAACTGTGTAGTGCTAGTGCTATTTGTGATACCTGTTTTGTGACCTAAGTAAATGGCCCTAATTTCACTGAATCTTACAAACACCCTACAGGGTGTTAAGTCCATCTCTGTGCAGTAGAGGTGCTTGACACATTCAAGTCCTTAGTACACAAAAACCTCCAATCACATGTACTGACTGCTAAATTTTGCAAAGCAGCAAACATTCACTTTATGCTTCTGTGTCTATCCTTATTAGAAACAACTTCAGCAGTTTAGCCTGAACAAACTTGCTGCTTAATGCATGTCTCACAGTAGTGCAATAGGCTGTTTTTATGCTGGAGTAGTGTAGAGCAACACCAATCTGCCTAGCTTCCTGATGTTCATCAGTCATCCAAAGAGGAATGCTCACCACTGTGGGGAATGGCATGGGTCTGACAATTCAAGCTGCAATGTAAAAAAAGCACACCTTTCTGCCTATTGCTGTTGGCTAGGATGTGACTCCAGCAGCTTGACATTCAGGTCAGCAGGGCTTGCAGCACAAAGGCAGCAGTGTTATTTAAATCCTCTTATTAAAACTTAGTGTTCTGATCTGGGTTTCATGTGAATTGCAGCTTCCCTCCGAGTGCTTGGTTGCCTGGAGATCTGGTTAATTTTTCATTATCTGTTTCAACACACAAATGTCACCAAACAATTAGTCTGCTACTGGTAATTAATATACATCCCTTTTGTCTGCAGTTTTCAGAGTAGAGAAAAGGAGCTGGTTTGTCATGTTGCCAGGCAGTGCTCAGAGGCCATGGATGTGCCACAGAAAACAAGACCAATCAGCAAGGGATTGAGCAGTGGCTTTATTTAAGCTATAGTTCCTGTCAAAATGGTCTTCTATAAATACTTCTACAATGGATTAGGGCATGTTGCAATCAACTTGGCACCAAGAAAATGTGGAGATCAGTTGGTGCTGTCCCCATCCATGTTAACACTCCAGTTTCATGTTGCCCCTGGCCCTGGGAGATGCATATGCATTAACTGATTTTAGCTGGACCAGCTGTTAGCTTGGCATTTTTCCCCCCAGTTACCAGTAACTCAGATGACAGGTTTAAAACAAGACTGTATTCTGGTTATCTGCATTGCTGACATGTCATCAGTTTTTGCTCAATCCAGTNGCCCTGGGAGATGCATATGCATTAACTGATTTTAGCTGGACCAGCTGTTAGCTTGGCATTTTTCCCCCCAGTTACCAGTAACTCGGATGACAGGTTTAAAACAAGACTGTATTCTGGTTATCTGCATTGCTGACATGTCATCAGTTTTTGCTCAATCCAGTAGGCTTCATTTTCACTTTGGCAGTTTGAAGTTAAAGCAATTCTTCTGTACTACTCCACCTCTCCAGGACTTGGCCTTGCAGAATCAAGTGAGCAAGCTCCAGAACACTTCTACACTCAGCTGGGTGGCAGCAAGACTGCCATTGACTCCTAAAAATGGAACTGTGTGTACGCACATGCATGCATATGCTTCTTACCATTATACGCCAATCAATTTTGAACATTCTCAGTCTTCCTAAAACAGGCGTGGCAAAACTGAGGAAAGTCTTATGTTGGCATTTGTGCTAAAGCAGTCATTACCCTTGGAAAGCAGAAAATAAGCCCCCAATTGAACTTGAGCCACTGATCAGTTTTGGGTCAAGCAGCTTGAACACCATATCTACAGCAGCATGCTTCGTCGTTAAATGTTGCTGGGCTCAATAGTCTTCCCTCAGTCGCAAGGGTTAAGGGCACAAACCCCTGCAAACACAGAACTGCAATAACTCTAGGCTTCCCTAACCCTTTACTGCATTTATAACTTCTGTATGTATGGTAGTAAATGGGGGTGGATCAATGCATATATTATGCATTTATGACCTAATTTTAAGTTTCCTTGACATGCTGCAAATTTCTAAATTGCCATTGAATTATCAACAGCAAATCCACAAATGTGGAACCTGCAAATATCAAGGGATGACTAAACTAGTGTATTAAATTTCCCCTTGTAACAGCATCTATGTTCTAAAGAAGTTCATCAGTTTAATTTTCAGATTTGTCAAGAACCACTATATTCTCAAGACTAGAGCAGCTTTGGAACTATATCTTAAATGGGGATAACTGGGTATAAATTTCAGATTCATACCAGAGGAAGTGTCTAAAATGGAACATGGCTTCTTATAGGACATATCATCTTTAAGGATTTGGTAACAGAATCACACTAGCCTTTTACTGACTTTTTTTGCAGTCAGTTGATCTGTTCCCCAGAACTACTGTCAGATACCTTTTGACTTAATTTATGCAATTGTATATGTAATCACATATGTATGAATCTTTGTGCTGCTGTGTTTTTTTTTTTTTTTTTATATAGGTTAACACTGGGCAAAGTTGGATTGCAGAGATTCTGCCACCTGCCAGGTCACTTTGGTTCAGACTGGTAATCTGTTAGTTTATAACATCCACTGCAGTGGATGTTGTAGACAAATGAGCATTACCCCTGCTTGCTAATTGGTGCTAACTGGTGAGAAAGCAGCAATCCATTACTCATTACAGGGAAACATAGACATTTTCCTGCTTTTGGCAGTACATTTGACTGGTTTTCAATTGCAATACATTTTGTTTCAGCATTTTCATTCCCACACGTCTGCTCTGTGGTGGGGGAAGGGTGAAGAAACATCTGAAATCACGGCTTTCATCTTAATATTCAGACTTTACAAAAATGCTGGGTTTTTTTTTTTTTTGCAGTGACACATCAAACAGTTGCAGTTCCCATAAGACATTGACTCATGCTGGATTAGAATTGGGGGCTGCTGGTAATTCATAAATCACTACCAGTTTCTTTTTCTGGTCCAGGAAACCTTGTGAAGTTCAAGGAATCTTCAGATCCCACTCTTTCACCATCCTGAGGTGTGAAATGGGTCAAGCTGATCCATTAAGTGTTTTGTGCATGCAGACTATACTTACCCAAACTAAAGCTTTTGAGGGAAGGCTCACATTTCCTTTGCCCTTGTGGGTGGGGGTCAGGCTGGTCCCTACTCTGAAATGATCATTAAAGCCAAGGGGGACAAAAGAGGATTTGCACTGGCAGTGGGGTTGAAGTGCCTGGTCTGCAGTCCCTTCATCTTCTGACATTTTGGGGGTTTGTCTCCCACCCCTTGTCTTAGACACACAAAATAAGCCATCTAGCCTGAGAGCAAAACACATTGACTGAGGGGGTGATTTTTCTGCTGTCATGTTTGCCAGCCTCACAAATGCAGATGAGGATTTGGTGGGCCACATTTCTGTGGGCATGGTACTTTTTGCATGTGGAATGTTGGTCACAGATGTGCTACTTTCACTATAGATTATGAACTATTTTAATTCATGCCTATTGTGCATGACCCAAATTTCCTTGACTCAGTTTTGTGGCTTGACTCATTTGCAGTGATAGTACAGTAACTTGTCTTTGAAGCAGTTGGGTGAACATCAAATCATGCATTTTATTCTTTAAACTTCCATTGAAATTATTACATTGTCATAGCTGCCCTTTAAATGGTCAAGGTAGTAAGAGTTTAGGTGTGACCCTGACATGTAATGTACTTGTGTATGAGAACCTCTATCAGGATCCCCTTAATATGCCCTTTATGCACTGATATGCATGTTCCCTGTTTTTGTTTGTATGTACAACCTAATCTATGATGCTTATGCTAAATTAAACCTTTTAAAAGGTTTTCTTTCACCCAGAGGAAGTATAGTTGGTTGGGGGTGCTGAGTTTGTGGTTTGTCATTCAAGTCCTTCTGTCCTGTATTGTACCCTCCCTTCACCTGAATTGTACATGCTTTTCTCCAGAGCAGCTACAAAGTTCAGCTTATGCCAATTTACCCAGCAGCAATACAGTTTTTACTATATCTGTTTGGGTAAGTACCTTTATCAAGGGTACTATAGCAGTAGTTGGTTCTGTACCCAGGTTCTCAAAGTCCAGTGGTAGTGGTTTTGACACTGTATATACTTAAACAGGGAAGAAGGTTCTGCAGAGCAAGGGGTTAGCCATCCCTCCCAAATAACTTCTTCACAACCTGGCTCCTGAGGCATCTTGGTTGAGTGCTTGTGCAGTAGTACCTGTAATCCATCTGCAGCACAGCTTGAACTTGCTGTCTCAGGATTTCATTCCTCTTATGAAAAGGAATCTTTCTTATTCCTCTTAAATTATTTAGCTTGCCTGGCCTTGCTTCCCTTCACAAACTTCAATAACTTAGTTCAACCTGTGTGGGGTTTTTTAAACTCAGTCCTTTCTACTGAAGGATGTGAAGTGGTTCCCCTCAAGGTACAGCTGCAGGAAGAACTCTCTCCCATTACCTCTGCTCTTGGCAGCATTTTTAAAGCTGGATTTATGTGGAATAGTTACTAGGGTGACTACACAAATCAATTTGTTGCACACCTCCTTAAGGATGCTGCATGTTTAACTCCAAATAAAGTATTTGTCCCTGGCTCCTCAAATCTTAATTTCTGCATTTTTATTCAAGTCTATATGCAAGGAGTAACTAAGTTCTCCCTCATTTGTTCTAACAGTAAAGGGAAAGTGGCTCCATAATGTTGCAAAAGGTACTCTGAGATCTGCTGGTGTCCTTATTGACACGGTATATGTCATGTGTCCACAAATGGGCTGAATGTCAATTCTTTAATGCAACTATTTTGAGTTACGCCTATAATGAAGTGTAGGGAGTTGTTCAGACCACAGCACCCATTTCCACAATCTTGCTGTCCCCCATGCATTCCCTCTTCACTTCCACACCAGACTGGCAACAGTCTGGTTCAAATGAGATGCTCTAATAGCTCACCTTTCAGGTGGAATCCTGGAAAAAATGTTGCTCATTCAGTTATGAAGCCTTCAGCCAATGATCTTGATTCTTGGCTGTCTGGCTTCTCTGCCTCAGCTGAGTTTGTTCACTTGGCCTTTCTGCATTTCCTACATTATCTTGTGTATCCTTTATTCCAGTGTATGTTGTGAACTCCCCATCTGCTTATCTCAGCACTGCTCTAGACCCTGCTCCTCTTCAAATCTTGCCTTCTATCCTCCAGTTCCCCTCTCTTGGTACCCCAATCCTTCCATTTTCCTTCATTAATCCTCTGCTGACTGCAACTTGTTCAGCAGCCTATCTCTAAATCATGCTTTAGCACTCTAGCTGACTTCTCTAAAGCAACTTAATTTCAAGCTAGTGCCAAGCATTTAACAATTTATTCAACTGCAGAATTTTTACTATAACAATGTGGAGTACTTTTAAGGTCTTACCTGCTCCAGGTCAAAAGGCAGATGGCTCTAACCACTGTGCATGTTGCCTTGTACTCTGACATACCACTAATAGAGGTTGTGCAAGGTGAGCATTGGTGGCAGGCAGGGGTGATGAATGGAGCCCTTAACAGATTACTACTCTTCTACGGCCAGTAGGAGGGGGAAAATGGCTCACTTCATCCATTTTAAGATGCAGGCGACCTTCAAATTTTAGGAGGTTGAAACTAAATGTATAGTAATATTTGAAATGCATAGTTGTATGCTTATAATTCAAATTTAATTGGCTGTTAACTAACACTACTTCAAAAGCTAGTTGTATCCAATTCAGAGATTAGTTCCATAATTTGCTTCATACATCAAGATAAATCTCAATCTTGGGACCATCTTAATCAGACATTTTAGAATCAAGTAAATATAATGTATAAAAACAAGTGAATAAGGGACATAAGTTGAACTGTGAATCACATTTCCACATATGGAGGAAACGGCAGAGTAATCTTGGGTTTGGCTTGTTTAATAGCTGAATTTTGCTTTGGTTGGTGGGGCAGGGTGACTTATGGTGCTTCAAGCTTCCAGTTGCCTTTCTCGGCACACTCCAAATTCCTGATTCTATTGTTGTACCATCCCCAACTCTTTCACAACCCTGGGAGTCTATATGCACTCTACGATTCATGACCCCCAGTTTCTGGAAGGTTCTGCTGAACTGCAAAAGTTCTGTAGCAGAATGATGTGGCACTAGATACAGTAATCTCCATGTAATGGAGGAATTAAAGAACTGAAGAGAAACAAGTTTCGGTACAAACTTCCCCAGTTTTTTTACCAATTCAGGGTAGGCCTGGGCAGCCAGAGGAATGGTCAGAGCTGTTCTCTGGATTCAGAGGTTGCAAGCTTGAGTTCCCCTTTCCAAGTCTTAACTTTGACTTAATCCCAGGGCTACCACCCCTTTAACTTATTGTTTGGGTCCTGCCTATACTGTAACTGCTTCAGTCTCAAACAATTATGTAATGGCAATCTGGGCAGTATGCTATACTTGCTACACATGAATAGCCACAACAACATAACAGCTGGTTCTTGGGCAGAAAGTATGCACCATCAAAGATTAAAAGGTAGTCCCTATTCCAACAGCTTTGTAACTGCCACCATTCTTTTCAGAACTTCAATCCTGTATACACACCAACTCAGTTTAATCGGTTCCAGAACCACCACGTAACAAGTCAGTATTAACATGGTTCACTGTTCTCATATCTGCCTATTTCTGTGATACATTTCCAGTTGCTGAAGCTTTTCTTTGGCTTCCTTTCATCTTTTTTGCAGTTGTACTTCATGATCTGCTGTGATATTGATGAGAAGTTATTTCATTAAACCAGTGAGAGCTCCCCTATGCTACCTGAGTGACCTCAACTTTTAGTGTACAAATTTAATTAATTTTTGGGTCTCCTATAGTCCCAGAGAACCAGGGCAGAGCTCAACTTAACCAGTGGTAAGTCTGCCCCTGCCCCATACCTTATGAGCAAGGTACTTGCCCTTAAATGTTCCTGTAAAAACTACCTAATGGATAAATCAGTGCAAGTACCTTAAGACTAAGTTGCTTTGGGGGCAACAGTAGAAGAGTAAAGGCCTTGGTCAAGGCCATAATTGATATTACCTGTTGCTCCATTTTTCAGGTTTCCAGTGGCTTGCAGTTCATCCCATTTTCAGTGTGCTTATTTACCCATTAAAAAAAAATTCCCACCTACTGTCCAGGGAAGTATAATCTGTTTAGGAGGTGTCTTTTACTAGCACCTCCTGCTGTTTTCATTGCACTGCACCCATTAATACTGTCAGATCAGTGCTGAGCCCCTCCCACCCTGTTGCCACAAGCTTGTGTAATTGAAGGGTAATGTTTGCATTACTACCTGTTTTTTGTTTTTCTTTCACATCTTTCCATTCTGAGTATGTTCTTGCATAGCAGCATACAGAGATCACCAGGGGTCTTGTGGAAGTTGACAGCTGGGCTGTTCGCCACCTTTTTTGTCATGTTAGGCTGGCCTGATCTAAGTCTGTTTATTTGGCATCCACCCTGGACTCGTCTCTGGTTTTACCCTTCTCCATTGTTCACCTATACTGTCTTTCTTTGCTGGGCTGGCATTGTCTCAGAAGTGTTTTTGCAAATGAGACATCTGTTCAGACTAATATTCCTATTTTGGACATTCTTTAACATCTCCATTGGTTGTGAATTGTACCTACAGGTACTTTTTTTTTTTTTTTTTTTTTTTTTTTTTTTTTTTTTTTTTTTTTGAGGGGGGAGATTTACAATTGCAGACTAAGGCCTCTGACACTTGAGGCTTGAACTTACACTGCTGTCTTTCATCTCTTGGTAGCTGTATAAACATTTCTAAATGATGAATATTTAGACTAATACTGGTGGGATTTCAAGTCCTTATGTGACATAGCTGAGTTAGAAATGTCATGTCACTAACGTATCAAGTGTGAAGAGCCAACACTGCAGTTGTAATATATCTGGGTCATATGGACTTGGCTAGGGAAAGTATGGTGATCCTGCAACTGCCATGTAGCCCTGCTGCCTCACAGCATCTGGACTGTGGGTTTAGACATGTTAACTCCACTGAGGTGTATTTAGAATTGGGCTCCTTGTGGATTATGGAAGGAAATGTAAGAACGTGCACTTAAGGGGGATTGACTCTTTGCCTACAGTACATGAATGCCTGAGTGACTTTGCTACAGCACAGCAATGTATAAAAGGTCAATGAAGAAGTTTACTGTAGTGTGTGTGTATATAGCATTTTTTGCCATAGACAATGGCATCAGCTAAATATAAGAACCATTGTATATTATGTGATTTTGGAGAAAAGCATTAATCCATGTTAATAGCCTGAGTAGTTTAATTATCAGTCCTGTTAACTCCACAGTTCTGTCCAGGTTGCTGACTCACCATGTTTCCTTACCCCTGACAATGTTCAGTTTTTATGAAAGTCTAGGTTGTAGTGCTCTTGGCCTTGGTTCTCATATCTATATGAATCTGATGGGCAGCACCCACCTGCCTCATTCAGCTGCAATCCTTGTACCCTCTGTGCACATAAAAGAAATGTATGAAGAGGTTGGAGTATCTCACCCCAGCACTAGGTGCTTTTCCTTTATTGCCCAGCAGTACATCAACTGAGATGCTTTAACTGGCCAGGGTCACAGCTCTGCCTGCCGTTGTTAGTTCTTTCCTGTGCAGGAGACCTCATCCAAGCCTGATGCCTGTTGAAGTGGGTGTTCTGTGAATTTTCTGCTCCTTTGCAACGTGACAGGTGCTTGGTGCTCTCTAAAAGCAGAGATCTGCTGAGCACAGATGCTGCCGTGGGTGTGGGGAGGCTACGAAGCGGGGGGGGCCGTGACCTACTTTGGCTGGTAGGGAATGGGGTGGTGTCTGTTAGTGGGGGAGGGGAGAGGAATGATAGACTGGAGGCTAGCCATCTTGGATTGTCTGGTTGCCATGGTGATGGGAAAGGTTGAGCCTGTCTCTCTTGCTTGTGCACACCCTGAAGCTGATCACCTATACCAGTACAACTCTGCTCCCTGAGCAATCTTAGTTTCTGAGAAGACAGTGGGTTTGCCTTTGAAGCAGCTCTAAAGTTGTTACACACATTGTCTTAAATCCACCTGAGGAAGCCATTGATTACTTTTACCTGTATTAAATGCTGAGGTTGTAAGAGGGCCAGAAAACGCACACCCATTTGACTCTTGTTCACTGAACATAGACACACAGCAAGTAACTGGCTGTTTTAAACTGTCTGTGTCCATTCAACATTTAAGTGGCACTAAAGTTTACACAAACAGCATACTCCATTAAACCTGCTGCCTTTGAGTAGAAAGGACCAGGTTCAATTCCCATCCCATGCTACAGTACAGTCAAGTAAGGATCTAATACAGGAAAAATTATCCCTGGGTAAACAGGCGTATGCTGTACTTCAACAATGACTTGCTGAAAAAAAGTCACTTTGGAGCAAAGTTTCAACTAAATGAGTAAATGTAAGTCAGTTGCTATGAGTTGAAGGTCTTAAGAATGCATGCTGTTGCATTCACTGCTTATTAGTTGATGTCACAATCATCCATATCTACCTCCTAATAGTCATATTTTCACAAATGAGGGAATCTGGGGTTTAGTTCAAGATGGGATTAAGCATGGGTGATGGGGTTGCCTGGTTGACGTTACTGGCAAAATCTTAGTCTTAATCAGGCCTCAAAAGGCACAACTGCCAGTGTCAAACATTGTCATTTGACTAAAGGTAAGGCATTTCTCTCCTCATGTGCAGTCCCATTTTAGATCAGGGTGGTGTCCCAACATCTTGTTCCCTCTGCAAGCTGTCATAATGTGCTTAATTAAGCTCCCATATAAAGGACTTGGTCTTGTCCATAACACAAGACTGCTGCGTGAGAAACTGCTGATGTCTGTAAGCCACTGCATGCTCTGCTTTGTTTTTAGTGAAATGCATATGATGTGGGTCACCAGTTCTGAATTTGTGCTGTCTGACTAATGATTCATGATCTTTTCGAGTTAAATCAACAGGTTGATGTACTGGTTCTGTCTGGTCAACTTCTGCTTTAAGGAAGGCTAAGTCACACCAGGAGTTGACAACCAAATGGAAATGTCAGATTATCTATTCATGTAGCTGACAACTTTCCTTTGCAATATTAATTGGATACACCAAGCTACTAAAATAAAATTTGGAGCTGGGTAACTTAAATTCAAGGTAAGCTCAGGAGTGCTATAGTGAGATGAGCCCAGGTTCTTTACAACTGTAAGGCTGCAGTTCTGATACACTTCCTGCTGCCTGACTTTATTGCTAGATCAGGTTTAAAGTGGATTGAAACATTCAGTCAAATTAGTGGTTTAGATAAAATGTCATAGATGTGGATGAACTTTGTTTCCTTTTTTCTCCAAGGTGGCAACATGAGGTTTGTACAGTAATCCACTTATTTACCTGTTTATTCAGTTGGATAACTTTGTTGTAATTCCAGGGAAGTACCTTGATCAAAGGTATTGCAGCAGGGGGTGGGTTGCAAACACCATTCATTCCAAATATATGGCAACAGCTTCATTATGCAACCTGCTGCCTAAGATACTGTATATCATGTCAGTGCTATTGAACTCAGCCATTCTTACCTACCACCAAGCCAGTGTATACAGGCTCAATGGAAAAACTGAATCGGCAGTGTCGCTTTGAGAGAGTTGGCAAGGCATTAATCAACATGGGCAATACTGGCCATCTAACATTAGTGTGGTACATGCATTTGATCAATGTCATACTGACTGGCTCTGCCGTGTTTCTCCACAGGTGTTTCGCAGTGGTGAGGGCATGGGCATCCGACTGGACAGTGCCTCAGCCTTCCAGGGCGCAATCATCTCGCCCCACTATGACTCACTCCTGGTTAAGGTCATTGCCAGTGGCAAGGACCTGCCGACAGCTGCAGCTAAAATGAACCGCGCACTTGCCGAATTTCGCATTCGTGGAGTTAAGGTATGGTCAAAGTGGGCTCCAAAGATGGGGTGTAATGAGCTTTTATACAGTACTTTA
The DNA here is from genome assembly GCA_900497675.1 of Arapaima gigas. Lineage (NCBI taxonomy): Eukaryota > Metazoa > Chordata > Actinopteri > Osteoglossiformes > Osteoglossidae > Arapaima > Arapaima gigas. The sequence goes on from UFQX01000098.1 coordinate 1,067,007, forward strand.
TGCTCACGTGTTATAAAGGAGAGATTGTGACTTGTATCTGATTTGATTTCCTGGATATTGATAAAACACAATGGATCCAGCATCATGCAGATAAAGGAGCCTTTGAATTTTGGTGACTGATGCCATACAGTACAGAATAGACAGTTTGGTGGGTTAAGCTGCCCTGCTGTCAAACCCAAATCTTGACAAACAGGTTGCCCTCTCTCTAAAATGCTGCTAAGAAAGGGTTACTGCTGTTTCATATTTTAAAGTTTCAGAATTGCTTAACTTGCATCATTGCACACTAAACTTCCACCTGAAAAGAAGCAGAGTTTCTTTGTGTGTTATTGTAATGGGCTGACATTCTGGATAACAATGCCTTCAAGCATATTTCACTTTGTCTCAAATTGTAAAGAGACATTGAGAGTAAATGGGGGGGGGGGGGGGGGATGAAANGGGCTGACATTCTGGATAACAATGCCTTCAAGCATATTTCACTTTGTCTCAAATTGTAAAGAGACATTGAGAGTAAATGGGGGGGGGGGGGGGTGATGAAACAAATGTGTAGAATCCATAATGGGGAGACCTGTCAAATGTCATATCCTGGAGCGACTGTCAGTGGCTTCAAGCTGCTAGTCTTGACAATACTAAATCCCTTCATCTTGCAAAGTGAGTGGAGCACCTGTGGAACCCACATTACTAGGTACCTGCACTAAAAAGTTTACTGGAATAACTGACCAGATTGACTTTAGCAAAAGTGTTACATGAATGTATGAACTTTTCCACATTCTACACACTTGGGGTTTCCTCGTGTGTGTGTGTGTGTGTGTGAGCTGACTTTATTTATAGGTTTACAACAGATTTGTTTTACAGGTGAGTTCTCCAGAGGGATTAATTACCAAAACATGTTACAAGGTTCAGATGCATTTTGAATGCCTTTATTTAGCAGAGGTAGACTGCACATATGAAAACATCTTTTTATCATTTACACATTTTGAATGCAGTATTAGTCTGGGAATAATACTATCCTTCTGATTTTGTTAGGAACTTGCTTTCTGCCTGCTGAATATTGGGCTAAAGAAATTACCAGAGTAACTTTACTCAACTGGTTAAGTAATTTAATCACTTTGAGCAGTCATAGGACACTAACTTTTGTCAACTAGTGACAAAAGTTCAAATTTAATGAGTGAGGAAGAGCATTGGCTGCTGTATGGATTATACTTCTGAACTCCCAAAAATCAAGTTCTGCAGCCAGTTCAGTTTCATGAAAACTGCTCAATGGAGTAATGGCTTCCTGCAGAATGACAGGTCTATGTGTGTCTGTACACCTGTCCTGTAAAATGCACTTCCCACATCTTACTGGTGGCTGGAAGGTGGCAATGGTGCTGGTAATGGGGAAAACAGATTTGGGCCTGGAACTGGGAGAACAAGGGGAGAATGAAGGAACCTGTGAGGTGGATGGGAGTAGAGGTAATGGAGATGGCATGGAAGGCATGTGAACAGGAACAAGGCCACCATCGCTCTAAATAATTCACAAAAAACTAAAGCTTTTTGGCTTTGCCTTTGCATAACATTTGCTTGTCAATATAGTGTTGGCTGGTATCCCTAGATCCAGAATGAGGTGTGACCTGGGCTAAGTGAATATTGGCTATGTAAAAAGTAAAATGAGAACCCATAAATGTAACTACTTGTACAGGCTGTCTGCTGTACAGATGAGCTTCTTGAAAAGAGGAATGTAGAAATCTTTATTTAATCTTGGTTCTTAAACTTTAAAGCTTTTAAACACCTCAGATCAATCTTCATTTGCTGCTGTCATATCCATATCTCTAAATTGGCTCCTTCTCAGTCCTATTTTGTGCTCTAACACCTCCCCAAGGTTGGGGGGTACATCTTTATTAATACTTATACTATGACTGACTGAACCTGAGCAGCCTACCAGTGGCAAAGGCAGCATGGCTTGCGCATGTGCATTTTTTTCCTCAAGTGTAAAGTATTGATATTCCTATTGGCAAATGCAGATCAAAAAAGTGCATGCAAGCACAAATTCTGAATATAGGGAAAGCAATTGACTAAAAGGTGCCTCACTCCTCATAAAACTATCTTGTGACATACAATCTAAATCTGTTGGTTTCCATCTGGAAAAACATGTGGACAGTGGCTTCTGAATGGCAGACTTCCCAAGCTCTGGACATCACTGCTGCACCTGCCAGGTTTTTGGGCAACCTGCTGCCCAGCTGGCTGTAGCTTACGATCTGTTAACCTCCTGACAAGATCTGTCAGGACCCCCATTTGTCCTTTATGCTCAAAATATTATGAAAGTATATCAAATAAGCTTAAAATGCACAGCTTGGGGCTGAAGCACTTTTTGCAGTGTGGCAACAGTAAATATTTAGAAGAAGTCTTTCAAAAAAACTAAGGCAGTTCACTAGGTTTAAGGCTGGAAATGTGCCCAAAAGGTTTGGGTCTGAGAATATACTGCATGTTCAGTATACTGGGTTAGAAGACCTGGGTTTTGGGTTAAAATTAGTTGCAGAAGTAACTTTACTATACCCTTGGATGCAAAATGTGCACAATGCTCCAATGAAAGCATCATAGTCTGAACATGGCAGTTCCAGTTTAGTTTGAACAGGTCACATGCATGTACAGAGCATGTACATATCTCAAGTTGATAGTTATTGTACAGTAATGGGTGGACAATCAGACTTTTAGCTGCTGCTCTATCATACCATGAAGTTATATTCTTCAGAACCTATATTCACTTGACACTGAGTGGCAAACTGAAGATCAGGCAGAAGGGAGGACAAAGCACTTTAACAGATCTGTCTGACATTTGCGTACGTAGGGAGCAGTACTCGGTTCTGAGCCAAGACCTCTAGTGGAGTCTGCAGGTCTATTCCTTGAATGCTATATTGCTTTCCAACTACAGCATGCAAGCTGTGACGTCAATGCTTCCAAGTGCTTCCTTGAGTTCTGCTCGAGTTCTGCTCAAGTTCTCCCAGGCCTCCAAAGAAGTCTCAAGAATTTGCTGAGAATGGTGATGCCTGCACAACAAAGTATATGATGGTGATTAATCTACAGTGATTGAAGCTTTCCTGCCTGAGTTTAGTGTGGCATTCATCAGCACAATGGCATGTTCTGCAGTAGTGAACAGTTGCTATGGAACAAAATCTTTATTTCTAACACGAGAGTTGAACTGATCACTACTCCCTTTTTCAAAATCTTTGCAGTAACAGGGCCATTTGATCCTGCTCCCAGGCTATGGGGGGAGCATTTGTAGGTGGCATTTGTCCTGCTTGTAGCACTTTTTTTTTTTCCTTGCAGTTATCTTTTGTAAATGTCCTTTTCTTTCTAAATCAAAACCAGCAGGCTTTATTGGCATGCTGGTGAATAATTCCTGTTGCCAAATTGTACATTGTATTTTGTGCCAGTACTTGTATGTATTCATACATAAAATGAATTGTCTATGCATAATTTTTTTTCCTTCCCCCTCTTCTTCTGGTGGACCTACCTTTTCCCCACAGTAAAGACTGTGAAATTCATTATATACTTGTTCTCAGTCAGGTAAATGGGTAATTAGATGCCAAGAAGCTCTAGTGCATTTGTTGTAGGCTTGTGTCCACTTTGAATTTTGTGCATGTATATTTTCTGCAAGCATTGGGGTATGAGGAATACCAGCATGTTGGGTTTTGGGAAAGTCAGAGGAAGAGGCTTTGAAGAAATAATTGGGATTACAGGCTTGCAATTGGTGTGACTGGCTTTCAGCAGCATAGGATGAAGGGTGAGAGATTCAGGAACACGTGGGAAGGTGGGTGAAAAATGAGGGGGATTGAAAAGCTTCCCTTTGTCAAATTTTTGCTGTAGCCTAAAAATACTCTTGTGGTTTGAACAATGTCTGAGTGCATATCAGGGTGAGAAATTGGCAGTTTTTGAAATCACTTGGGGCCCTGCAAGCTTCAAAAGTAGCAGTATTGGTGATGTGCAAAGTGACTCTGGCTAGTGAATTCCTCTGGCATTGCTTTTCATTTAGCTCTCTCAATCAGTTCTTTCCCTCTTTTCTGTGCTTGTCAGTATAGAAGGGGTTAGCCATGTCCTGTGCAGTGGAGGCCTACTAAAATGGAGCTGGAGAATTCTGGCTTCTCTACAGGGAAGCTGTGTGTGTGTGTGTGTGTGGCTGGAGACAAAAATTAACCCTTGTCTGAGCCTGTCTGTAGCTTAATCAAGTCTCACTTGAATGCTCCCCTCTTCACTTTGACAGATGTGAGCTGCTTGCTGGAGGAAAAATGATTTACTCAAGTTGTCAGTTGAGTGCAAGAAGGTGCCTGAGAAGTCTTAAAGGTACATTGATTAGAAAGTCTGCATGGAAGACCTAAAGCGAACCAAAAAGCTGCCTACCCATTGTAGATCGGAACTTTGAATTTTCAACTAGTTCATGTTGAAAATGTTCTGTTCTGATGGCCTGGTGGCAAATCCTGAAAGAGTGGTAGTAGTGGTGGTGGTGGTAGTAGTACTGAGTTTTTAAAACTCAGTTGAGGATAACATTAAGGATGGGACATTTAAGGATGAAGCACTAGATCCTCCTATATGCTTGTTGAATTGGTTCTGACTGATTAGACATCTAAAATGTTTGTTTGTTCCATGACATTTGCCACTTAATGTTTTAACATTTCTGCTTTACAAGTCATTTATTCTGTGAACTTAATACCACCTCTCTGCTGGACATCTTTTATTGCTCAATTTCTTGAGCAGTCTGCCGCTTGATTCATAGTTGATTCTTTTTGTATGAAGTGGCATTATTTGGTCTTTTTTGACATTGATAGCATTTTGGCATTTGTCTGTAAAATGCAAGTATTTGAAAGCTATAAACCTTTTGGCAGCTAATAGTATTTAGTCTTAATCTGAAAGTGTTTTTTGATTAGCTTTTAATTGCTACTGGAGAGTTGATTGCAACTTAATACACTTGACATCTTTAAACCTTTAATAGTACAATTACTTGTACATGCCTCACAGTATTGGTTAGCAGTATGCAAAAGCTGTACCTTTATCTCTAGGTGAATTCTTTAGTAAAGAGGCTGCATAAGTTTTCTGACAGATGGTCACTTAAGGTTATAAGAAATGCTTGAGTACTAATTCTGTGTAATTTGAGCACAATCTATGGATACTGTATATGTGCTTCTCAATTTTAAAGCAGAATAGCTCCCCATTGTAGTATTGCTTTTAGACATGCCACTGCCTTGAATTGAAACCAGCAGTTGTCATACTTGTCTGTCCAAGGATGCCAATCTTGGTGTATATGGCTTAGTTGTAAAAGTTACATGAAGCAATTGCTTTTCTCCTATTTGAATAGGCATGCCAATTATTCACTAATTTAAGTTCTGTGCTCTTAAGTAGAATGTTAACTTCAAAAGCTGAAGTTGTCATTTAATGGTGAAATTAGACATTTAAGCAGCTGACCAAAACAAGCTGTGTAACTTGCACTGAACTCATTGTACTGTAACTTTGATATAAATGAAGTTCCCTAGCTAGATTTCTGCAAAACCAGCTAGACCATGAAAAGTTGGCAGAATTTGACTACACTACAGGGTGTTCCCTTTGCATTTTGAGCTGAATTAAGTTGAGCCTACTTGCTTGCAGTCAGTTGTTCAGATCACCCCACTGCTGCATTTCCTTGATCAAGTTTCCCCAGGATTGGTTCAGTAAAAATGACCCAGCTTTACAAATGGGTAAATACAAGTACCTTAATGTACAAATATAACTGTTTTGAGATGGCTATCACTAATTACAAATATACAGGATAAGTTGACAGATCCTGCACTTACCCACTTGGGATGAAGCAGAGCCCTACCCACCTACTCCCCTCCAACCCTAACACACTATACACCATAGCATGCCACCTTGTAAGCTCTTCACCAGGGTCATCAGGTAGGCACCATCCTTCATCGGTGTTTTGCTGACTTAGGCCCGTGACACCTCTGGATGGTTCAGCAGTGAGGCCTGGCATCCCAGACCCACTCCCCTCCAAGCCTACTAGGTCAAAGGTCCATGTAGCCCCCAGTAACTATACTGCCACCCTATCCCACCTTCCCCCACTCTAGTTGAGCTCTCCTCAACCACTGGCTAGCCCTCTCAGCTACTAGCAATAATTCCTTCATCACTTCCCTTAGCTTACATCCTCTAACCCCAAACCCACTCAGCAGAGAAGTAAGTTCTTGCCACGAAGCCTCTGGCACCTACCTCTACCGGCTTAACATATGCCAGCCACCCACGGTCATGAGCCTCAGCCACTAATTCATCATACCTCAACTTCTTCCCCTCATACACTACTTCAATGTCATCCTCAAATGGCACTGTCAACTCTATGAAGTATACGATTTGCCTAGCCTCCGAGTACAACACCATATCTGGTCTCGGTGTAGTCATCGCAACACACTACGGGACCTGCAGTCTTCTACCCACGTCTACCTCTAGCTTTCAATCCCTCACTCCTGACCAGTTACCTACGCTGACCCTCTGCTGCGTGCATTTACCCTGGCCCTCACAAACACAATTACCTCAACCCTGCCGGCAGCAAGTTAATGTCCACCCGCTTCCTCTCAATCCACCGCCGCCAAAGAACAAAGCACCTGATTGTCTCCACGTGTAACGTCCCTGCAACAAACTAACCTTAAATGCTAATAAAACAAGTTTCAATGTCCCATTCCCTGCCCACAACTTACAACTTGTATCCACCTGCCTACTGTCCAAGATTCTGCAGTGTCAGAAGTGCATTGTAGGGGGCCCCCAGCAAGAACTTCAGATGGCTTACATGCATCACCCACAACTCTCACCAGGTGATCTTGCGCTTCTCTACACCACTCCACCTCAGCCATTGCCTTGCTTCACTTGTGACGCCGCCTTCACACGCCAAGATTCTTCTTCCTGCTCCCGAAGGAAACCGACAATCATTTGCCTTTTCTCCGACAACGTGGCCCTACTAAACGCCTTCCATTGGTCACCTGATCCTAAACCCGCCCTCCCCCTCTGCACTTGACATACTACATTCCTGTGCTCTAGTGCTCTTTGCCAAGTGAACCATCTCTCATGGCTTCCACTTGCTTCCTGCCCCCGTGCTTGGTGCTGCTACCTGTACTAATGTATCTCTTGACCTTGCTAACATCTCACAACTTGCCTTCGCACACTTAAATTCCTCCCCCAAGTCTGTTAACGGTAACTCCAGTATCCCTCTACCAAACCACGCTATGCTAGTCAAACAGCCCAGCACGCCTAACCACTTCCTAACTGATCTATTCGCTACCCTCTCAAGCTGCTCCACTTCCGTAATCAGAATGTCATATTGTAAACGGCCACCTCGCACGTGGCTGCAAACCGAACTGCGCAAACAATTTTAATTTGCCTGGCAAGAAGGACTTATCAATACTGTCTAGTGCCTTTGCTATCATCTCCCTCACCTGCACCACCTGATCTTTGTCATTCAATGCCACGCTATACCACCTACCTAAACTCTTCACCAGTTTCTCCAGTACAGACAGTATCACTTCTTTCATAACAAACTCTTCCTTTTACTACTTTCCCTTTCCTAATTGACAGACTTCTTACTCGGTTTCACCTTAAGCCTTACCCAGCTTCTCTAGGTGGTTTTATCTTGTACTTGGTTTAACCTAATATTGGATTTTATTGGCACAACTTAGTTTTTGGCAATGTTTTTTTCCATAAGTAAATGGTTATATAATGTTGATATGCACTTAAGTACTAGTAACTTTCTTGAGCATTTTGACTGCGCTTCTGCCCTGCTGACACAGGCTAATACCTTAGGGAACAGACAAACTTGAAGCATCTGTTGGTGGGGTGTGGAGGGTGCATTGGGTAAACTACATTGGCAAAAACTGGTGCTGCAGCATGGTCTTTCACTCAGGCAAAGACATGCCAAAATATTAGCTCAGCTGCTGCTGCTTGGGTCCTGTTTCTCCGTGCACTTCCGTTCCCTCCTCCATCAGACAAGAATGGGCTGAGGACTAAAATAGCCTTCTCTGCAGTCAGGTGTGACAGGCAGCGGCTTGAAGGCTGGGGTTTCTCTGCTGTGTGGAAGAGCCCTTATCTCCTGTACATCTCACTGCTGTTCCTACCTACTGTGGTGTGCTGGAAATGGCTCTTATATGAATACTTATGGCCAGAAGGGTACTTGATTATGTTGGGAAGTTTTGGGGGATCAAGTACTACTCTTGGCTTACTGTTGCAGGCTTAAATCCAGCTCTCTGCCTGGGATGTTCAACCAATGTTCTTGGGCACTTTTGGTCATAAAGCCCAATTAAATTCATTGACTCAGGGTTGTATAACAAAACATGAAAATGTCCAAGGGGGTTACATAGGTACTGTACTTGATCTGGTATGGTTAAAAATTACCCACCTTAAAGTATCCATTTATCAGTAAGTTGCTTTAGAGAAGTGTCAAATGTAGAAGGGAAAAAATTCAGCTGGACAAGATTTCATTATTAAAGGAAATGGGTTACAGGTTCAAATACCAAGAAATGAGTGGTAGCTTGGTCTACAACCTTCTCACATTTGGTCTTTTTGGAGAGAAATCCATCAGCTACGTTGTGTGCAAGTGTTCTGATACGTGCTGTTACCTTGTTTGGTGTGCACTTGGTCTAATTGTTTTAGTTACTCAGAATAATAGGCACCTCAATCTCCAAGCAGGAGATGACTGTAGTTTTGGTTATTTATTTGAAGGGTCCCAGTAGTTGCAGTTGGTGCCAGTTCCTTTGAAGTTCCATACCACTGGACTATTGAAGCAAAAAATTTATATCCTTTTCTACTGTAGACTGAGCTTGACCCTCAATGTTGTAGGTAGTGTGGAAAGACTAATGTGTGTTCAAATTTAAAGTGCTAAAAATTGCTGTAGCTGGCAAAATGAATTATACATGTGTTCAATGTTTGCTTACAAATCTATCTTGTACAGGCAAGCAGCAGAACAGGGCCCACTGTTTCTGAAAGCAACAGCTCTTTAACCTGAGATGTGATCACAAGGTCTTACCATCCTGTATCTAAAAATGGCAAATATGAAATTGAGGTTGTAATGTCTTTTCACCACCTTCTGTCTGCAGAACAGCCTTTCTGTAGATGTTTTATGACCCTTTATGCAGCCTGTCTTTGGATGAATTCTGATGTTCAAAATACTGAGCCAGAGATGTGCCATTAAGCAAGCTTTACTCCAGCATGTTAGAGCTTACTTGAAGATGAGCCATCAAGTTTTATGCACGTGCGAACACACACACACACCTCATCTGTCTTTGCTTCTGCAAGGTGTTATACTGCTGCATGCTTACAGAAGTACAGTTCTAGTTTGGAACTGGACAGTAAAAGCAAAACTAATTTTATTCCTAGTTTTCTGACTTGCATATCAGATGTGTTCCTCAGTGGGCAAAATTAGAAAATTGATTGTTGAACTAACACAGCAGGTCATTCTTGCTATAGTCTTAATCAAGGGTACTATAGCAGAAGGAGAGAATTTACCTCAAACTTTCAAATTCTGAGGTCACACCCCTAATCACTATACTTCAAATGACTGAACTTCAGTATTACTCACTGTACAAACAGGAAATCAATTAACATTTTATTTCCTTTAATTTTAAGTCAACAAAACCACTTAATTTCTCAAAATAAGCTTGCACAAAAACCCAATTCATGTTAGTTGGCTGAATGCCTGGTAAAGAATGGTTATGCTGCACTATAATTGGTATAATCACAAGCAGATATTAGCCAAATGAATCCAGTATTGTAGCCATTCATACATTTAAATATTGACCATATTCAATTTTTAATTTTCCTTTAGGTGTATGATGGACACCTTCACAGAATTGGTAATATACAGAGGGGAAATTTACTTTATATGGTTGAAATTCATTTTTAAAGTTAAATGGTTTATACATAAATTTGACATGTCAAATCAGGTTCCACATGCTTATTGTAAAACAAATATTTTCTTGGCTTTCCAGTCTTTTTGTAACTTATCCCATACAAGTTATTCTTGGTGATAGTTCCACACTGCATCTCTGGAAGAAGACATAATCCATAGTTCACTTCTCCCTATTAAACTGCAACACACAACTGTTTACACATACTGTGCATTTCCACAATGATCACTTTTCATGGTTTCCTACCACCCCCTTGGTACTCATGTGATTGCTATTTCAAGGCAAAACCATTTTCCCCTTTTGTGTTTGCCTGCCTAATTTTCTTGTCCAATTACTGGGCCTCTTATTTTACATATTTACCCTGTTGGTCCAACAGTCCATTCCCCAGTTCTCTCCCCTTTTATACAATGGTCTCCTCTAGGTCATCTGCATTGGCCACCATGCTGCAATTTGAGTTGGAGTTAGAACTGTTGTAGGTGCGCAGATAGCCATGTCGCAGTGCGCGTGCATAGCTCTCACCACCGCTGCCTGAGGCACAGTGGACCAGCATGCCATGCAGGGACTGGCTACGTCGTGTCCAGATCACACTCAGTCGCCTGGCATAGCCATAGCAGGTTGCAGTAGCAACCTCACCCATGTCAAAGGAGCAACTCCGCTTGGCTGTAAATGGCAGGTCCTCAGGGAAGGAGCTGTAATGCTCAGCACCCCTGGTCCCATTCAGTTTCTCAGCATCAGTTTTGTATGCATGTGGAGGAGCTGATAGTCTGCAGCCAGCTGTTCTGGTTTTGGCCCTTTTGCTCTGGGTTGAGCAGCTGGGTCGGGGGAGGGTGGCCGCATGGCTGGAGGAGTAGTACAAGGTGTATTTAGGGAGGGTCTTTCCAGGGGTGCTGCTACTTTGACTATTGTGCTGTTCAGGGCTGTGCTTCAACTTGGGTTTTGGGGGATGGGGCAGAATCCTATTGGGGACCACAACCATCACCACTCCCCCATTGCCATTGGTCTGCAGGCACACATCTGCTGCCTTGCTGGGTAGTGATGCAGTTGGATATTCTGCAAGGTTGCTGTGGTGGCTGCCACAGGACCGCCTCCGTACAACCATGGCTACAGTGAATACAAGCAGAGTCACAACCAGGACCCCACCCACCAATACAATCAGGGTACCTCCCAAGAATTGTGCCTGTAGTGAACGGCACTCTGGGTAGCCATCCTTGGTGCTGAAGTGGATGCAGCCTAGCACCTTTGTGGCAGCCATAGATGAGATGCCATCAAAGATGGCCAGGACACATAAGTTGTAGTCTGCTCCTGAGACCAGGTTCTTCAGCAAGAAGCTGGTGATGGTTGAAGGCAGGATTCTGTCAGAGCAGAGAGAAGTAGATGCAGCTGAGAAGGATGGATTACATGCACAATTAGGGGTGGGGGTTCCCCTCCAAATTATATGGTACAGCAAGCAAAGTAGTTTAGAACCTCTAAGAATGCAGGCAGGTGGGAGGGCTTGGGATTTTAACTTTGGAGTTCTGACATTCAAAGAAGTCTCTTGTGCTCACTTGTACCCCCTCAGGGGATGGAATTTGTCCCTCACTGGGCAAAAATACTAAAACTTCTGTGCATTGGTAAGATCTGGTCATCAAAGAACTTGTCTTTGCCTTGGGGTGGCATAATAAAGCAGTTCATTCTTTACTTCATTTTCTCCCCTCTCCCAGATTGACCCTGTCTCCCTATTCATCATTTTAAAGTTCTTCCACAATGGCTCCCTTATCATAAAACCATTTTAAGCCATTATTGTGATACCCTTCTGAAGCATTTTGGCTTTAATTTGAATTATAAAATTGGAATACCAGAAATACATTTAAAATGCCAGGGTCATTATGTTGATGGTGAACAACATTCTATTTCCTTTTACCACTCTAAGGTGCAGATGACACATTTGCACAACAAATGGTCTGAATTCCACCTGTTATGCAGTTTACTTGTTTCATCCAGTCTAAGCATGAACAGTTGTAATCATGACTGCAATAATCAGTGAATGGAGTAATGCATCACCTGGTGGTGCAGATCCACAGCCCCATGACACTGCAGATGCTGCATCATCTTGTATGGCTGTAGGGTTCCCTTTCTTGAGCCATTCTCCCTCCTGCCCACTTTGAGTGCAGCTGACTTATGACTTTGTTCTTGTATTTGTGTTCACTTTATTTTTGGTTTCTCCATTCTTTTCAGAACAAAGAAAATGATCATGAAATGTGCATGTTCACTTAATTATTTTTGTTGCCTATATCAAAGTAGTCTAGTCCAATTAGGGACAATGCTGCCCACTCTGGCTGCAGCTGGGCAGGAAACCTGTATGCTACTATATAACTGGTTATATAGGTGAGAAGTAATTAGTCACATCACTTGGTATTTAGGTCTAATAAAGATTTCCTTGTTTACATGTCTCAAATGGGTACAAAATATGGAAACTGATCTACATCTGTTCCTAAACTCCACAGGTATGGTAAAAACGGCACTCTCCCCGACTTGGGAGAGCAGCAGTGTACCAGCTGATCTGAGTATTCATGTAGCCTTTTTCTGGGATGCTTTGTGATGCACCAGTTGGCAGTCTTCCTCAGTCTCTAAATTGATTCATGGTTTCAGTGGAGCCATTTCTGGGTCTACCCTCCCCACCCCAAGTAAACTGTCCCCAAATACCTGTTAAACATCTTATGTTAGCAATGGGTTTTTTTTTTAAAATATCATTTCTTGCACTCTCCCATGGAAACAGTCAAGGGCAGGACAAGAAGGGGTGTGGGCTGCTGGGTGCCCAACCAAGAGAGGAATAAATGTTCATGATCCATTATTGTTGACGTCAATCTATGGGCTACCAGTTGGTTTAATGGTGGCATGATTAACATTTCTATTTAACTGTAGTGTGCTTTGGACCACTTGTGTGTTAGAGCATATCATTGAGAGAGTCTGGTCACGTGCCGGTGGCTTCAGACATCACTTACCTGTACACCAGCGTCTCGTCAGCTGTGCTGTTATACTGGATCTGGTACATCCACACAATATGAGCTCCAAAAGATTTACCTAGGTGCCAGTGCACCTGTGCTGTGTTCGATGTCACCCCCAGCACAGCTACCCTGCACTCCCCAGCCAGCCTCCCATCACGCTCTTCCTGTATGCTCACATTCCTGGCCACAACCGCCCTGGTGCTAGAGCCACTCCTGCCATTGGTGATGTCAGAGGAGCCAGGGTCATGGCTATACACAAATGGAATGGTTCCATTGCTGCGATGTGGGAGTGGGATGATCTTGAGGTCCACCATGGCAGTAGCTTCACCTGCTGCATTCATGGCAATGCAGGTGTAAGCACCATCGTCCCATGCTCTTGTCACCAATAGGTCCAGTGTGCCATTGCGGTAAGACAGTGTGCGACTTGTGTTGGCCACTATGCGGTCATCTGGTGATACCCAGTGGATGACTGGCTCTGGGTCACCAATGGCACGGCACCGCAGGGTGGCCCGCTGGCCTTCCAGCACCCACAGCTTGTGTGTGTGCCGAGTGATGAGTGGTGGCTCACAGGTAAACTCCTCTTCAGGGATAGACCAGAAATACCGTCCTGCCAGGTGTAGGGGTGTGGCACAAGTCTCCATGTCATCGGTGCGCACTAGCCGCCGAAGCCACAGCAGCTCACAGTTGCAGTGCAGTGGGTTCCCACCAAAGCTGAGGCTGATAATGGCAGTGTAGGGTGTGGGGCTGATCACCCCAGTCTGTGAGCGAGCAAACAGGGGGTCTGGGGGCAGTGTCTGCAACCGATTGGATGTCATGTCCAGCCGGGCAAGTTTGTACATCTCGCCAAAGGAGCCCTCAGCAACATGGTCGATGAGGTTGTGGTCTAGGTGGAGTGTGTGCAGGCTGGCCATGTTCTGGATGGCTTCCCAGGGCACACTGTGCAAGTTATTATAGGACAGGTCTAGGTCCTCAAGTGTGAGTAAGAAGTCATCAAAGGCTTGCAATGATACATCCGTCAGCTGGTTGTTGTTGAGGATGAGGTGCTGCAAGTTGAGCAAGCCAGCCAAATCACGCGGACCCACTGTAGTTAGCCGGTTTGCGTCTAGGTGCAGCGAGCGCAGGCTTTCGAGGTCGGCAAAAGACATGGGCCGGATGCCATGGATGGTGTTCCGTGAAAGGGTCAACTCCACCAGGCCTGTCATGTTGGCAAAATCTGTCCCACCCACCTCCAGAATGAAATTGTCAGCAAGGCGAAGCTCCACAGTGCGCCGATCAATATTTGGTGGCACAAAGAGGAGCCCCTTGTTGACACACAGCGTGCTGAGAGACTCTGACAAGTTCCGGCACACGCAGTGAAATGGGCAGAGGGAAACCATGCCCCAGGTCTCGCCCCCGGACACGGGGGTTGCTAGCAGACTAGCGCAGATAATCATCATGAGCCAGACAGAGGATTGGAGTCTAGGGGTTACAGTCAATCTCAGTTGCTCCAGTAAGGGTTTGTTCCCCTTCAGACAAAAGTAAAGGTAGTCCCTCTGTAAAAGCAGTTGTGTCTTTCTCACCTGCTGGGTCGGTTTGGTTTCTTCTCGATAGTTCCATTTTGAGGGATATGGTACACTATTTAAGGTTAGGAGCCTGAAGCACAACTGCACATTACTGTACAAACGTTGCACTGTTGAAAATGGTTGTGGCTTTCCAGAAGGGTCCTGACGTGGGGGGCTGAGCATGGTAGACCCAATTTGTCCTCAGACCTACATGGAAATGGAGAAGGGTATATCAAGGTAAACTATCTTGAGAAGCAAAATCCAGATGAGTGCAGACATTAAAAAATGCCTCAACTTTTTTTTTATTTTATGGTTTCATGGATTCATTAACTTGCAGATCAGTATGTGCCCCAAAATGTGTATTCAAACTAGCTAATTGTGGGGAATAACTAAGTTGAGCACACTAACAATCTTTGTCCCTGTTGTAAAGAACCCTTACTGTAAAAAGTACATTAGACTGGTCTGGTCATGCTTCATTCCCCTCACTGTAACAAGCTGCAAACCTCTAAATTGATGGTTGACAGTACCCTGCCACTATACTCAACCAATTAATTGTACTATAATAGGTTTAATATAAGATGTGTAAATTGCTTAAACTCAGCAGGAAAACTAAAGACTGAAGTCAAGTCAGGAGTGGCACTTAATAGCCATTTGTTCATCTGCAAGCTTCATCAATCTAATAGTTCAGGCATATGGCCCTGACCCCCTCACCACTGGGCTTGCTTTTTTTTTTTTTTTTTTTTTTTTTTTAAAAACAGGTCACAGCTGAATCCTAGTCTTTGCCATCTCCCATTATTCACATTGATCACCTATGAATAATTCTACACATCCATGTGCAACTTGAATTTGAGCCAGTTCTGTGCTGCTGCACAGGAGAGGCATTCATCACTCTCCAGTGGGATTTGTAGAGGAAATTGCAAACACACCCACTCTAAGAATAAACTCCTTAGCCCAGATTTAGAAGTGTAACGGTCATTTTCAGCTTATTGAGATGTTATCACAAGTTACAGACTACTATGTCTAGGGGCATTTTGCCTTTTACTGATGTGGTCAGGTTTGCCTATAAATCTGGAAGTGTATGTGGAGGCTGAGCTGATGCTTTAAAGCAATCCTAGTTTTTGATTTTGTTCAGTTCACTCAATTACTGTGTCTCTTCAGGGAAAGTACCTTAAGGATGTTACAGCAAGAGTGGAAATGCAGCTTAAATAGGCAACCTTCAGGTTGTAGCTCCTGAGATGAATGACACCTGCCAGCCCAAAAAACTGAGGTGAACAGGCTTTTGCATCATGCATCTTTCTTCCTGCAAGTCAGATAATGAGAAGAAATGAGGCGTTAAATGGGATTGGTGTGCTGGCTTTATACATTGGCTGCCATTCTCAGGGTTATGAGTGCTGTTTTAATTTTTTTTTCCCTTGCAAGCCTTATGTAATGGCACTCCTGCTGAATGCAAGTGTGCACGAGAGGGGCTCAGATGAAAAGGTGGAGTCAGGCTGTGAGGGGACTGCAACTTGAGTTGTTGTAATTGAGGGCAGTCATACATCTAGATCAGTGTGTGTACATTCAAATGTGCATGTGTTAATTCTGCACTGTTCGTGTGAGGAAAGGGAATGTAACCTGTAGTTGGATTTCAGTGTTTCTGTACCTCTCAGTAGCTAGTGTGGATGTGTGAACTGTATAATTTTTTGTTTGTTGAGAACAGCCTTGGTTGGCTCTAATTGAGCTTTGTGTGTGTTCCCAGCTGAAACTGTTTCTAGGCTGTTGGTGTGGGTGTGCACATCGTACCTTGACTGTCTGTGCTTCACCGAGGCTTGAATCAGCTGTGTATGTCAGCCCGTTCCCTCTGTGCTCTGTGGCTTGTGCCATTCCCGATGTTGGATGCAGTGAAGTGGTTTCAGAAGGTCCCCTGTTCAACCACACAGTGCAGGAGCTGCCGTTGTGCTCAGGGGCAGCATTAATCCCAGAATAAGGGAGCACAGTCAATCTAGCTGTTGTCCCTTTTCAGTGTTTGTCAGTTATTCCTCCATTACTGTATAACTGCTTTATACACCATCAGATGGGTTTTCTGCAGCTCCATCTCCTTTAGCCAAATTAACCCCCCCCCCCCCCCCAGCCACTTCAAGGCAAGCTTACAAATGAGTCTAACTGGCCAGGAAATGAATTTTCTACACATACATTCAAGTAATGGGAAAGTCAGTGCACCCCCCCCCCAAAGCTCATCACCCTGCCCCTCCTACTCTTCTCTGCACCCCCCCAGGGCTTCCTCAGCTTCAGATTCAAATAAGTCTGTTACCTGAAGCACGTCGGGTACAAAAATAGCTGGACTTGAGACTTGAGTTTTGCCACCAGCATTCACAGATCTTCAATCTGCAGGTGATCCTGAAGGGTCAGCAGGTCAGTACAGCAAGAATCCATAGGGTGTTGATGATGTCCCCAGGAGCAGTCTTTATGTTCTCAAACTGGTGCTTGGATCTGGGGCCACGTATCATCCGTTCAATTCCTCCCTCCAGAAGAGCATTTTGCAGATTCTGCTGGTTTTACTGCAGCAGACATGCATGTTGGCGTCTTTGCACAGTCTCTGCCAATGTCTGAAGAAAGCGGCGGTAGTGAAGCAGGCATCCACAAATGTCCGTCTGCATCAGTTCAGCTTACAGAGCCACCAGTAATCTTCTCTCTCAGCAACCGTGCTGCTTGTGCTCCCTCTGCCAGATGAATAGGGTGTGCTGTGGGAGGTGGGTTGCTGCTGGTATGTGTATTATGCTGATGTTCAGTACTCAAAGAAGCAGGACTGAGCATAGGAGCTACAAAAAACAGAATGCATCCTCTTCCCACAGCTCCTGTGCCTTGAGTGGAGTGTGATTTGTTGCTTTTGGTGCAGCGAGCATGACTGCAGTGTGAGTGTGCAGGCGTGAGAGGGAGTGTGTGGCAGTTGGGTGGTGAAGTAAGTGAGAGAGGGATGAGGTTATGGGAATAAGCTCAGTGGTGTTGAGACTTGAGTGAAGGACCTGGGCACAAAGAGGGGCAGTGTAATTTTACTGTTTCGGCAACGCAGCTGACTTGCTTGGTATCTGCATGATGCATATCTGTAGTTGGAGGAATGCCAGCTGTCCAGCCCACAGTTGGGTCTAAGTGCCCTTGAGGTTCCTGTATGTGTGGGGGAATTGGCACACCCTCTGTAGGTGAGGTCTCATTTTCTACACACTAGAGAATCTGTCACCTTAGCAACACAGAGTATGGGTCAACCAGATGGTGTGAATCTTGGATTCAAAAAGGGTGTGGGTCTTTAGGTGGTTCTCCATGGCATTCTCCAGCTGTTGAAGATGCCTTTTGGAAGAGCACATGTACCAGTATATGCTAATGTCATACAGTGGTTTGTGTGAAATGGGCATCTGTTTGCCCTTACTAATTTAGGCTACTACTCTATTGTTGCCATGGTGCAGTAGGGTTTCTATCTGCCTCATAGTTATAGAATGTATGCATGAACTTGCTTGTACTTACTGTTCAGTGCAGAGAATTAATTTCAAGTTTTTCATGCTAGGTTTATATTCAGTCCAGTGTATTTGTACAGGACAGACTCACGTGCTATTGCATTTCTCCAAGGCTTTGAGATATTCCCATGTCACTTCCAAACATCAACCAGGGCCTAAATCAGCATAAATGGTGTTGGGGGGGGGAAAGCTGGAGAATCAATTTTTGTATGTTTGTGTCACTAGGAAGCAAGCGTGTGTGTGTGTGTGTGTGTGTGGGGGGGGGGTGAAACAGCAGAGTGCACACAGGCACTTGACACACCTCAGTAATCTGTCCCATGCTTGCTGCTCATCTAAGAGGCACAGGCTCTGCTATGGTTTGTCTTCATTTATGGCAAATAAGTTTACTGTGCATCATGTTGTCTGCCTCCAGCCTGTGTACTTCATATTGTGGTACAGTGGCTCACACTGGTGCCTAACAACTCCCAGGCTGTAGGTTTGATTCTGGCTCAGTCTTTATGGTTTGTTCACAAGTTTTAGTCCAAATACATGTTTTTCAGCTGAACTGATGACTAAATCTCCTTGTCTATATAATTGTACTTTGATACTGTGTTCCCTACCTCAGACTCCAGGATAAACTCTGGTCCTTAAGTCCTGCTGGAGTTATTGGTAACAGATTGATGGATGCTTGGGTCATTTGTTGCCTTTTACCACCTTACCTTCCCGTGCAATGTTTAGTTCCTGTTTTTAGCACACATGCAGTTCTGTGTGTGATTGTGGAGCTGCCACTTGATATCAGCTGCTTACCTGTGGCTTGGTTCATTTTAATTCTCATTAGGACCCTAGTAGTGCAAAGGTCAGATATGGCAATGCTGCCCATGTACTATTGACATTAAATCCTGACCCCACTTTGGGACATCTACTTGAAACTTTCTGTATGTACCCAAGCTCATAGTCTTGACTCTTCTGCTAAGACACGTGGTGTTTTTTTTTTTCCTTATGTCTGTAACTGTCTGTATAATTGGAGGTATGTAGGACCAGCCTACCTAGAGCACTGTTTCTCATCATAATTGGGTTGCTGTAGTATTTCACCCCATATCCCTAATGGTTGGAGCCCAACTGGGAGATGCATGTGTACATTTTTCTGCCCCAGAGGTAAGTGGCATTTGAGGGTGGTTCCCCCTCCAATGAAAAGGCACTTTAGAGTTGTTCCTGAAAAATAGGAGGGGGGGGGGGTTACTTTAAGGGCAGAAATGTGGGTTTAGAGTCAGGAGTCAGCAAAGTAATGGACCCCCATGAGTGGCTAAGTCATGGGGTTGGTGCATGGCCTTAAGCTTGATGGTGCTTCAGCCAGATAGCTTGCTGATACAGGTGAAAGGAGCCTGCTATAGCTTCCTCACTGCTGCTGTAGCAACACCTGCCTGGCTCAGTCACTCCCTTATGTTTTCATGTGGTCCTGCAGACAAACATACCATTCCTGCAGAATGTGCTGAGCAACGACCAGTTTCTCTATGGCACAGTGGACACACAGTTCATTGATGAGAACCAGGAGCTGTTCAACCTAAAGCCTGTCCAGAACCGGGCTCAGAAACTGCTGCACTACCTAGGTGAGTCCTGCCTGATTGAACTTGCCTGTTTACATCAGCTAGCCAGTACAAAAAAACATGCTAGGTTTTATCCTCTATTTTAGAGCAGGTTGTATTCAAATTCACCAGTTTATGAACATGTACAGAGTTAAAGCCTCCAGGGACTTGCATCTCTAACCTTATGGTTAAAATCTGCTTCCTTAATGAGTTACTACCAGCTCAGCAAACATTTAAGTATTTAATTAAAATATTAAGTGACTTAATGATTTACACAGCTGCATTTTGTATGTCATTTAATCATACTAGTTCATGGAAGAAGCCCACTGTGCATGTAAATCTTAGAAATTGCTCTGTCTGCCACTAAAAACTCCCTCTCTTCCCTTCAGGTCATGTGATGGTGAATGGACCCACCACCCCAATTCCTGTGAAAGCAAAGCCGTCAGCCATCGACCCAGTTGTTCCTATGATGCCACTGGGTAAGTGCATCCAAGCACACTGGCATCACTGTCCTGACCCCCCCCCCCCTCCCTGGCAACACAGTACATGTTCTTACCCATTCAAATCCAAGTTCTACACCCTTCTGTCCCCTATGCCAATATGGGGAGAACACACTGACTCTAAATATTAAGCTGGATTTGAACACAGCCCAGCAGCTTCAACATTGGTGCTACGATGGTGCTATTAGTTTAAAATAATTCCTGCCGACACTTAAATTTATAGTACTGTGTGTACAACCATGTATGTTAGCACATGCTGTATGTGCCTATATAGATGCATTACACGCTACCCCCAATGTCTAGGTGACTGAATCAGATTTCTAGTTCATCTTTTTAGTTGCCATTTTTGCAAATTAGTGATTCCCCCCTTTCCCAAAGAACTTTTATTTTTTGCTACGAGTTCGTCTGATGGTGTGCTGTGACTTAACTGCAGGAGAACCCCCAGCTGGCTTCCGGGATGTGCTGCTGCGTGAGGGTCCTGAGGGCTTTGCACGTGCAGTGCGTGCCCACCAGGGTCTCCTTCTCATGGACACAACCTTTCGTGATGCACATCAGTCCCTGCTGGCCACACGTGTGCGAACCCATGACCTTAAGAAGATTGCACCCTTTGTTGCCCACAACTTCAATAACCTGTTCAGTGTGGAGAACTGGGGAGGTGAGCAGAGGGAGTTTTAGGGCATCTGAAGGAGCAAATCTAGTGTCTAAAAGCTATCTGATGTCCCGTGTAACTACCTATATTGTATTTAAGCTTCCATTTACCTCTTCTGGGCTGCTGTTCCACACTACAGCACCTTAAACTAATTTCAGTGCCCTGAAAGGCCACAATGACTCACTTCTCTTGTTGGAAAGAGGTTAAAGGTCAGTGTGATGGGCTTAGTGACTCAGCATAATACTTTGCACTTGAATCATTTAGTTATGAAGTGCTTTTTTCTCCAAAAAATATCACAGGTCTCTAGACTCGCACCAAAGAATATCAAAACTCAACTTGTCTGTCTGCTGCCACTATTACTGGCTCACATCATTCTTGTATTTGACCATAAAAATACCACTAATGGCACATGCATAAACTGTAAATGATATTCATGTCTTTTATGATGGCTTTATAAACAGTTCAGAAAGAGATGGGATTTTAGATCCTACACCCATTCAAGGAGGCATTCAGCAATTCTGAGGGACAGAGGGAGCACATTCTGCCAAACAATCTGCAGACTTAATTTTTGTTCCCTTTTGAATGTGACTACCAAGAGGCCACAGGTTGAACATCAATCTAAATGAATTCATCTGTTCCTGTATGCTTCTCCTTCTGAGGTGCCACATTTGATGTGGCTCTGCGGTTTCTTTACGAATGCCCCTGGCGGAGGCTGCAGGAACTGCGTGCACTTATGCCAAACGTGCCATTCCAGATGTTGCTGAGGGGTGCCAATGCAGTGGGGTATACCAACTACCCTGACAACGCAGTGTTCAAGTCAGTACCATCACTATATTATCTGCCTCACAGACAAGGGCAATAAATGTGCCACACAGTTCTAAATCCCAAAATAAAACACTGGTGACATCCCCCTGCATCTTTTCCTCATTCCCTGTAATCCCCTTCTCCCTGCACCAGGTTCTGTGAGGTGGCCAAGGAGAATGGCATGGATATCTTTCGTGTGTTCGACTCTCTTAACTACCTTCCCAACATGCTGCTGGGTATGGAGGCGGCAGGGGCAGCTGGAGGTGTCGTTGAGGCAGCCATCTCCTACACAGGTGATGTCTCGGACCCCATGAAGCAGAAATACTCGCTGCAGTACTATCTGGAACTGGCTGAGGAGCTAGTGAAAGCAGGCACACACATCCTGGCAATCAAGGTGAGTGTAACCTCTATCAGAAAGTTGCTTTGGTATATTGCCAAGTTTTGTGTGTGTATGTGTTGCAATGGTCCAGCACTGCCTTTGCTCATGTACTGTTTTCAGGGCAGTGGGAATAAGTCCAAGATAATAAAGCTTTTTCAATGCTCTGAGCCCCATGCTTTCTGAGCAACTTATCTCAGTTCTCTCAAACCAGGTACCACAGTGAAGGAACAAAGATTCTCTTCCTTTAAATTCTATCAACTTGAGAATGCTGTGGTTATGTAGATCAGTCACGTGTATGGAGTAATGACAGTAAATTTTAGTAACTTTTTTTAAATGACTACCAGTGTTTCATTATAGTCAAAGTTCTTAAGCTTTCTGTAACCCCCCCCCCCCCCCCCCCAAAAGTAAAAAAAAAAAAAAAAAAAGAGGAATTACGTCAACNCCCCCCCCCCCCCCCAAACAAAAGGTTAAACATTAGACACCCTTTTTGGAACTTACCAAGTGCTGATGGTTATACCTGTGAAATATTGTAAACTCTTGTCCCTGTTTCATATGTGGATGTGCAGTCTTCCTCAACTTTATGAAGCTAATGTGTTCCTAAAAAGATTCTTCATAAGGTGAATTCTCAAATTGGATATAATTATATCATTAGCTTCAATGGTAAAAATGTCTTCCTGATCCCCAAAATGAGCACCCATTTATGTTGATTTTCATTAAATCCTATTAAATTGCAAAATCCAGGTAGTCTTGGTGTATGTGAAGTAATGTCCCTTAAGCTATAGCAGGGGTATTAAAAGACCTTTCTAATTTGGGGGGGAAAAAAAATCAAATTCTCAATTAACTGTCTCAAAATTGCTGTGACCTAGTGTTTTGTAATGTCAAAACTTTTCCCATTTTAAACAACAGTGTGTCAGACTGGTGGACTAGCCATAACAGCTGTACTAGTGTGAATGTATGACTTCTGGTGTGGAAGTAGGAATATTCAATGGAAAAACTCTCTCCCCTACCCAGGACATGGCCGGGCTACTGAAACCCCAGGCTAGCCGGCAGCTGGTGGGAGCCCTGCGTGACCGCTTCCCCAACATGCCTATCCACGTGCATACACATGACACTGCAGGTGCAGGAGTCGCAGCCATGTTGGCATGTGCTGAAGCAGGAGCAGACATAGTCGACGTGGCTGTGGACCCAATGGCAGGAATGACTTCTCAGCCCAGTATGGGTGCTGTTGTGGCCTGTACCAAGGGCACAAAGCTCAATACAGGTGAGGAGGGTGTCTTTTGAGCCCACATCACCCTGCCTCTCATTTCCTTGGTCTAGCAGTCCCTGCAATGCTTTCTGTAGTGGTTACCTGAACAACTCACTATGTTCCAGAACAGGCCGTAGTATTTTTAGATGGTTGACATCCTCAGTATTTTAGTTCTATCTTTTTAAAGTTCCCAAATTTGTGAAAATGTATGTTCTTCTCATTTATCAATGGTCTAAAACTTTTTTTTGAGCCAGAACCTAGTTTCCTCCTCCTGCCATCACTTGGGAGAACAGGTGTTTGAGTTTGGTCAGTGAAATGCCCATTGCACATGTTTAGGAAGTTGGTCAAAAGTCAGCTTCTGAGATGCTTACATTTCTAATAATTTTAATTCCACTTTAATAAAAATGCAGATTTTAAGGCTCTTTATCCAAAACCTTGACAAAATATCACCCAGTCAATCTACATCTGGGTTAATTTTTTTTTTTGGGCATGAACTGTCAATTTTTCTAAACTGACTTGCAGGGTTGATTTCCAGCCCCAACTTTAAGTTGAGGAGCCAGTGTATTTTTCTTTTTCAGTTTGCACACAACCTGCATGAGTTACCTCGCTGAGAAAAGGTGGCTGATATTGTTGAACTTCGCATCAACATACCATAACTGGTTGCTGCATTTCATACTGTACCTGGTAGTGATATGGTGACTTGCTGATTTAACTTTTCTGACAATTTTCTATCAAATTACTGAGAGAGGTATGCATACCTAAAGGTATTTCAGTCCCACATTGCTGAGTCACAGATGAAACCTAGTTAAGTTATAATAATTGGCCAATAAAACCAGAAATATTCTTCCTTTTTTTGCTGCAGCATGTATTTTTAATATGCCAGTTTTGACTTGTATACGTTCTCTTGGAACATGAACTGCAGTCTTATGACTAGTCTTTTTTTTTGTGACTATAGCTTTTCCCAAAAAAAGCATGATGTTTTCTTTCTTTTAGCTTATACACTTTTGTCCAGAGCAACTTGGTGTTAAGATGCTTACCCAGTGATGTAACTGACACAGGCAGAAACAATGTTTTTGTCTAATCTGGATTATGTACTTTGATTAATGGTATTGCAGCAGGAGCAAGTCAAGCTTGGGTCCTTCATTTGGAATGTTAGTTTTAATCATTACCCCATCTGTTTAAAGTTGCCTTACAGACTAAAACATTGTGTTGGTGTGCAGTGACCAGTCCCTTCATGATTCTGGTAGTGAGAGGGTGAGTGCTGTGAGATCTAGATGGACAGCAAGTAAGAAATGTCTAGTCATTTTGCACCTGTCCAATATCAGCACACACCAGTGTTTACTTAACAGGTTACTTTATCTGGGTAGCAGTCAGCACACGTGACTCAGACCTCTTATTCTACAGGGTATTGAACCAAAGTTGTTCAGGTTAAGTACCATGCTTGAGGGGGGCATTGGCAGTACAAAATCTTTCTCCTTTTGAACATGGACCTTTTTTAAAGCTTGCAGCTTCTGTATTCCAGTGGTTCCACAGTTTACAGTTCTGCCCTTGTCACCTATTTAGCTGCATGTTTGTTTAAATGGTTCTGTTGCTCTGCCTTGCTCAAGGGTAAATCAGGAGGCTCACTAGACTTCTTGCCTTGTTGTATGTTGCTATGGTGATTGTCTGGCTCCCTGTGGAACCTGACTCTCAGTTCAGTAGCTTGACTCAATATTCTACTGCTGTTTACACCCCTCATCGGCCACCTGAAATCCCCAGGGCTGTGGATGCCGTTCTGCATGCACCACTTGTCCTGCATACCTGCTGCTGCAGCTAATTGAAATGTGGCATGCCACATTTTGCCACTGCTCCTGACACCTGACTCAAATATTTCAGAATGTTCTTTTGTTTTCCCACCTTATTAATGGTGAACCAGCACAAGCGAAGCAGTCACCCAGATACTGAGTGGCAGGGTATTGCTGTTTCCACAGCATTGCAGCAATGAGAAGAGCATGGTACAGGATACAGCCTGCAACTCTTTGACCTGTCCTCAGGAATTAGTACAGCGAGTGACATTCACCTGAGCGCAGTATTCAGTCCTGAAACTGACTGTTAGTGGAGCACAACCACATGCTGTTGTAACTTGCTGTGTGAGAGAGAACCCTGCTCTGACAGCTAAAGAACAGAACTGTCACACTGATACTGAACTGCTAACATTTTTAACCACCACACTTCTGGATAGACTTTGTGTGAGCATACAGTACCATACAATGTTTTGATCTGTATGGATACAATTGTCTAGTGTTGAAATAATTCTGAGACAGATATGCAAAACAAAATGCCCTGAATAAAATGTATAAAACACATGAAATATTAAATGGAAAAGATGATGCAGCTTCAATAGCCTAAGACATTCAGTGTATATTATATTTACACAAACTTTAATATTGTCTACAGCCTCAGCTGAAATGAGTAGGATTGCTCATTGTATGCATGATTTTTTTCTTTTTTTTTTAAATACTGCTGTTTGCACCTTCCCTGGATGGACTATTGTAACAAATCGTTGAAAATTTAACCTAATGTCTGCATGAGATGTAGACTTTTCAGCCATAACATAAATGACCAAGTTGAGGTTTCATGTTTGCCCCATAAAATCATTAGGAAACATATATCTTGGCAAATGCGCTNCTTTCTTTTTTTTTTTTAAATACTGCTGTTTGCACCTTCCCTGGATGGACTATTGTAACAAATCGTTGAAAATTTAACCTNTTTTTCTTTTTTTTTTAAATACTGCTGTTTGCACCTTCCCTGGATGGACTATTGTAACAAATCGTTGAAAATTTAACCTAATGTCTGCATGAGATGTAGACTTTTCAGCCATAACATAAATGACCAAGTTGAGGTTTCATGTTTGCCCCATAAAATCATTAGGAAACATATATCTTGGCAAATGCGCTACTTAAATGTGAACACATGAGACATCCAGTGTTTCCTTGCTGGAGCAGTTTATGCCAACTGTACTAGTGTTGCTTTGTCAGTTCACGTTTCCCCATTTCCTGGATGAACCTTATTTAGCCCCCTTTGAATTTATGTGCCTTTCTACAATGCTGTACTGCTAACAAAATTGTGCAGGAGCTGTCAACCAAGTGAGCAGAGGTGGTTGCTGTTTGAGTTTTACAACAGTACTGCACTACATCATGCATCTTCAGTTATTGGGAGTTAGTGAATTTCATTCTGTGAATGAAGCTTGTCAAGCATTGGAGGCACTGTGAGCCATTCTGTACTCAACAGCTGGATTCCACAACCCTTGTGCAATTTGTACCAGTGATTTTGTAGTCATGCAGCTAGTTATGGTTACTATCAGGCCTCATTCACATGAGATAGACTTGGCCTCCATTGCTGTTGACGCGTACTCTACACTGACCACGTGCACGATAAGTGGTCACACTCCAATGGCCTTGCGCTGGTTCATTGATACGACCCAATGAAGTGAAATTGGAGGCTTTTGCATTTTTGCTACTCTGGTTCCTAGATGGTTGATGGATGTTGAGTCTTGGTTGAATTCCATTTTTTATCCCTTCTCATGTATATCTCTCCAACTGCAATTTATTGTCATCCTCCAATGGCAATCTATTGTAGCCTTGAAGCATGATGAATGTGAGCAACTAGGTTACTGACAAGCTGTAACATGCGCCAGCTTGTGTTCCTCTGAGCTGTTTTAGAGATCGTAGCAACAAGAAGCTATTGGGGAGTCTGGTGGCAGCAGAGGGCATTCATTAGGCACTAATGAATATGATTGACTGCTCACACTGGCATTTTCCTGAAGCTGCATTTACACTACCTCTGTGCCACAGTCCCTCAAGCATAAAGTGCCTCCCTTCACCTCCAAGAGATGATATCAACATGACCACGCCAGGGGAGACTAAGAGTAGGAGAATGGATTAAATTCTATAGCTGTCTTTCTCCTTGTGCAGGTATCTCTCTAGAGAAAGTGTTTGACTACAGTGAATACTGGGAGGTGACCAGAGGACTGTATGCACCTTTTGACTGCACGGCCACCATGAAGTCAGGCAATGCAGACGTGTATGAGAACGAGATACCTGGTGGCCAGTATACCAACCTGCACTTTCAAGCCCACAGCATGGGGCTGGGCAACAAGTTCAAGGAGGTGAAAAAGGCCTATACCGAGGCCAACAAGCTGCTGGGTGACCTCATCAAGGTAAGGTGCCTTTTGCATGCTTGTTGTGGGCTTGGTGGTATGATGGCTCTCATTTTTACTTAACTTCTATGAAGATGGCATTTGCAGTACAATTAAGTTGTTAGACATTATCCAAAGTGACATGTATCTCAAAGTAATATCACTGGACAGCTTCAGACACTTATAGCACAGCTTATTTCATACCATCCTTTTGCTGGTTCACATTGCTGAAGTAGCTGCCTATAGATATTCAAGTAACCCATAGGTAATGGTAGCAGACGGTGTAGGACTCTTATGTAGTAGCTCTTATACTGAAGATCAAGATGTCTACACGATGGGTTTTGAGACCCTTCTTGAATGTTGGGAGAGATTTAGCAGCTCTGAGAGACAGGCACTTAATTTGACTGCATCAGGGCAAAAATGGAGAATTCAGATCCCCTTGTGAAGGTGGCTCCCAAGCAGCCAGAAGTGGGAAAAGCAAAATGTTCTATGTCTAAATATGAAGCTTCCTTGTATAGTCATGAGAAATTCATAGGATCTCTATACATCTTTGTGCTTATTTGTAAAGCAGTACTCTGAGGGTTATCAGGGTGGTGCCAGCAGAAACCTTGAGCTGCAGGTTGTATATCGATTATTGGTTTGGATTCTGTCCTGTTGTACACTTCCTGAATTGATGCAGTAAGAATTAACCAGATTTATAAATGGGTAAATCATTAAGTAGCTTAATGCTGAATGTCTCTCTGGGAGTAAAAAGCATCAACTGAAAAATGTAGTGATGCAGTTTTTACTTTGTCATGCACCACAACAGCAGCACAGTTTACACAAGTTCCCCTTGCCATTTCATCTTGGATATAAGCTCACTTGTTTCTAAGTCAGATCTAAGTTTAGTCAAACATTACAGAAATAAAACTTGGTCTCTTCAGCAGTTCTGCCTCTTAAACATTTTGCTCTGGTCTGCAGCAGCAGACAGCAAGTTCACTGCTGCTGCTGGCTCCTCCAGTCTTTGTTTCTTCCTTTGGCCTTAATCAGCTATGATCAGCTTTTTCTCACTTCACCCCTTTATTTTTCAGATATTTCCCATAGTGCAAGTAGACATTCATTCTTTTTAGCTGTTTGTGGATTTTTAGAGGTTTGTTTGCAGCCCTTTTCATCAGTCAACCTGCAACTGTCATGTTTGGGTTTTACTGATACTGCTAACATCTGAGAAACTGTTTATTCAGTAACTGTTTCCCTGGTTTTTATGCAGTCCTTAAACTATGCTAATGGGAACGGCTTTCCCAGGTGACACCCTCCTCCAAGATCGTGGGTGACTTGGCCCAGTTTATGGTGCAGAATTCGCTGACACGCACCGAGGTGGAGGAGCGTGCAGACGAGCTGTCATTTCCGCTTTCCGTTGTGGAATTCCTGCAAGGTCATGTCGGCATTCCTCACGGTGGCTTCCCAGAGCCCTTCAGGTCCAAGGTAAGGTACTTGATACTGTGTGTGTGCGTGTCTTTCTGTCATTTGGTTTGGGCTCAAATGGCTTTTCTTAGATTCCTGGTTAATTTTGTCTACCTGTAGTGCTAAAAATTTAGATGAAAGTTTTTATTCTGCACTCCAATGTTAGTCCGCCAGTATTTCTGTGCCGTGTTGGTGCCGAGCTCTCAGGAGTGTTGATGTCAAAAACCTTAAAGGCCAGCAGCGAATTGGCAAAACTCTGACCAAACATGTCTTTATATTCTAGCATTCAACTGTAAATGGCTTCCAGTTTTTACCATCAAGTGAATTATCCATTTAGAGTCTGGGATAGAGGGACAAAGATCTTCTTGCACCTAGAGATGCATCCTGTCCACCACTTAAAACTGAAGACAGATTCTAGGTCATTTTAGCTGTTTAAACACATTTGTGCAGCTGCCTGTTCCCCCCCAGCTGTTTGTTACAGGCCAAAGAGAGGTTCCTTCCTTTTGTTTTGTCATCAGGGAGCGCAGTGGAAATAACATGCCTGTGTTGCTGTGCCAACACTAATGATCCCGTCTGCTCCACGATGGTGGAGTCGTGTGCTTCCAAGGAACTACAAAGCTCCCTCTTAAGTTATAGATTGCATTGGACTGCCGTGTGCCGTTCCTTTTATAATTGGACCCTCGGCAACCTCCTTTATTGTGAATTTCTTTGTCACAGAGATGCATGACTATCTGCTTGGCACTTTCTTTTCATTCTCAGATGCACAATTGCTTGCTTTGCACAGGCCTGTAAAGTCTCAGCACTTAAGTGGCTGCAAGTGCCTCTTTGTTTCAGAAGAGGAATGTGTGGTAACAATGGGGGGGGGGGGTTGTTGCCATATTGCTGCTGTTAATAGGTTCCACTTCAGTGTAGCTTGGATTTCAAAATGCTAGATTTCAGAAAAATCCACCCAGAACTTACTTTAATAATGCCATCAGTGATATAGTGGTAATGGATAATAATCAATCTGGTTGTCATGGTCCACATATTTGGCACTTCTGTCTGTTTTCACACCCCAGGTCCTAAAGTCTCTACCCCGTGTGGAGGGCCGCCCTGGCGCCTCCCTGGCACCACTCAATTTTGAGACCCTGGAGAAGCAGCTGCGTGCAGCACATGGTGATGACATCACACCTGAAGACGTCATGTCAGCTGCCATGTACCCAAAAGTCTTCCAGGAGTTCCGTGAGTTCACCAACACCTTTGGACCTGTGGATTGCCTGAACACCCGTCTCTTCCTGGATGGCCCCAAGATTGCCGAGGAGTTTGAGGTAGGTCTCATTCCTTCCAGCATCACTCATCTGTATTTGCAGCTCTCCAGAGATTACATGTGGGTGTACTCCACAGTAATCCATGTTCACTTTCAGACCCACTCAACATCCTTTTCTTTGTCGTGTTAGGAACTTTGTTGCCTATTACTAGTTCTCTTTAATGTCTGGTGAAATGGTAAGATTAACCATTTAGTGTCAATTATGAGAATTTTTTTAAAATATGAAGTGGGATGAGCTGGGATGTTTGAGAAATGCTACTTCAGCACTGCAAAGTATGTCACCCTCAGGTGGAGCTTGAGCGTGGGAAAACCCTGCACATCAAAGCCCTGGCGCTGGGGGACCTGAACAAGGCTGGTCAGAGGGAGGTCTTCTTTGAGCTCAATGGTCAGCTCCGATCTGTCCTGGTCAAGGACATGGTAGCTATGAAGGTACAGAGATCATCTCCTGATCACTTTGTGTAGGCCACCTTAATGTGTTAAACCACCAGTAAATTACTGCAGGATGGGAATTTGTGAGTGTAAAATGTCTGTGGGCTTCAATCTGATGCTAGAACCATATATAGAATTTAGAGTATTTTGCATTGTATCAGCTTACTCTGTTTTTGCTTTAAAATAAAACTTGCTGAAGTGTACAGTGCTGGGGTTCTTGCCCTATTTGGGAGAATTTCTACCAGCTACAGTGAGCCACATTCTTCTCTGCAGCAGTTGATAGTCCTCCCTACTTCAGTAATGAAAGCACTGTTTCTACATCCCTCTAATTTATTTTAAAATACCCAAGTACTTCAGAGAAGTCGAAGGGTTAGTTTTTGTTTTACTTAAGCAGCCATTTTGCTGAATCGTGGCTGAGACAGCTGTGGTGTTTACTAAAAATATCTGAGTTGGTTTGTCTTGCTGCTTCCACAGCTGATGGCAAGAGATCAGCAAACAAACCCATAGCTATATCCACACAAACTGGGAGCACCTTGTGCAAATGTGCACACCCTTTAACCTTTTGGCCTGCATTGTGAAGTGTTTTGCTAATAACTACCCAATTTCATCACTAGGCATGTTTTATACATGTTTAATCACTTTACTCAAAACCTTGTGAACAGGACCTTGGTGAGTCCACCTCTACCCCATCTCAAATGCAGTTTTTAACTCCTGTATTCATCTGCCTACAGGAGATGCACTTCCACCCCAAGGCCCTGAAAGATGTGAGAGGCCAGATCGGCGCACCCATGCCAGGGAAAGTGGTGGAGGTTAAAGTGAAGGTGGGCCAGAAGGTGGAGAAGGGACAGCCCCTCTGTGTGCTCAGTGCCATGAAGATGGAGACAGTGGTCAACTCTCCACTGGCTGGCACTGTGGCCAAGGTGTATGTCACACCCAACAGCAGCCTGGAGGGTGATGACCTCATCCTGGAGATCACAGAGTAAGGGCCAGCACCTGGAAGGGGCAGGACGCAGGGAAGCACAAGGCAGGATGTTTACATGGTCCTGCTCAGTCTGAATACATGAAAACCCTGTTCTATGTTGCAGTACAACATTGGTTCTTGGTCAATGGACAGCTAAAGATTAGATGTTACAACATCCATGCTAGTAAATGTCAACATTTACTAATCCCAATAATGCTACAGATGCTTAGGTTTATAGTAATAGATGTTTATAAATTACTTTTTTACATTGTGTTAACCTGCTCTAGAATAACACTTGACTGACAATCACTGGACCCCTGTTTTTTTTTTAAAAAATCACTTTTTGGGTGATTGATGCATTAACCCAGACTAGACACACAACACATCTTGTTTTCACTATGTCTGCNAGTCAATGGACAGCTAAAGATTAGATGTTACAACATCCACGCTAGTAAATGTCAACATTTACTAATCCCAATAATGCTACAGATGCTTAGGTTTATAGTAATAGATGTTTATAAATTACTTTTTTTACATTGTGTTAACCTGCTCTAGAATAACACTTGACTGACAATCACTGGACCCCTGTTTTTTTTTAAAAAAATCACTTTTTGGGTGATTGATGCATTAACCCAGACTAGACACACAACACATCTTGTTTTCACTATGTCTGCTTTTACATTTATTATACAGATAATGACCCTTTTTTAGGGAGACATTTCTCTCATATTCACATTCACATGGTGAACATGTTCCTTTAGCAACCTACTTCAGGTCTGTGGTCTCACTTAGTCTTACAACAAAACATGTGACTTAATTGACTAAAACATTTGCTCTTAAACACCAGTTCTGACCAAGTGCCATTTAATCCAAAATATTGAATGTAGAGTTTCTTGTTATAATGAAATGGAATCTTAATGATCCTGGATCAGCACTTCCTCCACATTCCAGTGTGTTCCAGTTGAGCGATGAGTGCTATCATACTGGACTGAATGATTTAGTCTTTTTGGTAAATCACAGGTCCCACTCTGCATTAGGGCTTTAACTGCAGTTCAACTGCCCTTTCTCTCAGCATTCTCTTGTAGTCTTACTTTTGTCTAAATTTGGTTACATGCCTTTTTTAGTTAACATCTATAGCTCAATTTAGACATGCTGTGAATGCTATATTTACTGGATGTACAAATGCTGCAGGACTTCTGTGATTTCTTGCATCAAGCAGCTTCCTGAGTCACATCTAGGCCCATATCTTTCACACAAGTACATGTGAGAGAGGGTTTAATGTTTTACTCATTCACTAAGGTGGCCAGGATGTTTGATTCTGTTGCTTGCTTCTTCTGGTTGTTTGGATTTTCATTATCAGTTTTCTGGAATGTGGAGTTGTTGGACTCAAACCTGCTCTCTATGTGCTCTAGGCTTTTCTTGCTCTTGTTTACCAGAATGGACCATGATTTGTTTACATCTTTCGTGTTTTCCTGACCGCTTAAAATGTATGACTGAATCTTTTCTAGATTTCTCTGAAGTGCAGTAAAAGCAGCAAAGATGAGAATGAGCACTGTATTGAACAGCACCAAATGCATCATTGGAGCATTTTGGCAGTTATTAAACTTTGGAGCGATAACTGTACAGACATGAACTGTGAAGCGATGTCTTAGTAGCACTTCAGGAGGCTTAGAGTTGTGTGGCGTGTAACATTTCACTGCTTCCATATCAGCTGTATAACTTGGACTCCTGGTAGTTAGACATTGTTGAGAAAAGTGATCTGGAAATGCGCTGTGCAAGTGTAACAATGTAGAACCTCAATTCTTTAACTGGAGTTCTCAAATGTGCAAACATGGTTTTTAATCCAATAATGTGGGGAAAATGCTAAATAAAGGAAGTTAATAAGCAGTCTGCTTGGGTTTCATCTTTGAGCATGTTTCTTTATTACTACCCCTCCCAGTGTACTGCTGTGGAGTATTTAAAGCATGTGATCATAGTGTATGAATTTGACTGAATTTAATGAAATGTACCCAAAGGAGTGAGGTGTCTGGAGAATGTGTGTTCATGTGAGTGTGCCTCTATGTGCTCAGTTCCATTAAAAGCAATATCTGCCCTCTTTTTCTATAGGTTCTTCTTTTCTAATCCCAGCTTTTTTCTGTTCTCACTCTCCTGTTCCTCCTCCAGCAGGCAGCTTTGTGTTGGGACAATAACTGAATCCAAGGTTTTAATTTTGAATCACCAGTTCCATGGTACAGTTTGTACCTGAAATGTACAGGATGATGCTGTCTGAGTGTCTAAAATGCCAACCTACAAGGCTATGAACTTTAGTATTTTAAATACTGATGCTGCAGTCAGTGCCTGAGAAGTGAATTTATTTTCACTAAAGGTGGAAAATTCTGGCAAGTACATAGCCATGTAGTCGCACAGTAATTTGAACTGCAGTGGTGTATTAACATGAGTTTCAAGGCTGTGGTGCTGGGGAGCTGTGGGTAAGGAACTATGAATAGCTAGGCAAGACACCAACAGCAAACTGTGGGCAGACATTTCCATTAGATGCTGAGTAAAGATGACCTTGATCTACCAGACAATGTTTGACTCAGCACACTCCTCTGATCCATCACACTTCCCACTACATTGCTACAAGGTAGTTTGTCACCCCAGAATGTAGGCCAGGTCATCCAAGGGGAAAAACACCCTGTGTACAAGTGACTCCTGTTGGTTGTGGATGGTTCCTGTTCAGAAATCTGGCTGTGGTTTGGTTTTTTCCTGTGCATTGTGGTTGTCTTGTGGTTTACGCTAAACCCACAACTGAGTTTTCAGATGTTCTGTTTTGTCCCATTGGTAGCACTAATTCCCACACAACACTGTACTCCTCCCCACCGGCCACCTGCCTGCTCTTCAACGGCTCATCTTTTGAGACAGCTGGTGACACCTTGGCAATTTCTGGGAAGCTGTTTCACTGAAGCACTTGCTGCACGTGCCATCAGTGATTTGCAGTTCAGATTCTGAGGTTCCCTCTTCTGTAGCACCAACATATAATTCATAGCTCACCAATGAAGATGTCATCTAACAGGAGATAGGAGTTTCACAGGTCAACCATGTCACTCAGCTCATTCACTTGCACACTGCAGTTATGTTTTTGTCCAAATTGCCTGCAAATGTAGCTCCTTCAGTACTGCTTGCATGGATATGTTGATCTGCAAATGGGAAGATTAATCTTTTACTATTTTTCACTGCCCATAAACTGAAGCATTTACAGGCTTTTCTTGTAAAAGGGGCCTTTGTTGTGCAAGATTGTGGAATTGAAAACTAATATGGCTTGTTATGCAAATTTTAGGGTTCAAATCAACCCACATGGGATATGACTTACAAGAACAAATTTCAAATGGAAATGAGTACTGGTGACTTCAAGTAGCACACAAGGTGAGCAGAATCCCTGCGGCTTCTCTTGCCATATCAGTTGTCAGGTAGCTGTGCTGGCTTACAACCAACCAAGAAATCTCATGAATTTTTATAAGTAACCCTGAAGCAAAAGACTTTAAACAAAGTGCTAGAAGATTAAAATGCAAAGGAAAGTCTAAAGGAATGGTTGAGGGATGGCAAATGTTAAAAGTATTGCCAAATTAGGTAGTTTTCCAGGAATAATTATAGTAACTTTAATACCAACTTAGCAAAGTGCTTTACAGTAAAGATATTTTTTGCTTTGAAAACTCAGTCTTAAAAACAGAATCCATCCATTATTTAAGATACTGTGCAACTTTGCTGCCCAAGTACACCATATTAAGTTTAACAAACTAAAGTAGCAAGATAAATAGTTAAAGGGATGTGAAAGTTAGTGTGCAAATGTACTATGTATAATCTACTTTAAACATGACCTGGGGTCAAAGGCATCCAAAGTAGTTCTGATATTCTAGATTTTGGTTTTCAATGAGACTTTCTTACTTTTTAAAAGACACAGCTGGAATTTTGAATGGAAGAAAATGGACTTTTTTAAACATTACTGCCTTTTACTAGCATATTTACCAAGTATTGCTGCAGTAAAATTTACCCAGTAATATAAGTAGTTCATCAGTAGTTTAGTTTGACTTTGTTTTATTGAATCATTTTTTTTCCCCTGCTGAAATGCTGTATGCATCCTAAATACATCTCATGTGTGTATGACAGGTGTGACAGTGTAGTACCACACTGAGTCATAATAGAGATGTTTGCTCCAGTGGTCCTTGCTGGGTGGCTATGTGCCACACAGATTACGTACGCCTGTCTGCTTCAGGACACCCTGCACTGTCCCTTAGATAAATGCATGTACGTTCAGCCCATGAAAGCAGAATCTCAAATCTTCGGTAGCTCCTTGCTTATACCAATCTGACAGTCCCCTTTTGCTCTGCTGCTGCAATTTCACTCCTCAGTGGTCTTCGAAATAGAAACGCCATGTGCACCGGCTTTCCTCTCCTCTGGTTGCCTTGCTGTTTATGCAGCTGCGATAACAGAACCTCAGAATAGACTGCCATTCAGTCTCCAGGGAAGGGACCCTATTGCCCCTAAATACCAGACTTCCTCATCCTTAGTATGCATAATATGTTCCCTGTCTTTGCAAATGGTTCAATTCACTCACCCCTTCCCAGCCCCAAATCAAATGTGATTTAACTATTTCAGACTTCCTCTTATCCCAGGGAAGAATAAGTCATTATGCATTGCAAGAAGTAAATACAGTGTGTTAAATGTTTGTCTGTTTGCAGGCTGCTGTTAGCCTGCAGAGTAGATCCTGAAAGACACGTGGGAGAGGTGATCCCCTTTACAGTGTAAATCTGTCTCTTCAGGATGTGAGATAAACAAGGTAAGTGTATGGCACAGTCATACCCTTAGGTGTGGCATGGGAGATGCTCAACAGCTAGCAGGTCATGGAGTGGTAAACAAACAGACCTAAATCGTAGTGTGGCGGGAGCTGTGGTGTTTAGTATCAGGCTTTAGCTGAGTATCTTTAGTATTCATCTAACTGTTGTTGTTAACTACAATCAGGTTAGTACCGAGTCCCGGTGACAACACAGACAGTCTCCAGAATGTGCCTTTCACTACTCTTGCTGCTTGGTGCTGAAATGAGTGCTTTTATTGTCACTGGGACTGAATCCATCTGTTTAATTTGTCCATTTAAGTTCTTTTTCTTCCAACCCTCCCTAAGCGTCGTCATCTTTTTGAGAGAATCTCCTGATAACGTCAGTCTTATCATTTGTGAATCTAGTGACAGTTCTGGCTTGATTTGATCCAACGCCCCAACATCTGTTTGTTTTCCTGGCTTGCAAGGTTCTTCCATGGACAGAGGTCAAGGCAGTCTGTGGAGATCTAATTATAAGTGTAAAGCAGAGGTCTGTAAAGTCAGCTCAGCCAGACAGCCAATGTATAATGACCCGTTTAGATTCTCCCCAAGTGGAATGGACAGATGATAGAATGAGTGTCCTGCAGAAGTCAAATGCCTCAGCTGAGAATTCTTGGGGAAAAAAGGCCCAATGCCTCTACAGAAGCACAATTCAGCCTGTATATTTATCCAGCCATCCACCCATCTTCAAAACCATTTATCCAGGATGAGAAAGCTCTATGATTATACTTTTCTTTCTAAGTTGCGGATTCACTGCCGTGGCCACAATTGGCTAGTACGTTCCCCACATAAAAATACAAAACTTCTAAAGTGAGGGTGTACAAAATGAGATAGGTGGGTATTTGCTATTAACCCCCTGGCTTTCAAAAGTTTCTTTCACTTAGCATCCTCTTATGGCGGGGGCAAAGACAGACGCTTCCCTACATTATTGGCAACATTCGCAAATGTCAGCTGGCTAATTTTCTCTTGGAGGGAGACAAACTAGTAATTATAAAGAACAAAAAAATCACAATGACCAACACATTGATTTAGCTACGTTTAAAGCAGCTACTGCCAAGATGAAATCTGAGTTTTTGCATTTCAAATGAATCAGTTGAACTGTTTGCACAGGGAATTGTATCTATGAAGTGAAATGGGGAAGAAAAACTATTTTAAAAAGAACGGTGGAAATATAGGAATGCTTATGAGAAGATGGCAAATGGTGATAAATGACAAATCATTGTTTGTGGGGAAGAAATATGAAGTGCGGGATATTTTATGTCTGACTTAATGAGGAACAAAAGAAATGAGTGAAAACTGTTCAAGAGGCATGAAAAACATTTGGCCTGTATGTAAATTAGAGTTGGTTTATTTAAGGCTGTTTTGGAAAGGGAATGTACTTAAAGATCAATTTGAAAAGTGTATTTTCCATCAATTCTGTATCACAAGCAAGGGCCCATGTTTATACCTTTATGTAGAACCTTGACAGAGTCAAATGTAACCTCTGAATTTGAATATTGCAGATACATTTTCCCCTCACCTGAGGGATTTAAGAAGAACTGTTTGTCTGACCTCTGGCTGGAGGAAGCAACAGGCACCCGGTTCCTGCTCTGCTCCACCACTGTGCCTTCTGAATGTGGTTGAGCCATTTGAAATTTTGCTGGAGAACTGGCTATTCAGCCCATTCAAGTAGCGTCCAGTGGACCCTTTCATCTCCCTGAATCCTCTTAACAAGCCTTTAGAACATATCCTTGCCCACTAAAAGACTTTCAATTAAGCTGAAATAATCCAAAGTGAATGCAAAGTAGGGTTTTGTGAGTCATCGTTCCCCCCAGCACTGGCGTGACTAGCCAGCCTGGTGTTGAGGATCAGCATGGCCCTAGTGGAGAGCTCTTCCATCAGGGCTAGAGGCACTGAGCCACAGTCTCAGCACCAACTCTGCAGTCCAGACACGTATGTGCGGCTCGACCCTTCTCTCTTCTTAATAATGACCGAGGGAGCCGCCGCTGAATGCAGATCTGTCTAATTACGGCACTTGTTAGATCTGAGGGGTTTGTCCTTGTGAAATATGAAGCATGCAGCTGAGTCTGTGTGGGATGTAGCGTGGAGACAAAACCTGGGCTGCCCGAATCCCTCGGCCCACACGCTAGCACTGCCTGATAAAATACAGCTGAAAAATACCCGCTGCTGTTCCTCAGAAACTGGACTGCCTGCAGGTAGGCCCACCTGTCACAGACAGACATCTGTTCTCCCTGCCGACATTCAGACCAGAAACACCGGCAATCACAGCAACTGACATAGTGGCTGCTCTCCCCAATGCTGTGTGGCATACTTACTGCTTCTTCTTTACCTTCTGTTTCAAGCAACATGTAAACCTACAAAAGGCTGTGGCTAGTGGGTTTCAGTCAGTGGAAAAAAATTGGATTTTTAACCTGGGCCTGCAGTTAACCCATGGCCCCTTCATCTGGAATCCAGGCTCTCCACTGTTTGATCACATAAGCGAGGCTTTGTGTTTATAGATATCAGTATCCTTTTCTCAACGCCTAGAGGAAGAAATGACATTGTTGCAATTAATTTGTCTATGTACAGACAAGAGGTCACCTCCTCTTCAGAGAAATTTAGCAGTCAGTGTAAGGAATTAGTGCAGTAAATTTGTTAAATAATTTTAAACCTGAATTCTCTTGCAGCTGGTTAGTCCTTTTCACAGTAAGGACCACAAGCCATTTCATTATCAAGAAATATTAAATAAACCCATTTACTAACTGGGGCAGCAGATACTGTAGTGCTTAGAGCCATCACATTTTAGCTTGACCCAGGTTCCAAACCACCCTCCTGCTGCAGTACTCTGAACTGATACAGTGAAAATTAGCCAGCTGTACAAATGTACAGATCACAATAAGTTGCTTACCAGTGTAAATTGCTTTGGAGAAAAGCAATAGCTGAATGCTACAAGCACAACTCCCATGTCCAGGCATTAGTGTTCCAGTGTTGACACAAGAGTGACTGAAATGAAGCCTACAAATCTGCTGCTCCTTTCCCTGTATTTAAATATGACTAATGTAGATGCATAGGGATCCTCCTTTGGATGACCAATTTGTAAAACGGATGAATAGAACTTTTTTTATTCCCATTGATTCTGTATACACATATAATTTTAAAACAGCCTGTGTGCCAAATTTAATGGCACAGCAATGTAAAAAAATCAAAAACTACTTTGGTTTAAAACTGAGTTGTCATCTTGATTTTTTGAGGGCTGCTTTGCGTAGCCTTGAAAGTGTCCATACAGAACATGACACATTTAGCATAGCCTCAAACGTGTTGTTTCAGGGTGCAGCAGAGCTGCTGACAGAGGCCTGATCTCCGTTCCTGCATACGTCCACAGACAGGCTCAGGATTTTGCAGGTATTGATGGATGGGCCTGTCTGAGTGGGAATGGCTGCAGGGCTCTGTGTGACAGCTTTATGGTTTAATGTGATGTATCTGACATTCTGGAGGAACAGCAGAAGAGTGTGTGATATGGTGAGGGCAACAGCTCCTGGAGATGGCAGAGTTTCTGTCCTCTTTCTCCTTGTAACTATTGCAGGGCTCTCAGTCCTACAGAGATGCAAGAACTGCTTGCACACCTTAAAAAAACCCAGTATGCCAATAGCGCTTGTCTCATCCCTCAGAGTGGCGGAAACTGAGGAGTTGTCCAGCGGGTTGGTCCAGGATGCTCCTCTGTCTGTCTGTGTGGTGTTCCATGTACCCTGAGCCATAGCCACCTAGTAGAGGGAAGTGTGTTCCTGCTAGGGTGCTTTACCTCCTAGTGCTAAAAGGGTCACTGGCCTGGACTCCCTGGGCTGCTGATACCCTGTAGTGTTCAGATGGGGAGTGATCACTTGTGGCAGAAAAAGAGCACTTCATCTGGTCACAGGTGCATTCCACAGTCCTCAACGATTCAGCCTGCTATTTTGCACCCAGCTGGTGCTGTTTGTGGTGTGAATCTGTTTGGCATGCGTCAGGGCCGGCAGATGGTCAGATCTTGGTTCTCAGCTTGTTTCTTCTTTCGCGGTGAAAGTTCTGAGCATGGTTTCTCCATGGTGCCACATATTTAATTATCCCCTTCAGTGATAGTAATACAACAATTGCAGTTATTATACATCTTGTCCTGTGTGCAGAGCTCAGGGATTTCCCACACAGTCCAGAAAGAATTGCTGGCTCGGAGCAGGAACCCACACATCTGTGTGTTATTTTGCACTGGGTAGTGTTGTCTCCTTGGCAGGAGGTGATGTTTGCGCTGCCTAATCGTGCCTTCATGGCTGCCCTCTCTCCAGGCCCGAGAGGCAGAGTGGGCGGCTGACACGTTCGCAAGGATGCGTTTCTGCGAAGGCAAAACCCTCTTCCAATCGAACTGCCTTCCGCCCACTGGAGAGGGGAAAATTTTTTTTTTTTTTTAATCTTAAACGACACAATATTTGGGCTGAAGCTGCTACATTATAATCAGCCCTTTGATGGTGTCTGCAGCAAATGAGCGAGCACAGTCTCAGGGTACCACTTGGCAATGGCTCCTATTCAATGCATGCGGAGGCATGACTGGTTAGCAAAGCAGCAATGAAGGCGCTGCAAGCAGGCAATAAATTACAGAAGCAACACTGCTTATCAAGCATAAAAAAGTGTAAAATATGTAGGTGTTACATTCTGCTATTTATTTGCTTAGCAGGCGTTTCTATCCAAAATAGTTCTATTTATTTCTACCAGCTTTCAGGTTGCTTAGCAGACATGTTCCTCCAAAGCAACATAGATTTTTAAATTCTTCTTAACAACAGCACAACTGAATATCTTGCTATAATGGTTTAGGTTGAGGGTACACCAGTGGGGCTGTTGCCTCGGCCATTAAGCTACACTCTTCACAACACGAACTGAGATTTTTACCAAACTGTTATTTTACACCCTTAAAAGAATTTGGGTCACGAATCCCACTCAGGGGTACAACAGTAGTTCCCTTCTTGGTATTCAAGCCATCAGCCTCACAAAAGCATTTCCTCCTAAAGCTCTAGTGGGTGAAGTAAGGTTACTGCAGGGCTCTGTGCAAAGCGCCTGCCTCAAACCACACTGCTACACATTTGGCTGTGTAAATTATTAATGTGTAAATTGTTAAAAGCTATGCAAATTGCCCTGGATGAGGATATCAGCTTAGCAAATAAATAATGTATCACGGCTGTTTCCATCCTCTAGTAATTTGTTTATTTATATGTATATTTTTTCATTTTGCCCTGATGTGTTGTTTTTCTTGGGGGTCAATGACCCACATTTTGTCTCGCATATGTTTGGTACATCAGTGGGAATGAAATATTTATTCAGGAGCATAAAAGACAGAAGAATAGACCTCTTCTGACTTAGACAATTAATTATTCATTGTGTCTCATTAAAATTCACTCTGTTTTCAATACCAATAATGGTGCGGTAATTAGTCATGACTTCATCCTGAATATTTAAAAGGTTAATCTGTTTAACCTTCAGTGTGGTTACTCTACTTGTCAGCTTTAAAATCTGACATTGTTTAAATGAAAATGAATGTAAGTTGTTGTAAAACAATGAAATGTGTATTCATTCTCTGCACATGCAACATACGTATTCAACTTCGGAAATTTTGAAAAGGAAAAACACGAACATATAAAAACGTTTTATTATGTTCCTCACATCTCAAGCAGCACCCCCCCCCCCCCCCCCCCCCCCCCCCCCCCCCCCCCCCCCCCCCCCCCCTCCCCCCCCCCCCCCCCCCCCCCCCCCCCCCCCCCCCCCNCCCCCCCCCCCCCCCCCACTGCCCCAGCAGACACAGCTTTGGTTTACTTAGTTAATCACTGTCGTTTCTGCTTTGTTAGCTCTCACACTTCGCCATTAATCGCCCAGCTTTCCATTAACTTCTCCATTGCCTTCCCGTTGCTCTGTTGTCTACGTGTCTTGTTGTCCACAGTGAATGCCACAAGTCTGGAACATTGTTTGCGCTGTTGTCTCGTCCTGTTGGTCCAACGACGAAGGGCAGCGGGGTCTTGCGTCTGTGCAGCTCCCAGAACCAGAATATTACAAAAATGTGATACCTTTAGACATGTAAGCATCCTTAAGTACTTAATAACAAATGGAGAGATGCTGCCTTTTACTAGTGTGCTTCACTCCATCATACTGAGAAAATATAATAAACAAATTTATTTTGTGTTTTTGTGTGCAGGAGGGAGGCAGAAAATGAGATATATGCATTAATGAAGAGCAAATTGTGCTGTACCAGCATCTGACTTGAGTCTCTAATGGAACGCCAACTCGGAAAGTAATAAAGCCAGAACAATAACACGCTGCATTTGTGTGCTGGCTTTAGTGCGCGCTCTCATTTGTTTAATAATATGCCTCTGTGGCTCATGAGGTTTTAATGTATAGGTTTAATAAGCCTTTATCTGCAGTGTGAGGGAGGTGTGTATTAGAGAGACTGTGTCTACTAATGTTCATTGATTTTAGCAGTCTGCATATTGATTGAGTCTATTTAT
Organism: Arapaima gigas; assembly: GCA_900497675.1. Classification (NCBI taxonomy): domain Eukaryota; kingdom Metazoa; phylum Chordata; class Actinopteri; order Osteoglossiformes; family Osteoglossidae; genus Arapaima; species Arapaima gigas. The sequence goes on from UFQX01000098.1 coordinate 1,109,700, forward strand.
ACATTTATCTCAAATGAAAGCTGTTCTTTCAGGTCGTTGGCTGAATTACAATATGATTCTGCTATTATCAGACAACACAATCTGTCCGGATTTTTACACAGTGTGTGACTCCCCCTGCTGGAGTGAAGCAGCAGCTGCCATCTTGTTTGCTTTGACTGCACTCGCCCCAGCACTCCCTCTGCCTGCTGTACCAGCACCCCGGGATGGAGTCGAAATAAGTTGCCTGCTTTCATTGTGTTCACAAAGGCAGCTACAAGTCCGACCCACCATTGCAGATGTTCTGCATACGTGTGACTGCCCTGCTTTAAGAACAATATAAATGACTGAATTATGTATAATAATAAGTTAAATGTTTGTGATTATTCTTGTGATTTTAAAATATTGTCCACTATAATAGGACGAGGTCCTTGCGGTTTGTGTATAAATTGCAACATCCTGAAAGATGAATGAAACACTGTTTATCCCTCTCCTGTCTTGCACTCCTGCAGAAATGATGTTCACTCTCCTGAGAACAGTGCAATTGGTGTTATTTGGTGAACGAAGAATTACACATTTTCACGCGGAAGACCCATTACGTGACTTTTCCTGGAACTTGAAGCTGTAAAAATGTGGCCGTCCCATTATCGATAACCATCTTTCCATTGCAGGAAGAATATGGTGTGAAGCATACAGGTATACACCTGAAACACTTGGACTGTGGGAGTAAACCGGATTGCCTGGAGGGAAGCTAGGAGAGCACAAGGAGAGCGTCCAAATTCCACACAGAGTAAGCCACATTCAATCCCACAGCAGCTGTATGGTAATTCAGGCCATAGATCTAGACATTTCTGTAGAAGGTCCTTACCACTCAGTTTTGGCTAACTGAGCAGCAGGAGGCATATTGGCTAGGGATTTTGTTCTGCAAAGCGAAGGTTCCCACTTCCCTGCAGTCTCCTTGAACAGCAGAATTACTCTGAATGTTCCAGTAAAAACACCTTGCTGTATAAATGGGTAATTCACTGTAAGGAGTATGTTGTACAATTTAGTGTTTGGGTAAATGTGTCAGTTAATCAAAGATATGATTCAACCTGGACTAAGCATATGGAGTGCTGAAATACTACTGTCAGATATTTGAAACCTCAAATATCCACCAGGTGTTCCGCTTGTACCTGGACTAAAACAATCAAGATTTTAAGTTAGTGTATTATTATATCTTCTCATTCCTGAAACTGTAGTGTTTGAGTGAGATGAGAAAAGCTAAATGTTAAAATAATAGTACAAATTAATTTTAACACCCATCCCTCCAAAAACATCTCTTTTGTCTCTAGCCAATTAAAATAGCGCCATTTCTTCAACATGTATAAACCGGAAGTAATTTATATTATTGACAGCAAGGCATTTTCGCTGGGTGACCCGGAAGAGCAGTCAACGATCCCTTTCTCTGGGTCAGCATTGGGGGTGAGGGGTTGTGCTCATACAGAAGGTAAGTGAAGGTTGAAACTAATACATTTTTAAATAATGTCATGTCATTCATTATCTTTTCGTTTTCCTTGGGAGGATTCCGAAATTCCTCCCAAGGAAACAAGGAGTTTAATGTTTGAGGTGCGGAGCGAAAGTGATATTTGCTCGGACCGTGGTGGTAGCCGGACTAGTATACCAACAGGTTAACAGACTATTCCGGTAACGGTTTAATAGGCTAGCAGAGTAGCATGTCAATAGGTTAACGTGCTAAGCAGACTAGCATGCTAGCAGATGAGCCTGCTATCTGATTTATGCTGTACGCTAACCACCTAGCATGCTAACTGGTTAATACGGTAACAAACTAACATGCTACCTACATTCACGTTAAGCGTCTTTGTTTGCTGATGCGTTGATAGTTAAACTACAGTGGTCCTTCGCATTTAACTTGCTAGCTAACTGTCAATGAATAAAAAGATGGTTATTTCCCCCCTGTCATCAGGACCTGCAAGTGAAGTTTGACTCTTCATGTTCCTCTTATGTAACTTGATCACCTCGTTAACTTTATGTTTGAGTTGACTTTGCATATAATGTTACCGCTAAATATGGAAAGAGATTATTACCCCCCCCCCTTCAAATTAAACCCTTTCTCACGTTTTCACTAAATCAATGTTACCTAGTTATTATGCACTCTATTTTTGGTTTCATCATTTTCATTAATGATTCATCAGTTGATTGTTTCCAGCTGAAGCTGTCAGCGCATCCTGGTTCAGCTCTCCTTCATCTTGTCACCCTCCACCCCCTTGGCAGACAGACATGAGGCTTTTCTTGCTGCTGGTTGTCACCCTGCTGTCTGTGGCCCCAGTGGTAGTTAATGGGGGCGACAAGAAGAAGCTGCAGATTGGCATCAAAAAAAGGGTGGACAACTGCCCCATAAAGTCTCGCAAGGGGGATGTGCTGAACATGCACTACACTGTGAGTATAGGTGGAATCCAGCATTTTTGTGTATGTGTGTTGGGAGCTGTGTCTGAAAGCCCTCCTCCCCTCACCCATTGCCTGTATTGATTCAGGGAAAGTTGGAGGATGGAACTGAGTTTGACAGCAGTATTCCCAGGAATCAGCCCTTCACCTTCACTCTGGGTACTGGACAGGTCATCAAAGGCTGGGACCAGGGACTGCTGGGGTGAGACACTTTCACCCTGCCCTTTTTCTGTCCCATCAGGATGTGCTATTAAAACAAAACAAAGGTTTAATTATTAGAACCATTTTTTCTGAGTGTTGATGGATGTTTTTTTTATGTTTAATGCAGTAGTATCCCATCATCATGTTATGTATTACGTAGAAAAAATTGCCAGTTACTGATTACCTTCTACTTTCTCCACCAGAATGTGTGAAGGAGAGAAGAGGAAGCTGGTAATTCCTTCAGAACTTGGTTAGTTTTCTTTTTTGTGGTTTAATCAGTTACTGTTTGAGGGTTTTAAACAAAAAGCTAAGCTAAGGATGTAAGCCAAACAGATGACTTCTAACCCTGCATTGTCTTCTGTATTTTAGGGTATGGCGATAGAGGTGCCCCGCCAAAAATTCCAGGTAAGGGGATTTCATCGCGGATGAATCTTTGTTGCTTTTTCTTATTGGGCTGCCATATTGTCAACCAGGAATTTGCATGTTAGAGATCCTATAGCCACTGCTAACTGTGGTGCTGATCATATCCCAAGTGGTTTATTGTAAGAATGACCTGGCAAAAAAAGACATGCTATTAATTCTGACTTAGTTCTGACCCAAAATTGTTACATGAGTAGGTCTTCAAATTTGGTCATGTATGAAGTAAAGATGACTACATGTCATGTTACATGTTATTCCATTTCTCCCATAGGTGGTGCTACACTTATTTTTGAAGTGGAATTGTTGAGCATCGAAAGAAGATCTGACTTGTAAAGAGTGTATTTGCATCTCGCCCTGCCTCAATTATTGGACCAAGGTTCCTGTTTTAACACTGTTGCCACACACAATCCAGACAAATACCATCAGGGGTTTATGGTGATTTAGGTTAATTCTTGATCACAAGTTTTTTGGTGGAATGTTTTTTTTTTTTTTTAAAGACCGTTGAACTTGGTGGCGACAACAGTATTTGAAAGAGCTGCAGGATGTTTTATCTGTAGAGAGGATGTCTCAAGTGGGAACCTCAACATTGAAACAAATGTCAAAATATGAGTACAGGATGATGTTCACTTTGTGGCAGGATGAGGCTCAATTTTGTTAAATGATCAGAAGACCATGTTCCAAGTTCTATACTGGTAAATGTAATAAAATTACAGAAAGGTTTTTGTGTATGTTTGTATGCATTTGAATTGATTTCTGATGTGGGATATTTTTAAGGTTTTTTTCGGAGAATGATCCCGGTGCAGGTGGTGTAACGTTAGACACCGCAATCAGGAGGTCGAGTTTGAATCCCACTTGCTGAGGTACTGCCCTTGATCAAGGTACTTAAGAGCTTGAACCGATATAGGAAAAAATACCCATCTATACGACAAATTTACAGTGCTGTGAGCTTAGTCATTTACTATTTGAGTGCACAAGTCCCTAGGACATCAGGGTCTGAATTACTGGTTATAGTACTTTTGCTAGCTATCAATGTTTCCCCATAGATAGATAGATACACCCATCTTCATCTGTAATTATACAGGGTGGGATGGAACTTTAATCCCTGTAGAGAAATTCACAAATATGGATAAAATCATATAAAAAAATTTCACAAAGTATTTAGAGAACTACTTGACCAAGCATGCTTTGAGACTTCAGTTTCTTTATTAAAGTTGCATAAAAAGTGTAACAAAATTGTCAAAATGGTACCTATTGCTACATAACTTTTTGAGGAATTCAATACCCACTCTTACCAGACAGCAATATTAAGGATTGTTTTCTCCATTTATAGCACACAGAGAAGACATCAATTCAGCACAGCATAAGACTCAAACTACAGTAAATGTGACCTTGGGGTTGGCTGTAAACAAGTCATTTTCCCCTAATGTATGTCAAAATTAAACCTATAATTTTATCAGTAGTAGCAACCACTTTTTCCCCCATAAGCCTATTAGGTGCCACTTCAGATTGTTTTTACCAATATTATTTGGTTTTTTTTAAACAGAATATAAAGCTAAGGCAGTATCAGTCAAAAAAAAATCTTTGCTACTTGTCCAAAAGGCTGAGCACTAGAAGAGAACAGGACACAAAAAGGTCAGGGCAAAGGTCAAGGGCCAGAGGTCAGCAGGAGATCTAAAAGGGACCTCCCTCCCAACTATGAACAGGACTGTTCTGTCAAGTGGGATCATTTGTACCGACCTGCAAGTCGGAGAACAGGCATCCCACATAGCACCATTAGCATGCAGGTATTACAAAAACATTAAAATATTAAAGTTTTTCAGCTTTTACAGTATGATTTCACCCGCAACCTCACAAACACACAAATAACAGTTTTCATATCATAGTGTACCATGGTAGAGGACACCGAACCACAGTACTAAAAACAGTTGTGAGGAGTTCTACATGTGCAGAAGAGAAACCTGTGTGAATGACCCTGTATTTAAACGTCTGAAAAAATGGTACTTAAGAAATTCAATTTAAATCAGTTTCGCCTCTTATAAAGAGTATTATATTAATCCAATTTTGTGCTCATGTACAAATACAGTATATGAAATCAATAGAGAAATACATTTTTAACTTCCTTGAGTAGTCATATATGTTACAACTTGTTTTATGTAAGTGGTTGCAAGTTTGAAAGCAACAGGATTACATTCTGACAACAGTGATGTCAGTATGCAGCTGGGACTCAGACTTCAGGGTAGGAGAGGGTATATGTTTGAAGCAGTCCCAGTTCCAAGGCCCTCACCACGCAACTATCCATCTTAATAAAAATATGGCAGTGTACAGTGTACCTGCCTGTTCATACAACTGCATGTGCTGCAACTCTCACACACACACACAGCAAAAGGGGGTCCCAGGTTAGTCCATCCACAGTTGAGTACTAAGTGAGCACCAATAGAACACAGTCCGTTCCCATGACAACGCACCCTAACATAATTGCATTATACAATATAACAAATTAGTGCATACATATATGAATGGTATGCTTACATACAAATAAATAGATATAACAGTTTCCCCAAAAAGTAAAACAAAGAGATAAGGTACAGTAGCCCTGTAGCAGAGACTTGACTGGCTGAATTCGTTAATCCATTCCCGACCTCACCAGCACTGAAGAATTCTGAAAATTTCTACATGATCTCACAGCCTTTGCCTTCCTGGCTGGTAAGGATCAGGGGCCATTGCTCACTTCTTCTGAGGCGTGCTGAGTTTCTGCATGCCGCGGATCTTGTCCAGGAGCTCAGTCACAAAGTCCTACAGCAAAATGGAGCCCATAGCAAACCCAACAACATCAAAGGTCTACACACTACATCCATATACAAATAACCAGCTTGATGCTCAGCTCTACTGTGCTGAAATAAGGTGGAGAAAAGGATACCAACATTGTACTTACATCAGTGGGTTTATAACAGTCAATCAGCAACTCCTGTTTTAAAAAAATAAGAGTTGCAAAAACACATTACATGCCAAAAACATGTTACATACAATGCAAATTAATTATTAAATTGCTGAACCAGTTCTGTTATCTAAAGCTGCTTATGACTCTTGCCTTTTCTTTGGGTTTAAGGTCAGTACCCTTGCAACAGGTACAAGCAGCACTCTGTAGATTACAGGAATGTGCGCTTAATCACCGTGCCAACTGCTACTACTCCACACTGGCCTGCAGTATAGCGAAAAATCCCAAAATGCACTGCAACTTGATATACCTTCACTCGGGAGGCACGGTCAGCATCAGTGGGCATGTCCAACAGCTCATCCACGTCAATCTCCAGCTCCGGAATGGCTTCCTCCTAGTGTGTGCGGACACAGAGAGACACATGGAGACAAAGAGGGAAATCAGCAAGAAACACTGAAGACTAAAAATAGTCCATGTTGTAGAAGGAAATGCTTAGTAAAACAAACAAAAAAAAAACTCATTGCAAAGATAGGGTTACTTTTTGTAATCTCTTTAGTAGTTAAGATTCTATGCAGCTCAAGAAGATATACTGTTTCACCCAATTGTCTTGCCTCTCACCCCCAACCTGACATCTCCCAGCATGCTGTGGCACAACAGATTTCCTGCCATGTTACTTGCCACAAAAAGCTGCCAAACCCAGCTCTCCCCCTCGCCTTATGTGGAATGTGTCACAGGAAATTAAGTCGATGTAACAACTACACTGATTCTTAGGACAAGATGATATATGGTTGCAATGTTCAGTAGTTTCAATGCTTTATTTGGGAATTCATAGGTCAGGGAAAACAGGTGAGGACAGATCTATATGCTTAGTTTGTGGCTCATCTCATGGAGAGCAAGGCCTTAAATAGGGATATAATGGCAACTGTGTGCTTGTTGATCATAATTAGGTATATGTTTTCGTATGGTGTCCAACTGTGGGTTATGTACAGTGGTATGTCTGAATGTGTCGGAACTGTACTGAACTATGAGTGAGCTGTCAATCTTTCCCACGTGCCAGAGTCACCTATGCAATTCTCCCCTGTTATGCCGCCACTCATAATATAAACAATTATCTACTCATCAGACAGTCTATTACTGACTGCTTAACCCTGCTCTGAAGACACACAAACACAAACACCTTGCCTCTCACCAATAATTTATGTTGGAGTGGATGTGGGTAACATAATGAGGTAAGACTGAATATATTTTATACACACACACACACACACACACACACACACACACTGATATTGATAGGCCTGCATGTCCTCCATTGGCCAAGGAAATACTCCAAGACGCTGCCTGTTTTTCCCCTGGTCACCAGCAGATGTCAGAATTCGACAAACTTGCTTTCTCTCTATTCACTTTCTGAATTAGTTTTTAGGGAGTCATTAATAAAATACTCATCTAGACATCATATCTCCCAATGGTCCCAAAAAACATACTTAAAATTACATAAGCAATATCTGTGCTGATTACAATATGTGGTTACAAATTTCTAGTAAGAATGAAGTAGTAATTTGCAATGTTTAAATGACAAATTTATTGGCTATAGCAAGTGTGTGGGTTGAACACAGAAGCACCACCCCAGGACAGGGAGCGAACACAATCACATTCTGCACATCTCACTTCAGTTGACCCCCAGAGTGAACGGTTTTGTATCACCTATGTACAGGTAGCTCCTTTCAGCCCTTGTCCTGACATCCCTGCTACACCCTCACATTTCTTTCACGACAAGGACGGTACTGGTTAATGTGCAATCACAAATATGATGACAGTAGTAGGGACAGTCCATTAACATCTATAATTATACATTCAGCAGATGCTTTTCTCCATACTGGATGGCTCAGTGAGGAACACTGAGGTGCCTTACAGCATCTGGACTGTTTAGGCAGGGATTCAAATCCATCTCAGTCTGTGTGGAGTTTACATGTTCCCTCCATGTCTGCAAGGGCTTCCTCTGGAAGCTCCGTTTCCCTCCCACAGTTCAATGACACATGTTTTAGGTCAACTGGTCTCTCTACATTGACCATAGTGTGTTGGTGTGTGCACACCCTGCAATGGAGTGGCAGGGGTAGTTTCACAGCCCAACCTCCGGTGAATTTGGGATAGGTTCCAGACCACTGCAACCCTGGCCAGGATTAAACGGTTAACAATAATGAATGAATGGGTTTTCTCCATAGTGATATGCAATAATTAATATCTACATTTACACCTCATACTACAAACAAGACTGGGGCGGGGAGTCTGGCTGAAAGTTGGAACTGTTCCTAAGTCGACCCACTACATCACATAAAAGCTTAATAATACAGCTGAATCTCTTGATTTATTCAAAGGTTAAGTTTTGTTGAAAACATCAGATAAATCTATAATGAATAAAAAAAAAAATTGCAGCAAGACTTTTCTTGATTTTTATGAATGGCTCATACAAAACAGGGTCTAAGTTTTCCCTGTCCTGGAAACATCATGTGAAAGATGCCAAATTTTTAAACATCAAGCAACATTAAAATCTACTTAAAATAACTGAAATAAAAATATGCAGTTTTTACACTGTCTAATACACAGCTGCTACACAGTTAAGTTGGTGTCATGTTACTTTACATGTCTTTTTAGAACTTCAGGCACCACAGGAAAATAAAACAGTATAGCTTAAAAAAAGATGAAGGCAAGTTGCAGAAAGTATGAAAATGTGTTTCACCTTAAAACTGATTCATTAAATAAATATGTGATCAATTTCAGTTTTGTGATCACAGAAAAGTAATAAACAGCTATCACTATTTATTCAATGGGCAGCTTCTGGAAATGTATAGGATATAACCGATATTATTGAAAAATCTGATATATCCACAAGACAGAAAACCAGCACCTCCTTTGTGTTTCCCTCAACCCATTTCTCCTGCTCTCCCCCCTTATGAGTACAGTTCAGTTTTAATCCCAACTAGTGGCAGACAGCAGAATTGCATGCCACTTTCACTCATCAACAAAGAAATTTCAGAAAACGCAATTAAAAACTAACTCATAAACCTTCAAAAATTTGAATGTTCATAACACAAGGTACAGGGGAAATTTAGTCACCATTTTAGCAGAAACACACATCTGGAAGAATCCCACTTTGGTAAATGGAAAACATGCAAACTCCACAGCCTGTGCTGGAATCAAGCCTATGTCCAAACCTGCAGCCCAGGATTGAGAAGGCACCTGTGCTACCCACAGAGCCACAGTGTCACCCACTATTAAGTTTATGCTATAAGTCACTTAGAGAAATTCTAGTTATGGGATGGTGATCTGCGTGTGAAGTGAAATTTCCCTGCCTACAAACAGCTATGATTAAACATACAGCACCCCCACCCCACTTCCTGCCTCCCTGCCGACCCTGGGATCAACAGGAAGGGCCGTGCAGTCTGCACACAGCCGAATCTCTTCCTGTCCTGTCTGCTTCAGGAGTTGGTCTGAGTCTGCAGCTTGCTCACCCACCATGAGATGAGGAAGTGGTACCACATTCCACAAAGAGTGTGAGTCCAGTGCTCCACTTTGAATGTGAATCACAGATCACACCGAGTGTGTGTTTGCACACACCTCCAGGACGAACACTTCCTCCACATCACGTCAATTCCCAACCCCTTTGTGCCTCAGCTCCTCACCCACACCTTCGCCCCACCACTCAAAAACTGTCAAACACACTCCTCCTCAGCTGCACACACTCTTCTCTAACACACAGTCAAATGTGTTTATATACTCCTACATTGTCATACTCACTCAAAACCTATATACTGTTCTCTCACCTCCCCAGCCACACACCCTGACTAATCCATGTCCCAGGTATCCGACCGTGCAGGACGTGAGTGAAGAGTGTGGGACTGTGGGGTGCAGTGTGTGTTATATAAAATGACCCCAAAGCAGATCTCAAGAGGTCAAAGGCCTCAGAAACACCACAGAAACCCCCTGTGTCATTTGCATACGTGCTCCTGCATTCTTCCAAGACGTTGGCTCTTCCCAGCTTGTGACAGCATCGTTCCATGCTCCTCACAGTCTGCCTCATGTGCGTGTGGCCCGCAGTGGTCTCAAACAATGTCAAGATGTGAACGCTTTGCAGAGGAGGCAGATGGCTTTGAGCTCCTTGACCTACATTACGCTTTGTAAAGTGGGGGAGGGCTACCAGTCACCTGAACAGTCATCAGACCAGGAGGTCATGGGTTCATATCCTGGTTCCTGCTACAAAGTAACAAAATAAACTGGCCAACAATAACCACTTTATGTCATGTCAAAACACAGAGGCAGAAACTAAAGTGACACAAAAAACATAATTTTAATATAATGATACTACATTATCTTTACTGAGCTACTTCCTACTCAAATAGATAATTGCTATAAACAACATGGCTTGACACACCACATCAGAGCACCATGTCTGGAATATCTCAGGCTGCCTACAGTCTACTATGGCAGTGAGATATTGAGCAATGTGCCCTGCCAGCGATGATGACTCACGATGATGGTTATGATGATGGGCTGAGTCGACGTCTGGCACTACCTGCTAGAAATTTCCCCTTTTCCTACTCCAAACCTCCTGGCGTTGAGGATGAATGTTAACTCTTCCAGGGGAGAGATGGAAAGCGATTGAGGATGGCAGGACGTGAGATTGCAGATCAGAGGACAGAGGAGAGAAATGTCCAACAGAGGAATGAAGGAGACTGTTCTAGAACTACAACTGTTTAGTGTTCGTGCAACCATTATTTCTGCCTTGTAAGGAACACAAAATCACTGATGTACACAACAGTACTTCTTTTATCTCCTGAGTCATGTTTGTCCCTGTAGTTTCATGTACACCACAGTAACTACATTCCAGTTAGATAGCATCAAGTTATGGTTCTCTTTGTTGAATGAGTGAAACAAACTGTACGGTATAGAAAAAAAAACACAATATAAGGGGTAACTCACACCTCTGCCTTGTATGGATAAGATGGACTACCCTAAAAGTTAAACAAATAATATTATTGTAATAATGTTTTTATCATTACAATAATATTATTCTTTAACCTTAATACTTCCTCTAAAGAGACTTACAATGATTTGCAATGAAATGGCTCTAACCATTACGCCACCTGCTGTCCATTGTGGTTTTCTGAGGACCAAAATGTATGATGACCAGATTGAGTCTTTTACACTGGAAATTCCACTCTGGTTGTTCATTCTGGGCTATGGAGGGTTTTAAAAAATTACAAGCTTTCACTAACATCCTGCCTGACATGTGACTCAAAGGGACAGGAAGGACAGTGGGGGGGGGGGGGGGGGAAAAAG
>UFQX01000098.1:1121044-1135464 GCA_900497675.1 Arapaima gigas
GGGGGGGGGGGGGGGGGGGGGGCAAAAGGAAAGGAAAAAAAAGACAATAGTAGTCATCTTGGTTAATAACGGACATCAGAAATATGCATCTTGTGCCATTTAAATTTATGTAAAGTAGGGTCCGTTTACACTGTCAGAGCACATCTGTAAACCGCAAACTCTGGAGATCACGGGGAGGTTCGCTGCCCCGCACAGCACAGTCGGATGCATTTCCTATGGTTAAGCCATTGAGGAGTCGAAGTTGAGCCGAACCACACTGACCAAGGACAATCTGTTGCAAGTCTCTCTGCTCCCTATTCCCCTGGGGGGGTGGTTCTTCACTGGAGCAGATAACATTCTGAGCTCAGCCCTGCTCCAAAAACAGACAGTATTCAGGACAACAGGCCAATCTCTCTCTTTGTCTCGCTTGCTGACACACACACACACACACACACACACACACATATACACACACACACACACACACACAAACGACAATTTAGAGTCTATACATCACCTGAAACATGTCTTTGGAGTGTGAGAGAAAACCACAGCACATTGAAGAGGCCCATACCACAGGGATAAAGTGTAAACACCCTCTGCAAAGACTAACTCAGCTTCAAACCCACAGTCTATTAGCCTCGAAGTTCCTCTGTTACCCACTATGCCACCATGCTGTTGTAAAATGGAAAATGCAAAGTTTTCCTTTTCCAGATTTAACATCAAGAGACTCAACTATTTAACCCCAGTTTCTGAGCTTGTCACCAGTCATCTTTCCACAAAGTTTAATAAGGATCATTTATAGACCTGGGTAACAGCAGTGGGGCAGAGGGTAGAGAGTTCATGCAAAATTTTTTCCAGTTTCTAAAATGAAACCCATCACTTCACTCAACACTCTTCATAAGACTGGACTTCCTTCCTGTGAAGGGGATTAGACCTCAGCTCCATATTGTCATGTAAACAGGAGCATCAGCATTGCTTTAGGACACAGATCTTAACATGTTCGTTAAAAAGACTTTAGTCTAAATCCTCAGGCATTCCATACGCAAAATGCACACGGGGCCGTGGCCGCATGTCCACCAGCAGGGAACATGAGCACATCACGGCATGCTGGGTAATCTCTTGCACTGCAGCAAAATCTTTTCAAGGACAGATCTACATGGTTATTCTGCAGACAACCACACAGGACTGCAGGCAGGTTCGACAGAAGGACTAATCTTTCAGGGTACGGGCCTGAGCTGGCACTCATACAGAAGAACCAAAAAAGTGTGGAGTGAAGTGTGTCTAGCCACCATCTGGGAATATGTTCAAAATCTCCAGCTATGGTGGCCCAGGACCACATGGAATTTAGCTTCAAATGAATTATATGCACCTGTGGGATACTCTGAACAAGAGATATTATTTTAAAGGTATTCTTTTTGAGCCCATATTGTTAAAATGTGCAAAATGATAATAATGAACTGCAGTAATAACTGTAATTTTGGACCAATCTGGTCATGGTGATCCAGAGTCTGCCCAGGTAGCATTGGGTGTGAGGCAGGACACACTTTATGGGACACCAGCCCATCACAGCGCATTCACCCCCCCCCCCAAGCACGCACGCGCACACACACACGCACAAAAGATGACTAAGAGTCACTAATTGATTTGAAACATGTCTTTGAACTGTGGGAGGAAACTAGACCACCCAGAGGAAACCCACACAGACTAAGATGGATCCTAATCCGTCAAAATCCACGAGCCCAGAGCTAAGAGGCACCAGTGCTACCTGCTATACTAGATGTAGTGTAGCTAAACAGTGTAAGTTAGTTTCTGCTGTAACTCTACTTACAGCTGCTCACTCAAACATGGTACAGGACTCAGCAGGTCAATGTGACCAGACAACAGTCACGTGGAGTCAGAAATACTGTAACCTCTCATTGAACTGCTTACATTCACATGTGGTCAGGTATGTTAAAAGGTCAAGTTTAAAAAGCACCATACAGAAACAGGTTTTTGGGAAATTAAAAATCAATTATAATTTGTGATGAGTTACAAGGTTTAGACGCTGAAGGAGGGAGACGCTGACTGAGCCCAGCAAGTCAAGAATCCATTTTAGGCACTGCAGCCATCATCCAGGCATGATGGGATGGCACACTTTTCCTATGGGTGACTGTGCATCTGTAAGATAAGGCTCCAGGAGGAGGTTTTTACTTGTGGTGTGTATCTGTCAGACTACAGTATCCTGCCAGGGTCTTCACACTGCCATAGGGTACACCTCCTACCACCAATCCATCATAAACTTATTCCATCAGGAACATACTATATTTAATAAAATCATTACAGTGCTGGTGAAGTCACTCACTCAGCAGCGTTAAGTTCTGCTGCTCAAACAGGATATCCTGGGGTCCAATGACAGAAAAACATTGAGGGTAGCCCCCCAGTGTTGGGGTCACGTACGGACCCTGACTTTGTCACCACAGATCGCATGTTCAGCACGTGCACTGTACCTCCCCACGTTGACCCTCCGCTTACATCACATCCACCGCGAGACTACCTCTGCCTGAATAACGATTATGACGTAATCGGCAAGCTGCGCCCGGCGAAGGATTTTAAATGTTGCTTTAAGCGTGTGCAGTTTGTTCGGGGTGTCAGGAGGACAGAAATCAAGGTGGGGGGTGGGGTGGCACGCTGACTGGGGAAGCAGGAGGAGGCGGGGGGCGCGCCACATGTTCTTTGTCAGCAGGAAGCCGGTCCTGCCATCTCCCCGTGTTCACTTTTGTTCTTTGTGGGGGTCTTGTAGCGTCCTGAGCGCGCGCGCACACACACAGAGTACAGCTCTACCTGCACACGTCTTTGTTTCTTTATACTCAGTCACAATTGTCATGCACCCGCCCCCCGAAAAAATAAGGACGAGAATGGTGACTGTTCATGCACGCGCCGCGAGGACCCGGGCGGGGGTGTGGAACTGCTACCCGAGTGGTGGGTAACACCACGGAAAAGATCATGTGATGTCAGTAAAGGGACCTCCACGGCGTGGCACGTGGAACTGGCCGTGGTACAAAGGAAGGGTACCGCTAGGACAGTGCAATGGAAAAATACCACGGCTAACGGCGTACTGTACTGGTTTGTGCAACGACAAGTGTAGACCGGGGTGAAGGTATAAGGGAGGGGTACCTCGCAGTCGTACAGATCCGTGAGCCGCTCCACGATCCACTCCTCCAGGTTGAGTCTCCTCCGCAGCTCCTTGCGGTCGTACTTGACGGTCACGCGCCCTTGTTTGCGCACCTGGGGTTCCGTGTCCTCCGTGCCGGGAGGCGTCTGGAAATAGACTCGCGGCTGGGGGCTCGTTTCGGGGCTCGTCACGGCCGCCATGGTTCTCTGCGCGATCCGCTGTGCGGAACCTTCTGCGAGTCGCTACAGTGTCTCTCTCAGAATCTGGACCGTCCGTATGGCCGCGCCGCTGACCACGGAAAACCAACAAAATGTCGCGATAATCAAACACGAGCACAGAAAACTTGGCAGTTAGCCGTCGATTGTCCTGCCTCCCGAAATCCGGGATAATATAAATAAAAAATAAATCTCAGTTCGAGCTGCCCGCACTGACAGCGGCAGCAGGTCCGACGTAAAAATAGAAAGAGAATGAAGTGTTTGCGCGCAGAGGTCAGAAAGAGCCGCGCTCTCCACGTTATCCCATGTGGACTCCGTCCCTTCCCTTCCCTTCCCTTCCTCCCGCCTTCCTCGCCAAATGGAGAAGAGACACACGTGGCGTTCGGCGTATGTGTGTGTGCAAGAAATGAAAATAATTTCTGAACTCTTCTACTGGTGTGTTTCTAAAGGAAACCTTATATTACATTAGTCATTTGCAAAACGGTTTCCGTTACTATCGCGACAACTAACAGCGCATAAGGGTTTTTCTTACAAACAATGCTAAACCAACAATGAGAGTTAAGTATTCAAAGGACCGACGCAGTGTAGGATACAGTATATTACATAACAGTAATTTTTATTTTCGTGGAACAGTATTTTATTTGACGCTGGTCTTCAAAGCAGTACGCGCTTTTCGACATTAGAACATAACCACCCCTCACCAAGTCCATACAGTAGGTAAATCTAACTTCTTTTGACAGAGCACACAACAGATTTTACTGTCATTACTTACTGAACCAAATATAAGTCAATATGTCAGTAGGCAGACACAACTTGTGAAAAAGTGCTCAGCCTAATTCAGTAGCTCCTTTTTCATTCAGATACACTTTGCACATCTGTGCTGTGATCTTTTTGGACCACAGCGGATTTCTCTTGGCTCCCCTTCCCTGACAGTTATAATTTTCCAAGTGATGGAGTCACAAACCCTGCCATTTACCATGTTGATGGAGGCCTGCAGGTCACAGGATGTAGCTTTTGGCTTCTTTGTCATTTCTCTGAACATCATATGGGGTATGTTTGCTGGGACAGCCTCTGCTGGAATCCTTGCTTCTGGGTGGACTGGTAGCCACACTGAATCTACTGCACTTGCGACTCACTGGGGAATCATAGAATTCTACTTGGAAATGGCTTTATAACCCTTCCTAGACTGAGGAACAGTTAAAATTGCTTGTCTGACATCATCACAGCCATGTAATTAGTAATATGACATGTATTACCTCAATTCAGCTGGATCACCTCATAGCTCACACCCCAGAGTATAATATACTGGAGGTGGGGGGGTAGAAGAGCCTGATGGTATGGATCAGTATAGATGTGTGTGGTTCTGTGGTATCTTTTCTACAAGAAAACGAGGAACCACACCGCCTCAGAGGTCTAGGTAAAAACTGGTGAATACACAATGGCAAGTCAGAGCCTGAATCACCATGTGACACACTCGTTCGTCACATCTGCCAGTAGCATTTAACGCCTCTCCCAGGCTGCCCTGGAGTCTCAGAGATGGGTTGGGACCATGGTTGCTGCTGGGAGGAGTGAGACACTGTGTTTGGGGTTCCATTTCTGGCTGTAGAGACAAAACAGTGGCCTTGTGGCCTTGTGGCCCTGGTCTGCACCCAACATCAAATGAGTGAGGCCCTTTTCTGGTGTTTGCTAGTTAGGACAGTTTGTCCCCAGTTTTGCACAGTTTATGTTCCCCTTTTCAAACCAAACCCAAATAGGAGCCCCAGAACCAGCCCAGCAAACAGTAATGCCAGACTGCATTCCAAGTGATAAGAGAAATACTAGGAACAGGGGCTGTTTCAACCTGTTCTGATTTTTAGCTCCCATGTGTGCTGCTGATGGACGTATCATACAGGAGTTCAGGTGCTGCCTTCTCCCAGGCAGTTCACAGGGAGGATGGAGCCATTATCTACATCAGGCAAAAGCTGACCCCATGGGAATGATGTGACAGCATCATCAAGAAAGAGTA
Organism: Arapaima gigas; assembly: GCA_900497675.1. Lineage (NCBI taxonomy): Eukaryota > Metazoa > Chordata > Actinopteri > Osteoglossiformes > Osteoglossidae > Arapaima > Arapaima gigas. The sequence goes on from UFQX01000098.1 coordinate 1,126,398, forward strand.
CCTGGAAATCAAACTACCTCTCAGCTGCTCAGAGGTTTTTTTTTTTCTTTTTCTTGACAGGGATTTTTTTGTTTTCCTCTCCTCAGCTGTCAGCTGGCTTACTTACCAACCATTTTCTAGCATTATCACGACCATTGTTTCTGTTTTATTATGAACCGCCTTTGCAGTTGTTAGTGTCCTGCATCACTCCTGCTTAGAGTGCTCTATTATAAACTGACCTGAAAAAGTGAATGTAAAACCAGAAGTAAAAGGAGGTACAGTATACTAGTCAGGTAGACCTGAGATGAACAGCACCCACTGTGGTCAGTACTTTGAACTGTCTTTGCACTGTTTCATGTAGTGATGAAACTCTCCTGTGTTGCAAGGGCTCTGCACTGAGACCCACACCCTCTGTAGCCCCACTGCACACAGGATCAGCTGACAAGTGGAATTTCTGGACCTGCTGTCCTTGGACATGCCCCACACATTGCTGAATACACTCTCGCAGACATTGGCACAGCACTCAGGGACTGCTTCATTCAAATTATTCAGCTATTTAAATATATCTAATGGTATCTCTAAAAGCCTGCATGCATAAGTGATGTGTCCCTAATGCACGTCAGGTGGTGTGTTATATGGTGTGTTAAAACCGTCATCAAATAAAAAATCATGTTAAAGAAAAAACTACTGCCTCACACAACTTCTACCCCCCCCCCCCCCGAAGAGCTACATAAGGCCACCTGTCACATAAATAAGCAAACATAAAATGTGTCTGAGTCCGAGCTGCTGACAAAGTGCCACTGTGCTGGGGGGAGGGTGGGCTGTCACGGTTTTTCAACGCTGGCTAATTAATGCACATGTGAAGGAGACACTCAGAGTAGTGGAAAGCAGAAGCAGCCTACTGCAGTGAAATTGGGAATGAAAGAACGTGCGCGCGCACACGTGTGTGTGTGTGTGTGTGTGTGTGTGTGTGTGTGTGTACTGCCAGGTTCCCCCTCATGACAGGCAAACAACCTAGCACCCTGCTGGGCAACCACCTCAAACAGGACCTAGGGGACCCAGTTAATATGCATTATGAAACCAGGGCACTGGTGACACACACACACACACGCGCACAAGCTAAAAAGAAATGTGGAGAAAAAGTGGGCATAATATGATTGCTTATTGCCCTTACTTACTTTTGTGATCAGAACACCAACAGCAGCACCTATTCATTACTAAAATGGCCACAGTTTGTGTTGTCCTAAGTTGTTGCTATTGATGTTCCAGTGATGACTGAGCACCAGCCTGGGAGTCCTGGCACCAGCAGCTCTGTAAAGCAATGCCAGTGAAGCACATTTTTAATTAAAGAGGATCCTTTCAGAATTTCGAAGATCACTGATCCTTCTGCGCTTTGCCTTTAGTGTGCAGTGGAAAATTTTCCAGGCTGAATTGCTGCTATATTTCCAACTGACAACGAATATGTTGTGTCCCTGAAAAACGTCACCTGACAATGCCAATAATGGCTGTCGCGTGTAGTTTTTAACAATGAATGGCCTTGCGCCATCTGCTGTCCAAATACGTGAACTGGCAGAAAACGGTGTCCCGTAAAAAAGCGCTTCACTTCCGAAAGTAGCAGACTACAGGAGTGGCCACCAGAGGACAGACAAAGATTGTTTTATTTCTCGCTCCGTCCATACATGTTTTTTGTTTTAACGGTATTCATTTCGTTATTTATAGTTTAATGGAGCGGCATTTAATTTTATAAAGCTGCAGTCTTTTAAGGTGCCAGTAAAAAGTCCATTGCTTGTTCATTGTTGCTGTGATCATAGTGCATTTTGTGGTTTTCTCATTTTAACATGAGCAATATAAAATATAGCATTAAAATGATAATGGATTTGAGATTTTTTTAGTCTGTTGAGAAACTACCTTTTATTTAAAGTTCTCTAGGTTCTTCACAGTGCTTTGGAAAGAACACTCTGTAGTCATTTTAATAATAATCATTACAATCCTTTGTTCAAATAATGGAAAGAAACATTACAGCTCATGAATGGAAACAGAATTATAATTTCACATGACAGCAACCACCTTCTGAGGGAATCTTATTTCTGCTTTTGTATTCTTGGATCCTTGAGGATATTTGGGGATTTTGTCTGTATTGGCTCACAAGTCAAAACTTTGACACCACAGGAAAAGAATATTCAATAACAGTAAGAAATGTGACTTGTTACTGATGTCCTGTAAACAGTAACGGAACACAGTGAACACAGTGAAGTTACTAAACACAGTGAATACAGTAAACACAGTGAACAGAAACTGAACACAGCGAACAGTAATTGAACACAGTGAATATAGTAAACCTTAACTGAACACAGTAAACAGTTACTAAACACAGTGAATACAGTAAACATAGTGAACAGAAACTGAACACAGTGAACAGTAACTGAACACAATGAACAGTAACTGAACACAGTAAACACAGTGAACAGTAATTGAACACAGTGAATACAGTAAACCTTAACTGAACACAGTGAACAGCAACGGAACACAGTGAATACAGTAAACAGTAATTGAACACAGTGAACAGTAACTGAACACAGTAAAAAGTATTTGAACACAGCAAACACAGTGAACAATAACTGAACACAGTGAATACAGTAAACAGTAACTGAACACAGTGAATACAGTAAACAGTAACTGAACACAGTGAATACAGTGAACAGTAAATGAACACAGTTAACGGCAACTGAACACAGTGAGCATAAAGTGAACAGTCTTTGCACAGGTTATGTAAAACCAGCTCAGCTGCCGTGTTTTTGAACTGTGCTGTATTTGGTGCCCATTAAGATTTACTTGCTGTGTGAAGAGGCCGGGGAGGTGTGAATTGTACACAGGGACCATGGGATCATCTGTCATTCAAGAGCCTTGAAGAGTGGTTGTCAGTGGAAACAAATCACACTTTAATGCAGTGAGATTTATCACGGTCTTCCACCATTAAACAACACATGACTTTTCACTTTAAAATCCAAAAAAAACAGGTAGCAATGCTGCTAATGTAACCATGGCACATCTTTTGCGCTTTTCTACACAGAACCACTGGGCTTTATTGTTTAGATGTACAGAAGAATCCACCCAAAAATCCACACCATTTAAATAATTTTATCATAGCCTGTAGCTGATTTATCCATCTCAATGTATAGGACTCAAATTATACCATATTTATATCTCTGCCAAAGCTTTAAAAAACCTTTAAAAACAGAAGTCACTGCCAAAGCAGGAAACTGACTGTTATTGGAAGCCATTATATTATCCCATGAAAAAAGGATTTTTTTTCTGTTACACTGCAGCAGACACTTTCTTTTTTTAAAAACCCTATGGCTTTTTACATAAAAGCTAAAAGATGTTATTCTTAGCATGTTTAGCTTTCAAAATTCTATTATAAAAAAGATTTCAGTCTTTCTTAATATAGTTTCTCATACAATGGCTTAAACATTTTTCACCCCGTCTATTGTTTCTCATTTTGTTGTGTTGCAAAGAGAACTTAAAGCATATTTGAAAGGGATTTTCCCCAGTCCTGTAGAAGCAATTCTCTAAATTTTTTTTAAAAAATGAAGGATTATATAAAAATAATCTAAACACTGCTAGTTTGATAAGTATTCACCTCATTGTTCTAAAATGTGATACCACTGCTAACAAGTTTTTCCATATGAATTTCACTTTTTCAGAACACTTCATATATCTCTGCATGTCAAAAGGATGTTTGGCACAAATCTTTTTTTCATACCCTAAAAGCACTAAAGCTATGAAAATACTGCAAAGTTTTCTGCTAAAAAATCCTATAAAAATCATGTTTTCATCAATCCCAACTCTCACTCTTTTCTATATTTAATAGTCTAAATAAGGTCTAGTAATAATACTTTTTCATTGGTCCCTGAACTACTTAGTAGAAGAGATGCTGTTAAGGCCCAGGCAGTAGCTTGGATTTATGCTAATCTATGGGAAAATAACTGTGCGCTCAGTAATTTGTTAAACAGGAATTTATCAGTATAACCTATTATAATCTATTAAATCTATGCACTTTGTTCTTCCCTTATTATGTCTGGACAGCTGAAGTGCTCTCAAAAAGTATTTGCCTCGTTTCGGTTTTCCCCTATTGTTGTATATTTTTCACACTGAATGGTTTCAGATCTTCAGACAAAATATAATATTATACAGCATAAACCAGAGTAAATACGTAACATAGTTTTTAAAAAATATTACTTTATTCAAGGAACAAAGTTATTCAACACCCATATGACCCATGCTGCCTCCTTAACTGGTTTTGCCATATTTTGCAGAACAGCACTTGCAACCAAATGCTTCCTATAATTTGGTGTCAGCTGTTTTTGCATTGCTGTTGATATGAACACTGTACACTAGTGTTTAAAGGTAGCTTTCATTTACTAGTGTTTTAATTCACCTGCAGGTAACAGGAGTAGATGCCTGATAATTAAAATAAAGTCAGAACGCCAGCAGCTTTCTTTTACTGATAAATAGTGATATGCATGTTTTTGCTTGCCATAAATCTCCAACCAACTTGCTCTGATCTGAGGAATAACTGACTGTCACAGACTGGGTTAACAATCACTGAACAGCCATGTTGGCCATTTTGACCTGTAACAGGTGTGTAGTGACAGTGTTAATATAAAGTGTGCAAGATGCCAGTTTGAGGCTTCACTATTAAGCGCCTTGTGCTAAAGACAAGCAACACTTTCTTTGGACTCCTGAAAACAATCTCAAATTCATAGTGATTATGATTAAGGAAATAATCTAGATTTTCGTATTAATGGTGACAATAAGAGTAAGGTGAGACATCAGGAATGTTCAATTAAAAAATTTCTAGAATTAATCTTTAAACCTATAATACTAAGTGAGGTATTTGGTTATCTTCAGCAATCACACTAAATACATTAACAAGGTACACCTGTGCTCAGTTCAAATCCACCTGTGTTCAATTGATTGACTGCACAATACATTTCACTGACTGAGGTGTTGCAGCTTTAAAAATAAATAAATAAATAAATAATAATTATTATAATAATAATAATAATAATGCAAGTCAGACCAGTCCTGCTGTCATAGAACTCTCTGTGGAACTTTTGAGATGAAGCTGTTTGTTATAATGTTACATTATTAAGTTTATTAAGACTGGCAAAGCTTTGAACCTTCCTAGAGGTACCATGAAATCCATTGTAACAAACTGGAAAAAACATAGTATGACCCAGATACTACAAAGATCAGGCTGTCCTACCAAAATAAGCAACCGGTCAAGAAGGGAAATTCTCAAAGAACTGACCAAGAGGTCACATGCAACACTGGACAGAATTCCAGAGCTCTTTGACTGAAATGGGACAACCTGTCTTGACATGAACAATTTCTTCAGCACTTCACAGATTTAGTCTCTTGGGGAGAGAAAAAAAAGCCATTTCTAAAAATGGCCAATATTAAGGCATAATTGGAGTTTGCTAGAAGTCATGCAACATCCTGAAACCTTTTGGAATCAAATTTTAGCCTGGTGGTAGCAGCATCATGCTCTGGGGTGGCTTTTCAAAGGAACTGGAAAACTTGCTGCCATTAAGACAAACACAAAGAAATTCTTGAAGAACCCATTTCAGTTAGCTGAAGATCTGTGTTTAGTCCGAAAATTCATTTTCTAGCAGGACAATAACCCAAAGCGCGTGGCAAAAGGAATCTTGCAAAACAGAAGGTTAATATTCTGGAATGGCCCAGCTAGAGCCCAGAGTTGAATTCCACTGAATCTGTGATATGACCTGTAAATTGCTTTCCACCAACACACTGCATCTAATTTCAGAGATGGAACAAATTTGCTTTAAAGATTAGGCCAAAATTCCAAAATCTAAGTGTGTAAAGCTCATACAGACATACTCGACAGGACTAACAGCTGTAATTGCTGCTAAAAGATTATATGCAAAGAACCAGCTTGTGGGAGGAAAAAATGTTTCTAAATAAAAATCTTTCATTCTGTTGAAATGAACGTTGAATAAGTTTTTGTAAAATATTTATATATTGTAAATGTTTAGAATTTTGTAAAATAATTTGGAGGTGTGACAGCATTGAAATGTCAAAATTCAAAGGAATGAATCCTTTCTGAAAGTGTTGTAAAAGAACAAAACCACAGCAGGTGAACACTACTACAAGTCTTTATTGCACAGAAAAATTGAAAATACTCACTAACCTCACTGTGGTTACTTTGGTTCAGTGGATCCAAGTCTCACTGCATGAATAGGTGATATGTTTCAAAAAATTGTAAAGACCAAAGTATCAGTATTCCCCCCATTTATTAATTTCCATTACAAGCTATCACTTTCATATATTTGTATTTATGGACTGTATTTATATTCATGCCACTTAGACTTCTTTGTCTAAAGATGCACGATGCAGATCACTGTGACAGTGTTTCATTGTCAACGTTTTCTCAATGTGGGGAAAAAGAGCGGATAACTTCCTTACAGTCTCCTTGCTCTCTTTCTCTGTGTTTGTGTCTATGCAACAGTGAACATAAATGCAGACTGTACCTCAAGTTCATTTCAAGATGGCTGCTGTTGCTGAGCACTAACAACTCAGCACATACATTAAATGGGTAAACAAAAACATAATACATTTTATACTTTATTGTCAGGCTTATCGTTCCTCATTCTTCCTCTGAAACATGTATATCAAACGTGTGTGTGGAGCACCTTACACCACCTCACACAGTCTTTAAATTGTATTTCTAGCACACAGTGCTCTTCCCTTACCTTCCTGCTGTGGTTAGTGCTTTATTGCCCCGACACCCTGTGGCCAGCAAGCACTCAAATGGTTCCAGGGCTGAGAGCGACTTGCTTGGTCAGAAGGCATCATGAATAAAACACTGCCTCCCGTTTGCAGCCGCAAGCCTTTCTGGGCATCGGAAACCAGAGGCGGAGAGGCAGCAGGGGCTGTATTGGGAGCTGTCGTCCACTGCCAGTAGGTGGAGCTGTGGCACAGGAGCCTGTTTTATCACAAGTTCATCAATTATAAATTACACTCCTTGTTTCACTGTTATAGTTACAGCACCCAGGCATTACAATTTTGATTTATTGTTAATTTGTTGTTTAGCTCGCTAACAAACCTGGACGTTTTAGCGGAGCAGTTCAAGCTCAACGTCTGCCTCAAGGGTGCAGTATGAGGGCCCCTCTGGGGACTGAAACGTGAAGTGCTTGAACACGGACTGTGGCGGTGAGGGATCACTCTGCTTGATGGATGCACTAAGCACCCCACAGCAGCAAAGGAGCTTGTTTACATAACAAACTGATCGCATCCCAATGCCTCTCACCAGTGTGCCCTCAGCTCCCTGTCTGCTGACAGACAGTACATTAATATTATAGACAGGCAAGGTCCTCCTGTGGAAGACATTTTCACTGCTGAGCCATGGCTGGGTCAGTCCTGACCCTTGACCTTTTCAGTGGCTGCTTGGCATTAAGAAGGTGTACAACTCTGGTACGTCCTGTATTTTTGAAATCTTTAGAGTAAATGTGCAAAAAAATGTGATAAACTCACCAAACACAAAGGAATGTTATAAAATGTTACTTGCTCCTTGTGTTTTTAATACTTTGAATCAATAAAGTAGTTAAGAGTTGAGCTGATGTGAAATCCTGTGTACCCTGTGGCTGTTGAGGACTGGCGTCACCAGCCCCCAGCCAGTCTACTTGTGTTTCATTATTCAGTTTCACACAAAATGAGATTCTCCTGTTTTGCTTGGAGTGCTGGCCTTAAAGACTCCCAAGGAATGCTGAGACATATTAAAGAAAATTAAAGAAATAAATCTCACTGTGCTAAGTGGGCCCAGCTTTTCATGGTAGTAAAAGTGGTGAGATGCTGCTGTGTTGCTGGGTGTTCCCTCTCAGTGCAACCTCTCCATGGAACCGGTACCATCTTTGCATGTGGCACTCGGCACAAAATTAATAGAAGTTAATATCAGTATCAGGATGAGAGACTGAACAATGAGAAGGCATCGTCTGAGACAGATCCCGAGTGTGTTGATTCATAAAGGCTTTAATGACTGGCAGCAGGTGGTGTTTGTGATTTGAGGTTGCAGTTGTTGTATGTCAGTGCAGGGGTATCGGTGACAGTATATACACATCACTATCCCAGAGGCTTTGTGATGACAAACCATCTCAGCAGAGCATCACAGATGCCCCCCGAAAGAGCCACCCTTCCAGAAGGCCATTGTTTCCAGATGCCAGAAAAGGGGGTGTTCTGCTTTGTGTCTGAAGGCTATTCTGTTTTGACCTTTTTGAGAATATTTACAAACTTTTGCAAAAAATAAAAACTGTTTCAGATATATTCTTGTCCTGCAAGCTGTGCTTTGTGGCAAAGGACTAATCTACTTGAGCAGCCTGCCCTTTTAGTTTTTTTAATCTGAACATTATCATATCTGTTTTTACTGTCCAGCCCTACAACTCCATCAGGAACATCCACAAACAGATGGTACATTAATAAGCAGATGTTCATTGTGGCTTCTAAAGGAGAGGTTCTCCACATGATTCAGGATGAAGAACGATGAGAATAATGCATTGTGTTTGCAGCTACTAAAATACAAAAAAAAACTCAAATAATAATGTTGCTGATAACAAACACACATTCACTAGCTATAACTGCTTGTCCAAACTAGGGTCACACAGGGTGAGGTTTGAAACCCCCCCCCCCCCCAAAAAAAAACACTTGTTGTTTTGAACTGCCCAAGAAGTGTGAATACTATATGAATAAGCAAGTCATGAAATTATCACCATGCAGGAGGATGATAGAAGTCTAATTATCAGAAAAGATATGCTACCATTGATTAAAATGCCTATTAAATCCACGTCACTTTCCATTTGCTTCCTCGCTTCCAATCGTGTACTTTGCCACTGCTAACAAACAATGATGAGAAACAATAGCCTTGTTTGTCAGCAATAATTTACAGCAGAGAACCACAACAATTCCCATGTTGTTAATTAGCTTGACTAGTTTGTGGCTGGTCATGTGACCCCCCCCCCCCCCCCCCCCCCCCCCCAAAAAAAAAAAAAAAAAAAAAAAAAAAAAAAAAAAA